>QGSO01000450.1:645114-820516 GCA_011037825.1 Carya cathayensis
CATACTAAAAAGCCGTGATCACCACACTAGTCCAAAATGGTTGTGATCAAAAGAATACTTGAGATACAACTCCAAAAGTACAAGTATTAACCTAAGTTAAATACTATACCATCATCAACATCGCACCGTGGCCTAGTCGACCGTATTCAGTTGGTCAGATTCCAATTCTCCTTTGGGTCCTGTAACAAGATCTACCATTCGGGGGGAATGGTAGTTGGGACTACCACAGCTAAATAATTATCCACAATTATAATATTTTCAGAGCTCATTAAATTATTATAATTGTGCTACTTTAAAAACAAGCTTATCTAATATTTTGAAATTCGGTGGATAAGATCCGGAATACGCCATCGAGGTACAACGCTTAGAATAAAATTGTTCATGATTTTACAGTTGTCGGTGAAGAACAAATTACGTGATTTACGGAAAAGATAATCTATACGCGTGATTCCAGATGAGAGTAAAGACGAGAGAGATGTGATTGCTGTCAGGAAAGAATCCAAAACGGATTGTCTTGCCGTCTACTATGTGTGAAAAGAAAAGAGAAGAGAATGGTACAGAGATAAGAATTAGCGGGCTGTTACACTATTTACGGAAATCTTCTATTTGAACAGAGTTTTGAAAAATAACGTTATTCGAATAAGTATTTAATTGTTCAAACGAATGCATGGATTGTATTTTCCGATACGTTCAAATGGGTCTTTTGTTGTTCAAATGGATATGTTTTTATTCGAATGTATGTATCAATGGTAATTTACCATTCGAACGGGTTATTTAAAATTCGAACAATATTGATGAAAGAAAATAAAATTTAATTAAAAAGAACATACTAATTCAAATTGTAATCTATATATATCAATTGTTCAAATATTTACAAACATCATAAATAAAGGCAATTAAAAAAACCAAATGAATTATGATTGTGGTGGTAGTGGTGGCATAAGGTTTTGGAACATTATTGATTAGAATTGTTCAAATATTTTTTGGTCATATAATTGTAACCTCTCTTTTAATCTTGCCTCTAAATCTGCTACCTGATCTAATCGAGTTAGCTACTCTTTTTCCTTTGACCTCAATCGTTCTATCTCAAGAGCAGCTTTCTCAATTTTTTAGTCTTGTCGTCATTCGATCTAGCTTTCGAAGAGGAAGAAGATGTTGAGGATGACTTCATTTGCCTCTGTCTCAGGATTGCTCCAAACACCATCACGATTTTTATGCGCTTTAGCATACAATTGGATCAGATCATAATTAGTAGGATTTTCTTCTTACTGCAAAATAAAAATTAATATCATAATTTAAACTAGAAAAGTATATATATTAATATTTAATGGAGACTAAAATAACTAACAATTTTTTTTGACAAGCGATGAAAAGATCAAGAACCTGCATAATGGTATATCATTAAATTTGATCTATTTGCTTTATTCAATATTCTCCGTTTCTAAAAAAAAGTATTATAATTTAATGTTTAATACATCTATTATATATTATTAAAAAAAGATAGTAGAGAAATTACCTGATAAGCAGAATTTTCAAACATATCACAAACTTTCTCCTATTCGTTTGGTGGTGTTGCTTGGAATAGATTTTGACGTGCCTCTGTCGTAGTACTGAACTTCTGATAGTGTGCATGGCATCGACCTTTGTACCTCCGGAATGCATTCGACATCAGTTCCTCAATCATTAGTCAATCCTCTCACCGATCAAAATTTAGTTCAAACTCGTCCTTCAAAAAGTTATAAACAATTAGTATAATTTCAAACATTATTTAAATAAAAATGTTATACAAAGTAACTTATTACCAGATAACGATTTTTGATGTGGTCTTTTACATCTTGAGGAACTTTAGCCCAGGAGGATGTAGTCATCGGTGCATACGTGCGATTAAGTATACCAACATAAAAATCAATATCATCATCCCCATGGCTTCCTTCGACAACAACCCCACAATTTTGAGTTTTCCTATATCATTATCTGTTTGCTGTGTGAAATCTATATCCACGCACCAAACATCCTGAATATTAGATAGCCCGCTTAGATGGACCACATGCCAAAACATATACTTCTGGTGAGATTTTACCTAAATGTTCATTATATTTCGATGCAACTTACATAAATAAATTTTATTATACTTATATCAATATTATATATAAATATGGTGACATTTACAAAATGTATAAAGTTCAAAATAATTGTACATAATTTTTTTAAATAATGTCGTATGTTCAAACCATGAGGCAAATTCCTCTTTTTTATGTCAGACACACCATTCGTGCGAAGTAGTTGTATATGTTCGCTGCATATGTTAATATGAGCTATTAATTTGTATCAATATAGTACTATATTATTAGAAATGCACTTAAAAATACTAGTAAATTAGAATATCATCACTAACCTCAAATAGTGTTCAATCTCTTCACAATTATTTAAGACATACCATCGAGCTCTTTCTAACTCTCACCCACATAGGTCATAGCCCCTTTGCGCACCTATAGGACGTACTTTTTAGGAAAACACGATAAACGCTGACGAAACTCTCATTTGTCCACCTTCATAATTTCGATTCGGTTTCGTAAATCTAGTATCAACCCCACGAAAATACATTGAACAAAATGTATGCCACTCATTATGAATATGACTCTGCGATCGATCCTTTCGGACGAGCCTTATTCCCCACAGATCGCTTAAGTTTTTCCAAAAACCGTTCAATAGGATACATCCATCTATACTGAACGGGGCAAGCAACTAAAGCCTCACGAGAAAGATGCACAGCCAAATGAACCATTACATCAAAGAATGAAGGTAGGTACAAACTCTCCAATTTACACAATATAAATGCAATGTCAGCTTTCATTTTTAATAAGGCATCAACTTTCAACGTTCTATTACAAATGCTTTTGAAAAATCGCTCTAATTCTATGAGAGCTGTACGAACATCTCGAGTAAGCTTTCCGCGCACACCAACTGGCAACATTAACATTTATGTCCTCCGTGTCGATCTCGTTACATTCATCCATCTAATTGAGATGACTGCCAAATCTAATTCCTTGGAGGAAATGGTTCTCCATGTAAAATCTAATGTGAATATTTATGATCAATTCCATTTACGAATAAATGATCCTCCACCCATCATATTATATGAACTAAGGTTTTTGCATTTATTGCAAGGGCATCTTATAAATCCTTGACTATCAACACTCACACAAGTAAATTCTAAGAAAGACTTCACCACTTGTGCATATTGCTTATAGTCTCGACTAAGTCTATCTCCCAACAATATCCAACTCTTATCCATCTATAAAAAAACCCAAATCATGGGATAAACATTATTAATAAACTATTACAGTACACGTGTTTAATTACCCTGTACTTTTAAGGTAGTTGGTCCTATCACATTCGAGAGACTATCATCTATATCGCATATTTACTCAGTCCAAAACTCGTATGTTAGTAAAAATTTCAATAGCATTTTCTTACAATTCTCTAAGTATGCTAGTCACGATAAGTCGTTGACGCTATTCATGGGCCGAGAAACTTATGAACTACATATTCAAAGAATGTAAGAAAATGCTAAACCAAAATTTTAATTGACTAACATAGGAGTTTTAAATAAATATATATGCCATATAGATAATAGAATCTCAAACTGTCCACTTTGGACAACTCAAGAGTTGTATCTAAACATTTTTAAGAGAATATTTGGCCACAACTCTCGAATAGGTCTAAGGTTTAACTGCATGTAAAATAAGTAGAAAATCCAAACGCTCAGTAGTAAACATAACAAGCATACATCACAAATACATGAGAAGATTACATTACAAGTATACATGATGGGCCCTTAAAGATTTTGAGGTAGACCCTATAATTATTTACTTAAATATTTTTAATGTATAAAATTCTTTAATTAAATATTGTATAAGTATATTTTAAGTGTTAATCATCTTAATTAGAGTACTTAAATATTTTCAAATATTTAATTATAATTTTTTAATAAAATATTTTATTATTATATTTTAAGTATTAAGCTATTTAATTAAAGTACTTAAATATAATTAATTATAGATTATAATTCTTTAATTAAATATTGTATAAGTATATTTTAAGTAATAATCATCTTAATACTTAAATACTTAAATATTTTCAAATATTTAATTATAATTTTTTAATTAAATATCTTATTATTATATTTTAAGTATTAAGCTATTTAATTAGAGTACTTAAATATAATTAATTATACATTATAATTCTTTAATTAAATATTGTATAAGTATATTTTAAGTATTAATCATCTTAATACTTAAGTACTTAAATATTTTCAAATTTTTAATTATAATTTTTTAATTAAATATTTTATAATTATAGTTTAACTAATTAATCAATTTAATTAGAGTACTTAAATATTTTCACTAATTCATTATAATTATTTAAATAAATATTTTATAAGAATATTTAGAGTATTAATCTATTTAATTAGAGTACTTAAATATTTTCACTAATACATTATAATTCTTTAATTAAATATGCAATATTTATATACCATCAGTTGCTAATCTATTTAATTATAGGACTTAAATATTTACAATTATACATTATAATTACATTTTATAATTATTATATAAATATGTATATAATTGATATTGTTTGAACAAACACTTAGTATGTTCGAACGGAATTCTGGTCTAGTCAAATTCTGTTCGAACAAAGTAAAATCAATTCGAACGATATTCAGACTGTTCGAATAGGACCAAGCCAGAAACCAGTCACGAAAAAAAGCAAAAAATTGAACCACAAAACACAATTTTTACATACATCATGGCTTATTTTAATACAATACATTGAAAACTATATGATTATCCCTAAATATGATTATTAAAAACTTAGAAAATTATAAAAACTTACCTCTAATTTTTGCAATTCAATAAAAATATCAATCCACAATACCTATATATGCATAAAACACATTAAACCGTTGTTCTATCATAACAAATAAATGCAACAAATATCAAGATACTTGATACTTGTAAATGAAAATTAGAATGAAAAATAACAAAAAAACATATTACCTCTTGCCCTTGTCCTTTCTATATCAAGAATCTCTTCTCTCTCACTGCTTTCAAGCTCTCTCTCTCAACAACACTCTCTCTCCCTTTCTCAAACTTTAATCCGAGTAAAAATGAAGTGAAATGATCGGATTAATAATATGTGCATTTTCGTTCGAACTTATTCTTTAGAAATTCGAACGCGAAAATAAAAAAACCGCGAATTTTTCCCACAATATTTTCTCGTTCGAACTAATAATATAAGAGTTTGAACAAAAAAAAGGAATATTCTCCAGCATACATCGATAATTTCGCACGAATTTTCCCTCCAAACAAAAAAAATTCGTTCAAACATGAATTATCTCTATTCGAACTATTTTATATTCATTCAAACAGATAATTATAGAAATATATAAATATACACATATTACACCCAATATTATTATTAGTATATGTAAAAATTATATACACTATATAATACTAAGTATCACTAATAGCATAATACTAAGTTTCTTATCAATCTATAATATTAAGTATTACTAATAGTATAATATTTTATTTACTATCACTAATAGTGTTATACTTATAGTTAGTATCACTATAAGTATAATACTAAGTATCACTAATAGTATAATACTAAATGATATTATAGTATAGATAGTATAAAAATATGAAAACTAATAGTACTGTAATATTTTATTACTAATATACAAACTAAATATATTAGAAATATGTATTTTATACTTAAATTTAATGCAATGTTTTACTATATACTTAGTGTGACGCCCCCAAATTCCGCTTGGGATTGAACGGACATTTAAAGCGTCGAGACATGCAACACAAGGTTACCTGCCCCCGTTCATGACATATAAGATGCAATGTTCCTAACATGCATCTAGCATTATGCAATATTCGCAGCGGATAATCTTTTTCTTTAGCAATACTATGCACCAAACTAAATATATCCCAAATACTTGAAACATAATTCATACATAAAGGCATACTAAAAAGCCGTGATCATCACACTAGTCCAAAATGGTTGTGATCAAAAGAATACTTGAGATACAACTCCAAAAAGTACAAGTATTAACCTAAGTTAAATACTATACCACTCATCAACATCGCACCGTGGCCTAGTCGACCGTATTCAGTTGGTCAGATTCCAATTCTCCTTTGGGTCCTGTAACAAGATCTACCATTCGGGGGGAATGGTAGTTGGGACTACCACAGTGAGATTTGATTACAAATCTCAGTAAGTTAACATAAAACTCACACACAGGTTAAAAATGCATGCATGGCAGTAAAAGCATAAATGCATAATTATAGTCATACATAAACATAGTATAACTTGACATATAGCATGACTTAACCAGAACTTAACGTGAACTGAACTTGACTTAACATGGCATAACTTAAGCTTAAAACATAACATGAACAAACAACATAACATGAACGTGAAACATAACATGGACTTGAAATATAGCATGAACGTAAACCTGCATAACATAAATAAGAACTTGAAAATAACATAAACTTGAACATAACATGTACGTGAGTATAACATAACATGGACTTGATCTAAAACTTGACTTAACATAAACTTGGAATCTTATTCAATTGTCTTGATTAATAACGTGCGTTAATACGTACTCCACAGTTGTTGTGGCCCCACGTATTCTACATGTCACAATTGCTGTGTCTCATGTAGTGTATGCTCCACAGTTGTTGTGGCCCCATACTTCATGTAACATAAAATATAATACGTACTCCACAGTTGTTGTGGCCCCACGCATTATAAGTAACATAAAATATAATACGTACTCCACAGTTGTTGTGGCCCCACGCATTATAAGTAACATAAAATATAATACGTACTCCACAGTTGTTGTGGCCCCACGCATTATAAGTAACATAAAATATAATACGTACTCCACAGTTGTTGTGGCCCCACGCATTATAAGTAACATAAAATATAATACGTACTCCACAGTTGTTGTGGCCCCACGCATTATAAGTAACATAAAATATAATACGTACTCCACAGTTGTTGTGGCCCCACGCATTATACGTAACATAAAATATAATACGTACTCCACAATTGTTGTGGCCCCACGCATTATAAGTAACATAAAATATAATACGTACTCCACAGTTGTTGTGGCCCCACGCATTATAAGTAACATAAAATATAATACGTACTCCACAGTTGTTGTGGCCCCACGGATTATACGTAACATAAAATATAATACGTACTCCACAGTTGTTGTGGCCCCACGCATTATAAGTAACATAAAATATAATACGTACTCCACAGTTGTTGTGGCCCCACGCATTATAAGTAACATAAAATATAATACGTACTCCACAGTTGTTGTGGCCCCACGCATTATAAGTAACATAAAATATAATACGTACTCCACAGTTGTTGTGGCCCCACGCATTATACGTAACATAAAATATAATACGTACTCCACAGTTGTTGTGGCCCCACGCATTATAAGTAACATAAAATATAATACGTACTCCACAGTTGTTGTGGCCCCACGTATTATAAGTAACATAAAATATAATACGTACTCCACAGTTGTTGTGGCCCCACGCATTATAAGTACATAAAATATAATACGTACTCCACAGTTGTTGTGGCCCCACGTATTATACGTAACATAAAATATAATACGTACTCCACAGTTGTTGTGGCCCCACGTATTATACGTAACATAACATAATATAATACGTACTCCACAGTTGTTGTGGCCCCACGTATTATATGTAACATAACATGTCTTATCTTTCTTAATGCATGAGATATTATTTAATATCATATACTTTTCTAACATGGCGTATACTTGTAAATGGCACAATATGATTTAATCATAAACATTTCATGGCATACATGTATCATATGGCATACTTATAACATACATACATTAAATTGTAGTTCTCTTACCATCACACATACACAATAAACTGATAGTAAGTTAGAGGCTAACTTACCTCGATCGTCGCGTTCTATGAGAATAGAGTGCGAAACACGAGGAACTGCACAACAGCTGGAAGAGGAACACTCCAGTCCTTAAGATTTTCACTTCTGAACTCAATTGTCATATTATGAGCACTTGTAACACCACGGCAACTTGAGGTTTCACTATACTCTGAAGAGATAATTTGACTTCAGAAAGCCTTTGCACTAAAACAAGTTCATTAAAATTATCAATAATAACCAAACAAACAATTCCTTTCTCAATTCATATACTCTTAGTCATAGTCAACCACAAGATGACACCAGTCACCCCGGACTATAATCCATAACACCACTGCTTCGGGACACTGTCATACAGTTTCCCAACATTACACCATACGCTCCACACTTCTCTGCTACGCCATCCAACCCTTCGTGACACGCCATCCGGTGTATCACGACTTAGTACAGAGTACACTCACGTGAACTCTCTTCCATTCACACTACAAAACCCATCACTGCGATACACGTCTCACGGTGCATCGCTACGCGACACGGAGTACGCGCTACGCGTACTTCCTTCGCTACAACACTCATCAACACGATGCACATCACACGATGCATCGCCATACCACACGGAGTACACTACATGCGTACTCCCTTCCTTCTACGACCCACATCACTAAGCGCACGTCGCGCGGCGCGTCGCTGCATTACACAGAATACGCTACACGCGTATTCTCTTCACACAACCCGCCGTATCACATCTACGGCATCCATCTCACGCCTATACTTCACAGCACAGTCCACAAAACTACAAAATCAAGCCTAACACTTCACAACCACACTTCGTTTCACAACTACGCAGCGAACTCCACAAACACTAACTACACAGTCTACAGCCAACCAAATCAACTATGTTAAACATAAATAACTAAAGATAGAGGGTTAAGACGAGAGAGATGTGATTGCTGTCGGGAAAGAATCCAAAACTGATAATTTTAGCGGGCTGTTACACTTAGTATATTACTTTATAATGCAATGCTTTACACAATATTATTTTATACTCATCTAATGCATAATATATATACTATTATATATATACACACTAGTTACTTACAATATATATAAGTAACTAATATAAAACTCTATACTATATATATAGTTATCTAAGATATATTATATATTCTAGTGGGAAATTTTTTATTAGTACTAATATTAGTATTATATAATAGTATTAGTAATATAAAATGTATTGTTTTAACTCTTGTACTTATATATATTTTTTATGAATTATTATATAATTCATTCGAACTTATACCCTTTCAGTTCGAACTTATACTTTTTTCATTCGAACGAAATTATGTTATATAAGCCACGATACAGTTTCTTCTCCGTTCATTTCGTGCATCCTGTCATTCGAACCGTCCGATCGAATCCTCCGTCGTTCGCAACCACAACGCCGCCACCAATTCCGACCAAGTCCTCAAATCTCCTAGAACAAGAGGTATGGGTTAAATGAGTTTTAATTTTAATGGTTTTATTGTTAGTTTTGGGGGGGTCAGATTTTGAATCAATCCAACCCCATTTTGTTGTTTTGGGGCCAAATGACACAAAAGTAATCGGTAGAAATGATTGGGCTTTACTCCTAAATCATTTCTACTGATTAAAATCTTGGATTATGGTGAAAAACTAGTTTGTAGATTCGGGACTAAGTCGACTCAGCCATGTCTGTTTGGCTCAGTTCCGTTCGAATGACTATAAATTCCATTCGAATGAAAGTCAAGGCCATTTGAATGGAATTTATGTTTATTTGAATGGAATATAAGTTCATTCGAATGGAATTAGGGCTCATTCGAATGGAGTTATATGAGGTCATTTGAATGAATTTTATGTTCATTCGAATGACTTTAAATTCCATTTGAATGAACCTAAATTTAATTCGAATGGAATTTTAATCATTCGAACTAAATATCACCCCTTGGCAGCCCTTATTCGAACGTATTAGAATCCATTCGAATAAGCAGTTACCAAACATGGCAGCACAACATCATCATTCCTCTAATTCACTTTAATTAGATTACATAATTATTTTATAGATCAACATTATACTAATGGCAAGTAGCAGCAGAAGAAAACGTTCCCGACCCCAGACAGTCCAAAGTAGCGAGCAACTCCTTCTCAGTCGACCGTGAGTTCTATACTAGTTGAGGGGGAGATCATTCTAGGTGTCTTCCATGATCTCACTTGGGAGGGATGGAGCATACATGACATCGTCACCGATCGTGGATGGACCACGATCTGTCAGTAGAGGGACACAGCATATCCTGAGATGGTCGATGAGTTTTACCATGCTATGGGAGAACAATCTGGTGATTCTCTATGCTACAACTTAGTAGTCTAGGGAGTAAGTATTATCTTCTCTCCCTGCGTTATTGCTGAGTTTCTTGATCTGCAGCAGGAGCCCGATGCATATCCTGCAGCAACAGTAGCGAGAGCAGCGATTGCACCATCTGGAAAGGACACACTAGTCGCATCCTCACTGCTAGCGCCGGATGTACAGACCGCAGAGCTAGATGCTGGCTCGGATGATAGTGAGAGCGGCAATGAGGTACCTGATGATGGTTTCATAGACGATCAAGTTCGTGACCTAGTGTGAGAGCTTTTGGCTCCTCCATATGATGTCAATAAAGTGATCCGACAGGCCGATTGTATAGCATTTTTCAGAATGCTTAATCTGATTGTCGGGTATAACATTGATCCGAAAAAACACAAAACTGATTTTGGGATCGAGCGGGCCAAATTTTTGTTACGGTTAGCACGAGGGGAGTCGATTGATTTGGCATTATATTTCTTCCTCCGCATTCGAACAGAGTCACGCTATTCGGGTGGAGGTAGTCTACCATTTGTACCGCTGATATCTAACCTCCTACTCCAATCGAGGGTTACAATGACTTCGACTGAGTGGAGATCACCACAGATGGGGCCCGTTAACAAGATCACATTCAGCAAGAGCAAGGGTCACTTGCCGAAGACTCATGCAATACAGGATCAGCCTTCGCCTACTAATCCAGCTTCTACTGCTGTTGCCCTATTGAGAGACACCCTACTGGGGTTACTTAGGATGAGGTACGAGCTATATTGGCGGAGCACCGCGAAATTATATTGAGGGACTTCATTCAGCCCATCATGGAGAAGTTTAAGGACCTAGAAAGACATTTACAAACCTTACAGAAGGATTTTGATTTACTTAATATGTACCACAAACATATTCTCCGTGATGGGACAATATAGCAAATGGTCAGTTGGTGTTGCAATAGTCTCTGTTGTCTAATCCCCCCAAGGTGGACTTGTTAACTAGGGTTAAAAATAATTCGGCCAAAACTAGAAAAATCGACCAGACCGAATTGTGGATCGGTCAATCTCGATCCAAAATATGTGGGCCGATGACATTCGGTCCGGTCTCAGAGTCTACAAATTTTGTATCAGATCGGACCAAACTCCTATATATATATTTTTAAAATATTTTTAATAATTTAATATATTATTTTTATATAGTAATTATATAAGTTAATGATATAATTTTCCTGTAATTTATTATTATTGATCATATAAAATATAAAATAATATATGTTATCAATTAATAATAAATCATGAATCATATGATAATTCATGTCATTATATGTAAATAGTTAATATATCATACATTCATACATACTTTACTATTTACACTTAATTAAAATAATTACGTAATTTCTTTTTAAATATCTAAGTTGCAAGCAAGCATAAATAATCTATGCACGATGAAATTAGTTTTGATATTCATTAACCATATATAAAATATATGACATTATTAATAATTATGCATAATAAAGAGTAAAGTCTAAGTTAGTTAGCAGTAACTATCAACATTACAAATATAATTATAGCAAAAAAATTTTTAATGAGTTAGTTACATAATCTACATTAATAATTTACTTAATTTTAATTTAGTAATTCAAATAAATTTTTTATTAATTTATTTGAAAAAAAAAAAAGATGAAAAAAATAATAAAATAACTAGGCCAAGTCCCTATAGATATTCGGTTCAATCCAGTCTGGAAAAAATGATCGATCCATCACCTTATTGGACCAGATTGGACCGATTTATGGCCCTAGGGTTAGCAATTATTTCTAATCTAATATGTAGTCTATGATTTCAAGTAAACCATGTAACTCAATTAATCAGTGAGTTAATCGGTGAGTCAAGTGTTTAATATTTTTTTAATTAATCAATATAGGAACAATTAATTGCATCTTCCTGTAGTTCTTGATTGCAGTATTTGATTGAGTCTTTGATTGCTTTCTTTAGTAGAGAGTTGGCTTCTATTGGTGTTCCTATGAGCTCTCTCTACTTCACCACCGGTATAGGTAAGGAGAGAATCATAAATAAATAAAATAAATGTGTTATGTTAGCTATTAATATATTAAAAATTATGAAATTTAAAATTTAAATTTGGATTTCAAATTAAAATTAACAAAATGAGTATTGTATGTTGTTTTTTTAAATAAAATGTATACGTAGCACAACCCTTTTAAAAAATAAACCAAGATCCAAGTTGTCGAGTGGGGGGGATTAAAGGTGGTGGAGCAGTAGTAGATCTAGAGCCTTGTCATGATTGTGAAACTTGTGGGGGGGAAAACCAAGTAATTGAGTGTTTAGCTTAGTACTTAAGGTATTGCCTAATCTATCTTTCGTTGTACATAATTTGTTAGCTTTAACAATTTTCTATACATTTGACATTATTCAAATTTTATTAATATACATGCCACTTGTTAGTCGGGGACCATATTATAAATTCTTAAGTGTATTTTCGTTATTTTACCACAAAATTTAAAGAACAGTGGATATTCTAATTTTTTCCAAAACATTTAGATATTTTTAATTTACTAATTTAGATATTCATGATCTCAATTTTTATAATAGAACATATGCACTGTGTTTCTTATAAGATATTACTCAAATATAAATAATTTTTAATTTTAAGTTTCTAAATTTTTTTATCTAATCATTAGAATTTTTTCAAACTTTTAAATAAAATATAAAAAATAATTTAAAATTTTTAAATTCTAATATAAAAATAATATTTTAACTTTATAATATTTTTATTCAACTTTTTAACTTATATTTTAAAATTTAATAAAATATTTTAATTTAAATTAATTTACTGTTATTAATAAAATTGTCGTATAATTTTATTAGTCAAACATGCCTAAATAAACTTTTTGTAAATATTTGAAGTCAAACTTGACTGCCTAGACTTCAATTTGGGTCCCTGTTGCATTCCACATTCCTTGTTGTTCAAGTGACTTGCATGCCACATTGCTGAGCAGACCATGCACATTGACAAATTCCTTCTTATACAACGATCAAGTTGGGTAAGATTGCTGCGCCTTTTGACTTTGACCGCCAACAAGTCTTCGATGAGATAGCGCGGTGACCAGGGATGGAAATCATTCTAAACTCCACGTGCAAGTTTGCAAAAGCAAAGAGAGCACGTCGTCCGTGAGGGCCCCGATCCAGTCCTGACCAAGTACATGAACGTTGCAAAATCCATGCAAGTGGAACAAATTCGTGCATGCAACTACCCAAATTCATGCATTTTGGGACCTATACACAGGGGTGTAATGGGTATAGTCCGGTTTTATTTTAGATAAAATTTATAATCGAATCTGTATATATTGATTTTGTATTTTTTAAAATCGATTATGAACTGGTTACTCTCTTAAATCAGTACTCCGATTTTATCAATTTTCGATCCATTTTTTTGTTTTAATGTACTACATTATATAATATGTAATATATTATAGTATATAATATATTATAATATTATAGACTATAGTGATATATTATAATATATAATATAGTGATATATTATAGCATATTATAATATATAGTAATATAATATTAGTATAACTATTAATATGGACTATATAAAATTAGTATAACTATTAATACAATAAACAAAATTATATAAGATTTTAAAATTTAATATTTTATTCATTAGTAATTTATCATATAATACAAAACTATTTTATATATAATTATATATTATATATAAAAAATTATATACAATAGAAAAAAATTAAAAAATATATATAAACTGGTCTGGTCCGTTCCGGTTTTAAAAAAAGAAAATTCGGAACCAGACCGATTTTAACCGGTTTTAAGAAAAATAAAACCGGTATTGGATCGAACCAAATTCAGGACCGGACCGATCCCACCAGCTTGGTTTGGTTCGGTCCGGTTTACCGGCTCATCAGTTTTTTTTACACCCCTACCTATATATAGGCCTGTGCATATGCCCTGGCACTCCAAATGACCCGAGTGTCTTGATTCGATCCGGAAAATGACGGGTTAGTAATGATCGGTTCACCAATCTGACCGAGTATAATAGGTTTATCTTTCTGTGTTAAACCGACCGACTACCAAGCATAAACTCCTTATTCAGTTCAAACCCTAGCCTCCAAGACAGTCATGGGTGAGGCAGCGCTTATGCATCCAGGCCACGAGATCCCACATGGCGTTTTAGTCGCACATGTGGGCGACGATGTCGATGACGAGGTCAAAGGAGGAAGATGAGTGAGCGAAGGCCATGGATTCTCCCACTCTTAGGTTCTTTGTTACTACCCTCATTGACTTCAAATCCCAAATCAATTTTGGTTGAAAGATTGGTCTCTTGGCTGCTAACTAATTTGTCGAAACAAACTGAAAAGCTCAGCTCATTCAAGATCAATTGAAAAAGTTTTCAAGTTATTTGGCCGGCTTTTTGGTTCTACTATATATATGGAGTTGTTTGTGCAGTTTTTTGGAAAACAAAAAACAGAGCCTTTCCTACCTGGAAAGAAGATGAACATAGCGATGAGAAAGAAAATGAACATCAAAACAACATTTCCCACCTGGGTCTCGAAGGAGCAAAGAATGAGTTTTATGATGGCATCTTATGGTGGTGGTGGCGGCAGTGTGGTGGAGAGGGAGTGATGGATCGATTTTGTTTTGATGAGTCTTGAAGGAGCAGATGATGAGTTTTGTTTTGAAACTTTTAGTGACTTTTTTCCCTTTAAAATTGGTAGATCAAGAGAATCATAGATCTAGCCATCTCATGATTCTTAGCCTTCAAATCATGCATCTGATACTTTCAAAAGTGGTGGTAGTTGACCAAAAACAAGGAATACACATCGAAACTCACACGCGTGTGATGCTAGAAATTTCAAGAAGGCAGTGAATTTTGGGCTTTGTTAAAAAAATAGAAAGACAAAAAAAAGACTCACCACAGCGAAGCTGTGAAGCCATGTTGATTGTATCAACTTCATAAAGAAGATGGTTTCTGGTCTTTTCATTTTTTGATTTTTGGATATTCTCTTGAGATTGAGGATGAATGTTAGTTTATTGTCATGTTGTCATCTCAGATCTGGGAAATATTTTGTAAATCGATAGGTAGATTGTAAATCGACTAGTAGAAAGTAGATTTTGTTTTTTAAAGATCAGGTCATACAGTTCAACCTAAGTTTATTTTAATCAGACTAGGTTAGATCGGTTTGGCGCCATAAATGGATTCATACTGGTCGGGTCAGCCTCAAACCTGGTTGTGCAAGATCAAGTTGCTGGCCTACCTATATATGATGTTTGGATGCAAGATAAAATCATACTTGTTAATAGTTGTAAAATCTTCTTGAGATGAATGTGATTTTGATAAATATGAGAAAAAATATTTTAATATTTAGTAAAATAAATCATTTTTTTTTTTAAAAAAAAATCAACATGAATAGTAGAACCATGGGTAGCCCAAATCGGGCCACTGGTCACCACAAGGAGGCCCAAATCAATCGCCTTTGGCAGCCCATATCAATATAGAACCTTATTAAAATAGGGAAGATGGAAAGGTCATGATATCAGACTGTAGAATCATTTTTCTATGAAAATTGAATGCAAGGATGGAAAAATCATGCCATTCACCATTTTTTATTCCGACATAGAACCTTATTCAAGTAAATTTTGAATTTTGAATGAATGGCCCACGTCGGGCCTCGCAATAAAGTATCTAGTAATTCAAGGAAACTCTTACTCTTAGTGCGAAATCGGATCGTTTTGTGCTTAGAGTCGGTCCTAAACCCATCCATTGTCATTAGATAACGCCAAAACAAGTATATATTCAAGTTCCCCCTAAAACCTGCCTCTTTGTATCCCCTCCTAAAACTTTGTAGCTTCTGAAAATGAGCTAACTTTTCAAAATCGTTAACTTTGATCTTCTTGAGTTGTTAATGCATGCTACTAACTATGCCGTAGACAACATTTGGAATTCATTGAAGTTTTAAGCAGTTAGAAAAGACGACCATGTTGAATATACTATATCAATGCATGTTTGTGCTGAAATATTGCATCTTTCTGTTTTTTGTTACATAGTGAATCACATGATTTCCTGTTTCGTGTTTCTATTTGTGTTCTTTACAAATTGTCACTCAACTCCAAGCTGCTGCATGCAGAACAGTTCAGAGTGAAGGACTCACTCCTTGCATACGCCCGAGACATCCGGAAAAAATGCTTAATTTATATAGTTCACAAATCTTTGACCATCACTTCTTAGCCATGTCAGCATCGAGAAACCTATTGAAGATGTCTCATTTGGTCATACAGTTCAGATGTAATGAGATGTGATGTTTTGCTAAAAGTTAAATAAAATATTGTTATAATATGATTTTTTTTAATATTAATTTTGTTTTAGAATATAAAAAAGTTGAATTGTTTATTATATTTTGTGTGAGAATTTAAAAAAATTGTAATAATTAAATAAGATGAAATAGTTTGATATTTGGTAACTAAACCAACCCTAAGATAAGATTTGATTAGCAAAATCTGATTTATAAAATATTTGACTCTTAAACTTACCTTGTAAGTTAAATTTTATCGCGGCAATAATATAGATAACATATTCTTCGTACCAAGTTGTAAATATAAATTTTGCTGTCACTAAAAGATAATGGTAAATGAAATTCATACAATCTAGGAAAAGATTGCCAACTTTTTTTTTTTTTTAAGTAAAAATTGGTAAATAACCATCGATCTATATTTTGTTCAAAGGGAGATTCGTTCGTTATTATTATTATTATTTTTTAAAATGATAATACTTCAACAAATTTTGGGTAAAGCTCATTTGTTAAAAGTTTTCCCAAATTTAAGTCTTGTTTGGTATTGCGGTAAAAGTTTTAAAAAGTATTTAAATAGTTTTAAAAGTTTTTTAATAAAAAAATTATATTATTTGAATATTACATATTAAAACATTTTTAATCTTAAATAAGTTAAAAAGTAAGTTAAACGTACTTTGCCAGATAATGTAAAACGTAATTCGAATTTTAAAAAGATTGTTAATCGATCAAAATACCCATATAATTTTAAGATAATTATAACTTTTAAACTTTTAAAAATATAGACATAATCTTTAAATATTTAAATAGTTGTCATTTCTACCTGAAAAAATACTATTTAATTTGTTTCCAAACAAATATAACATGTCTGAAAATGCTTTAAATATATGGTTATCAAAAAGTAAATAACTTTTTAATAATAGAACTTATTAATTAAATTATAAGTTATAAATTCTAAAGTTATAAATTATATTTTTTACTGCAATTCCAAACATCCATTTTATAAACTAACGAAAAACACGACTTTTTCCTCTTTATTTGAAAAGTAAAACTAAAAATTAAAATGTACAATAATTTAGTTTTAACTTTTAAAACAAAAAATTCCTTAACAACAAAATAGAAGAACGGTGCTCGTGGTAGCTAGACTTGGGCACCACAATCTAGCCACCCATGTGGTGGCTGACATCGTCCACCTCTCAGCTCATTGAGTGATCAAATCAAGCCATCCCTAGCCATCTAAGTGGTGTCTAAGAACAATGACCTATTGACTAGTATTATTTATTGATCATATCCAACCATTCCTAATTAGTGGTCTAAGGAATCGTTTGCTTTTATAATTATTCTTATTTTATTTTATTTTATTTTATCTAATTATTATAATTTTTTAAATTTTTATATAAATTAAAATAAATAATTCAACGTTTTCAAATATTAAAATAAAAATAATATTAAAAAATATATTTTAATAATATTTTATTCAACTTTCAACTTTTATCTGAATTTATCTTATCTCATCTTATTTATGAAAACAAATGAAGCCTTAAAAGAAAGGTATAGGGCTAAAATCTCAATTTGGGCAAAGCACAAAAGTTTATTGACCAAGTTAACTTTTAAAAGAAGTATTAGGAGGACAAATTATAGCACCCATTGATTGATAAGTATTAACTTCCAACATTTAGAGCCTATTATAAGCAAATACTCATTCCAACTAATTAGCCGATTTTTTTTTTTATCAAATAAGTGATTGTACTTAAAACTAATGATACACTTAGAATTCTTTTACAACTTATTTTATAATCAACCTACACAATTATGTTGTTAGGACCTACTTTGTACAGGTTGAAAATGTAGAAAAAGTCATTCCTAACCCACAATAACGATTCTGACTTTGTAAGTGTCGGTGATCCCTACTGTTTGGAGAAAATAACCACCATGAATCTTTAGACATATGGAGGTCGCAAAAGCCCCCTCTCAATATCTGATTTCAAATCCCTTTTATTCCTCATCGGGAGCAGAGAACACCAACATTATGTCACCTCTCTGTCTCCTTTTCGCGTCTAACTCCCCATTCCTCTTCTTCCTCCTATTAGTTCTCCTCTTTTTTTCCTAACACCTTGTCTTTTTTTAGATTACTGTTACATCCACAAAAAAATTACATAAAAGTAATCTTACAAACTGATATAATTTCATCTAATTTATTAGATTCATTTTACAATAAAATAACTTTATAATCTGACGAACCAGATCAAGTCACATCTAGTTTGTGAGATTGTTTTTGTGTAAGATCTTTGTGATTAAAGTATTTTTCTTTTCTTTATCTTGTCCCATCCCTGTCTCTCTCTTTCTTTCTTTCTCTTCCTTTCTTACTTTTGTCTTTGAATGCTGCTACAGGTACAGAAGATTTCACCCAAAAAGTATCCCAAACAGTTTTTTTTTTCATTTTTTTCTGCATATTTTAATCGTTATAAACATTATTAAAAAAATAAAAAAGATCACAAAAATTTTTAAAAACACCTCCTTAATCACTAAATAAAATAAAATAAAATAAAATAAAATAAGATTCGAGACATATAATGTTTTCCTTTATCTTTTTCTCCCTTTAGTATCCTGATGGTGATCTCTTAATGGACTGGGCCCTCTATCTTGGGCTGGGATGTGTTATCCTTTCCGCATGTTGCCTCACTAAAAATAGTTTCAATTTTAAGTATCAATTAAAAATATTTAAAAAAACCGTAGAAAATTTATAAATGATCATTTTCCATTCTGATTTTGTATTTCACGTTTACAAATTGCTCCCATTCGCTTGACGGAAGGTTGAACAATTAGGGACATACATACAAGTAGTCGATTCTGATCATTTTCAGCTGAAAAGAGAAAACAAAACAAAACGTCTAATTTATGAACCACTACCTTGAATCTCCAGCTTAAAAACTTAAACGACAAGAACCTAAATCCCAACTAAAACGCCTTGCCTTCTAAGTTTGAAGGCTTTCCTCTTATCCCACGCGTCCATTCACGTACGTACGTACCCTTTACGTCTTGTCCAATGCTTTTTGTATTTTGCCAAATGTTGCTACCACTGCGCACAATATGGCAAATTTCAATTTTACATCGTTAGGCTGTGACTGTTTTTGATAAAAATAAATAAATCCCTAATAAGAACCAAACCAATATGGTAAATGATAAAATAACCAAGAAAGTGTAGAATTCACGTAAAGATAACATAATAATAAATTTATAAATTGACCTTTATATGGTATATTAGAATTAATTTATAATAAAAATAACTTTACAACAAGCATACCATATTCATTCGCGTCTATTTACAAACTTAATTTTATAAAATGTTCATCACCACAAGAGAAATCAAATCTAAAATATCTAAATAATAATGGAAAAATCTAGTTGTAAGTATAATTATGCACTAATATATGCACTAATCTAATGTGATTGGTTAAAAAGTAGATTTTATTGAAAACAGTGTTAATTTAAATTTTAAATATGAAAGAATCAGTATTAGTACGCTGATTAATACGTAAATTTGCTTGTATATAACAAAACTCAATAATAATACATAACTCAAACATTGCTCTCTTTCTTTCTCTCTTTTTTTTTCTCAAAGCTAGTGATAAGGAAAGAATCAAAATGAGGTGTGGTGACAGAGGCTTCTCAACAAATACCCATCGTAACAAATACATGGACAAAAGCAACTTTTTTAGAAACAAAAAATGGGAATTAATACAAAAAATTGATCTGGACTCATTTTCCTTGGCCGATGTTCGTTCTATAATAACAATCCACTCGGGGCGGAACGCACCTCGTGTTGTCTGTGACGCTTTACTGTTGCAGCTAATAAGTCATCTCCGGCAGTGAGCCTCAACATCCGTATAAATTTTGGTCGCGAGATCTTGAGTTCCTGTGACCAACATACAAACCAAACAACAATCATAAGACAGAAATCTGAGAAAACAAGCACATAGAAAAAGAAAAAAGTTTGCATCTTTTTTGCAATTAAGGACATCCAGCATAAAGAATTCGATAGACTTACGCGAAAATCCTTGTGAGATTTGCGAATCAATGCCATTTTAGAAGGACTTAAGGTCCTTGAAAGTACGGATATCAGAGCAGGAATGCTCATCCATGGCGTGGATGGTCTCGTCCGATTATTCGGCTGCACATTCGGAACACCTGCCCATTTTAACAAACCCACCAAACTGTAATTACATATAATGGAAAGAACTCAAGGGAAACAATTAGAAAGTTAATTAAGCAAAGGAATGAATTAGTTGCTTACGCGTTAAGCAATGATCAGGGACCTTGAAAGTTATGATGTAAGTGGGTAGGATGTGCGAATTCATGAAAGCACTCCAGACGATGTATCGTCTGGGAGCCGACGGATTGTCAACGCCGGAGTCGAAATTTCGTGAACTTGGAAGAGACTGCTTGGAACCAGGACAAACGGTTTCCATGTTCCCCATTATTACCCGGCATAGCAGAACATGCCTCAACCCATCTTCATCTACCGCAGAGGATGTGGCACTGTGTTGTTATTCAAACATTAGCTACCAGATTGATGCAATTCATGTGAACAATTTTATGACATTTAAGTACGGTTAGAATAGTGAGATGAAATAAAAGTTAAATAAAATATTATTAGAATATTATATTATTTTAGATTTTGAAAAAGTTGAATAATTTATTATATTTTATAAAAAAATTTAAAAAAATTATAACAAAGAGAAGAGACAAAACACTTTTAGTATTTAAATTCAAATGAGAACTTAATCTTCAGTCATGAAAAAAGATTGAAAAAAGATGAAGACTGCTACAGCTACAAAAGATTATATAAAAATAATCCTACAAATTGATGTGGATTCATATGATCCGTTAGATTTACTTTACAAAAAAAGTAATTTTATAATCTAACGAACCATATCAAGCCATATTATTTTGTGAGATTACTTTTGTATAATAATTTTTTGGCTAAATATTTCTCAGAAAGTTATGCTATTGTATTTAAGACTATAAAATAAGATATAAGTACTGTTTTGTAACGATATAACACACGTCAATTAACATAGAAAATATTTTTATTTTGAATTTTGCAACGATTATTTGGTTACCCCTCGAATATGGCAATCGGTAAAGACTGGATTAGAAGACATGCATTTCATGAGATTTTCGATGCTTTTGAGACGTACCCATCAATGGCAAACTTGGCAGGAGATAAATGGAGCCCAAAACCATAGGAAGGACCGTGCGAAGGCCTCGCACACTGACTAAATCCGTACTTGACGATTTCCCGAATATCGTCCCTCGTGCCACCATACCATGCGTACCTCGTGTTGGCGTCTCCGCCGCACTTGTTCTCCACCGCCCCCGAGAAAATCCGGAACGAATCGAACCTCGCTTTCTTGGACGCCAAGCCAGATGAAGTAGTCGGAGAGCTCTTGTGTATCGCCACCACGTCTGTTTTCTTGGAAATATCTCCCATGCCGTAAAGAAACACATTCTTGATCACTTTGTGCTCTATGCTCCCTTCTGTGACCGCCGCCAACCCATCCCGCGCAAACAAACTTTGAGATGTCGGATGAGGAGATGGAGGAGTCGATTCTTCGGTTACGGACCCTGCATCGGATATTTCGTCATCCTCTATACTCACCGAGATTTGGCTTTCTACGTCAATTATTTCCTGCATTGATTCTCTCTTGATTTTTATCTTAATAAAGCAAACGTTTCTCTGAATTTATAAGACAATCTTCTTGGAAAGCAATTGCTGAAATTAAGAGAGAATAAAGGGAGAAGAGAGAGGGAATTTGAATTAAATAACAGAATATTAAGGAATTACAACCGACCCATGAGCTAGAACTGGGATGGGAGAGAAGACAGATGGATCGAGGTGGAAAAAAAGAAAAACAACACATAGAAGGATCGAAGCCTCTTGAAGATTGTGGTGATAGGATTACATATATATATAGGTAGAAAGATACAAATAGGTCTTCGAATAACATTACTTGGAGACAAAGCGAATATATATTTAGAGAGAGAGAGAGAGAGAGAGAGAGAGAGAGAAGGGAAGGGAGGGAGGGAGGGGGGGGGGGGGGGGGGGGGGGGGGGGGGGGGGGGGGGGGGGGGGGGGGGGGGGGGGGGGGGGGGGGGGGGGGGGGGGGGGGTTGTGGCACTGGGGCGTTCTAGCGTTTGAGAACACGAAGATATTCCGTGCCGCCATTTTAGTTATCCCACGGTTTTCTTTGACTTTGTATCTATATGAAGTTACTTGAATGCCCCTATTAATGGGATAGATCGCAGGGATACTTTCTTAATAAGGGCGGTGCAACTCCCACCGCTGGCTCCCACTTGTGCTTTGAGATTTTTTTTAGTTTTTTTTAATATATATTTTCTTAACATATTTAAATATTTTTTTAAAAAATAAAAAAATTTATAATATTATTAAAAAATAGTTGCTTGATTATTAAGTAAAAATAAAGTAATAATAAAAATATAAAAAATTTACAGTTATAAAAATAACAGTATAAACTATTGGTAAGAGAAGCATTTTCTTTCTTATCAAATTATTCTATATATGTGTAGTGTATATCTTCTATATATGTGTAGTGTATATGTTAGAATAACTGTATTATTTTATCATTTTATAATAAATTTCTTGATTAAAAAAGTAAATAATTTATGTCGTTTTAGAATATATAAATCTTATATATTCTTTTTTTTAAATACAAAATTTGAAAATTATATTGAAAAACTCATTTCTTAATGAGAAATAATATTTGTAGTTGTGGTTGTGCAAGTGCTGCGCAGTCTTTTTAAAAAAAATAAATTAATACGGGAAAAAAGATTAACTTTTTTAATCGTGGATCTCATTCTTTTTAAAAGCGATTACACGGCGTTTGCACACTCCACGACTATATATAGCATTATTCTTTCTTAATTGAAGTAATTTTTTTTAAAAAAGAAATACACGTGACTTGTATATTTTAAAATTACACTTTTATCTAATTTTAAATTAGTTTATATTTTTTTTGTAGGGTTTTACCCCTATGTTTAAAAAGGACATTTATGTCATTATAATTGAATCTACATGTAGAGATATGTTCACAATAACAGATATTATTATCTATGGTAGATTTTGTTTTGTGAAAGCCTTTTGTATTTATGAATTAATGGTATTGACGAGGGTGAATCAGTAAATATGAATTGAGAAACGGCGAGTGTAGACGTGGGAATCGTGGATTGATTTGGATTGTCACTCCTACTTCCAAGGCAAGTTATCTGCGCGCTGTTTTTTTTTTTTTTTTTTTTTTTTTATGATTATTTCCATATTGTCAATTTGTCCCCCATTAATTTAATTATTTATAATCTTTTGCCATTAAGTCCGAGGTTGCCTCTAAAGTAATTCTTTTCCAAATCACCTTTGCCAATCTAAGCTTAGAGCATAATCAATATTTATTTCTTACCTATCAAGATTTGTACAACTCATCATGACTAAGTCCAAGGTGGTGGATCAATAGTCTTTAAATTACTCCTATATAATTTGGCATGTACTAAATTTTGGATTTGAATCCGAATATGGAATGATTTTAGACTGTTAGTATTAATTATTTTATTATATTTTGTGTAGAAATTTAAAAAATTATAATGATAAGATGAGATAAAATATAATCATTTATGTATCCAAATAGACAGGCTACCTCAATTGTCCACTCTTACCATTTTTCATTGTTAGAAAATGAAAAAATTTATGCGACGTAATTTGAACGAAAACTTTATCATTTTCTAATGTTAGATTCCGAATTAAGTAACATACTCTAATTAAGTTATTTTCAGATGTGATTGGAGACAATAAATCTATTAATCTTAGGTTTTCAGCTTTTTTTTTTTCTTGTTTTCTAATTATTTATATACGGATTTCATTAGTAGAAACTTAAGTTTAAGTATATATTAAAATTATAATTCTTCAACACCAGAAATTCAATATTTGTTTTCACACAAATGAAGGGAAATGGATTTGGATTGTGAGTTATAACTATGTCGTTGTAACCTATTAAAAATGATTGCATATAAAATTTTTAAAATAAAAATTGACTACTATCGCACATCAATATATATATATATATATATTGAAACACCTCCTGATTGATAGGCGTGTTGCATGGGGCATTTTACTAATTAAGTACGTAATTAAGTAGTCTCTGAATAGTGGGTTTGAGATTAAAATCTATGCTAATAATTATAAGAGGGTAATAATTTGAAGAGTTAGTCTACATATAGTCCTCAAATAGAGACTGCTCATGCGCTTCTCATACAGTTATGAGTAAAACAATTTTGAAATTACAATAATATTTTTTTTAAATGATGATTTTTCCTTTTTACCCCTATTCATCAATGAGACTGCACATATAGTCCCCCATTCTGGACTGTAAATAGAATTTCTCTAATTTTTAGAGCCTCTATTAATTTAACCAGGAAAATACTCTTTTTTCTATTAACAAAAAACAGAAAAAGAGAAAAATAAATGAATAATTTATCAACATAGTAAATTTTAATATTTGACAAAAAATATAAAAAAAAGGCTATGTGAAATTTTTTTAAGAATTCATTATTCCCTATGTGAAAATTTGAATTCATTAAGAGGATTTATATGTTAATAAAAATTCTTATAAATAATTATTTGTTGCCCAGATGACTAACACAAGAGGGGGGTCAATTGAGTTGTATTTAAAAAAATAACAATTATAAATCAAATATACAATATAAAATATAAACAAAATATGAAATAGCAATAAATATAAAGAGTAAGGGTAAGAGAGAAGCAAACTCAGTATGTTAACGAGGTTCGGCCCCACTGCTTACGTCCTCGCCTCAAGCTACCCCTTAAGGATCCCCGAATTCAATATTCAATTTCCTTCAGGTGGAGATAGAAACCTATTACACATTTGAACAACACCGCTACAAAGGATCCGTGTAGAACACTCTCTACACTTGCAATCACTTTACACGTGGTGATTCAACGATTCCTTGTGTAGAACACTTTCTACACGCACAAGGGTTGTACACACCCTTTTACTGATACAAGATTTGATAGTGGGTAGGATATCAGAAAACACTCCCCAATGAGTGAAATAAGAACAATACAAGCACAAACTATATCTCTCAAAATGAATAAGAGTTAAGGCTCAATGTTTAGAGAAGAGAGAATGAAAGTTTTGAATGAATATTGTATGCTCTCGGTGTTGTGAATGTGAAGCTCTCAAATGATCTATTTATAGGCATATGAGACTTCATATTCAAATTTAAAAAGATTCACATGTCAAAAACATCATCATTCATTTTTCAAAAATTTCAAACCTAATCTTTTTACTTTTTGCATATGACAAAAGGAGCACACTTTGCTTTTCAAAAATTTCAAACCTAATTGTTTACTTTTTGCATATGACAAAAGGAGCACACTTTACTTTTCAAAATATTCAAACAAAGGCATCTTCCTTTTGCATAAATCAAGAAAAGTATCAATCACTTTTGAAAATATTCAAATAAAACATGCACATGTGAAAGATGACAATCAATCATCTTTAATATTTTCAAAATTCAAACCTTTAATCATGGCATGCACATGTGAAAGATGACAATCAATTATCTTTCAAAATTTTCAAATTTAATTTTCAAACTATTCATGCAGATGTGGAAAATGTATTTTAATGTTTTATGATAAAATATTAATTTTTGAGCCTTAATCCTAATTTCGAATTTTAAGAGATTTACAACATTTCTCTATGACTTTAATGTAAACTTGTTTCCTTCTTGCTCATGCTTGGTTCCTTGATGTGCTTGACTCCATTGTGTGAACAAATTGAGCTTGAAACTCTTTCATTCTTTGAATTCATTTGTTATCATCAAAATCCATGTGTAAATATATAATTACACAAAATTTAAAACCTTAAATTCAACATTATTAATAAAAAAAAAATTCTACATGGAGGTCACTGGGAGACCGACGTTTGCGACGGATGAAGTGTAGCTATCACTTCATTTTGTATTTTTTGATTCTCTATTTTGGGGGATTTCTGTGTTTTTTTAATATTAAAAAACACAGAAATCCTAAAAATAAATATAAACGCTCGAAAACGGCGTTTCAAAAAGCATTATCCTAAAAACAGTGCATTGAAGGCCCCTTTTAGTTTTTTAACCCATGGGCCATTGCCGCACGCATGTGATGATGCAAGCTTGACATGTCCAGACGTATTGCGTGACGTAGACATGTGTAAGTGCATATGTAATTTTTTTAATTATTTTTTTAAATATTTTTAAATATTAATAAAAAAAATTAATTTACTTATAGTTATTTACTTAACTATTAAGTAAAAAAATAAAATGTAAAAATCGCGATCGATCAATTTTATATGTCACTTTTTGTCGATCTAAGTACGCGCATTTTCCTACGTCTACCAAAACTTCTTTTCGTAAGTGCACTCATTAAAGGCTTATTTGTATTGAAAAATTAAAATTTTAAAATAATAATAATATTAAAAAATAATATTCTAATAATATTTTATTCAATTTTCATCTAAACTATCTTATATCTTCTTATTATCCAAACAACTCCTTAGTAAATAAGTTGTATGATAAATTTCTTGTTGTTCAAATAAGAATTACTGTGACATTAAAAAATAGGTTTTTAAGAATTCTACTTGAAAACCGATACCATGTAAAGCACGATTCATGTCGTTGCCTTAACAAGACTTGATTTACAAGATAAATTTAAAATTTAAATATCTTATAAATTAAGTCTTATTATATCAATGTTATAACGAGTATGCTTTACACACATAATAGAATTCGTTTAAATTTACAAATAAACACACACATATATATTCTTTAAGATTAAGATATATGTATTAAGATATATGTGTGTGTGTTTAATATTCATTAGTGGATCTTTAACCGCGTAGACGTTAGTGAATTGGTTACTACTCTATATTACTTAATTAATCATGAATTAGATGATCCAAACAAAACCCACCCACTTACTCAAATAAAATCTCAAATTTAATACACATGACTTACTATATATTCTTTCTTTTTCTTTCCTAGCAAGAAAACTTGTTAAATAAGTATAAATAATTTCCCTACTTTCTAAAAGTCATTCTCCTGCCCAAACTTGTAAATCTTTTCCACTTGTTGGCGTGGAAAGTTTCAATATCAGCCAAGTGCATCAGATTCTGGCCCTTTACCTAAAAAAGGCTAAGGACCTACCGAATAGAGAAATAAATATCAATGTATTCTGCATGCCCACCAACTTTAATTAAAGTAACGATATATACTATATTACTATTTAATTTTTATTTTATTATGTAAGATATGACATATTTATTATTATTAATTATTTAATAGTTATAAATATATAATATCTTATATAGTAACCGGGATGAAACTGAACTAGTGGCATGTGGCGTATAGAATTTTCGATAATTATAAAGTTTATTTTCTTTTGAAGCAAGAAATTAAAATCTTTTTGTCTGGCCAGAATGATTTGTCCAACTGGTGGCGGGGTGGAGAATTGAGTACAATTTGTTGTGGTTATATAATATATTATGCTATGCATGCATGCGCAAGCTGGAGATAATGGAATAATCAAAGGCTAATTAGAAATATATTTTGGAAATAATTAGGTACGTAGTTACGTAAATCCAGCTAGCTCACACATATATCATTTGTGGGCCTAGTTTAAATATAGTTTTAGAATATGTAAATCTTACATACTCTTTTTTAAAGTAGATAGACTCTGTCATTAAAATGATAACTTTATGTATGGATATCAAATTCATCATTGTTTTCTAAAAGGAACGCATGCATGGAAGTCGTCGTATATTCTAGTACTGTAAATATAATTTCTCTATCTATTATAATATTTTTGTAGATACGTACATATATATTGTCAATAAATATAGAGAATAGAATTGATACGATTCATAATTTCTTATTGAAGTTCGGTGGATCACTTGAGATCGAAGATTTTTAAGATCAGTATCGTGTCATTATGAATTCTGAAGTGGGAATGCCAGAATTTTTATCCGTCCACTGAAGAAATAAAATTGAGATTGCCTCACCCACTTTGGGATTGTGGGAATCGCATGCCAAAGGAAAAAGTAAAGGAGCTTGAGCATTTATATATGAGAAATGATATTTAGAGTCGTAGAGTACGCCACTATAAGAGAAGTGAGTTTTTGTGACCAAAATTTAGTGACCAAAATGATTATTTCCTACGATTTTGGTCGGAAATAGTCCTTTTGGTCATTAAATTTTAGTCACAAAAATCAACTTCTCTTGTAGTACGCAAGTGTTGTACAATTGAATCAGACGATTCAATAAATTGAATTGGTTATTTCAAGGCTAATAAAAAGTGTTAAAAATCATATATGATGTAATTCAAACATTTAATATATATAAAAGAGTATAACATATAAATTCATAGACTAGTTTCAATAAAAATATGATAAGAAAGTAAATAGTTTCAATAAACATGTAATTTATATATTTAACTTCAATTGTTGACATTTTTTGCCTCATATACAAAAAAGATAAAGATCATTAAGTTATATGCACATAGTAATTAAATGTAATATTTTATGCACAACTACAATTATAATACAAAATACTCATTCATTAACTAACTTTTTTTGTATTCAACTAAAGAAAATAAAGATTTTTTTTAATCTTTCAACATTTCTACAATTCTTATCGAATACAATGATAAAAAATTAATAAATGTTTAGTTTCATCATATTTTTGTATAGGAAATTTAAAAAAGAAAGCTCAATTAATGCATTAGTTGGAATTGGTCTAAATTCAGTTAGAATTTATCTGTTCGATTGAAACAGTTCAGTGAATGATTCAAAAATTTGATTCGGTTTCTTACCAATTCAATTTGAATAAACTAAATTAGTCTAAATTTGAACATTTTTTGAATCTTTTACCAGGGAATATGGATGGTAAGAATTTGATTCATGTGTTCCTTGATAAGCCATTCATGAAGAATATAAGATGGAGAAGGGGGTCACAAAAAAGCTGGCATTATTTTCTGTTGTTTGCCACATTTAAAAATGTACTCTCTAATACAATATAAATATTAATCTATTTGTGAAAACATAAACACTACTTTGCCACCTGTATTGTACCGCTCAAGTGTACCGTTCAATATTTTTTATTTTTTTTACTTAAAGATTAAGGAAGCAATTTTTAGAGCATTTGTGTATTTTTAAAAAAATATTTAAATATATTAAAAAAATTTAAAAAGAAAAAACCCACAAATTATACAGCAGTCAATGGAGCAGTGCTACTCAGTTGGTAAAGTAGCACCGCTCTTAGAAAAATTATGTAGTTTGGGAGAAAGTTCAAACTCACTCCATGCTATGCATGATGATTGTAGCCACCCTCTTTGAACCCCACCAGGGCAAAGTACCATTTATTTGACCTAGCTAACTTACCTTTCAACTAGCCCATCTCTACCCGCCCCGTTGAAATGGATAGGATTTTTTTATATAATTTTTATAACAAAACTATTCATAAATAAGGTTATAAAAACCATTACAAATAGGCATGTTCAAGTGGGCCGGGTTGCATCCCAACTCGGGTTGTACTCGGTCCAGAAGCTGCATTACCCAACCCTAACATATATACATGGTTTGAGTATGGGTATGACACCCGGGTAAAGAGTTTAAAACCTGATACTTGGTTTTTATATAATTTTTTTTTTCAATCCCTAGTTACCCCCACCCTCGCACATCAAAGGAAGAAACCTTCTCTTTCTCTTCTCTGTCTCACATTCTCTAAACCCTCTAAACCCTCTCTCTCTCTCTCTCTCTCTCATCAAAACCCTAGCCATCACCTATGACTAGCAGAGGTTACCGTTTGACTAAATCTGCTTTTTTCTTTTTTAGTTTTATTTCATTGCCCAAATCTATAACATGTTATGTTGTGGTAGGGCGTGAGTAGTGTTTTGGTTGGCCAAATCCACCAAGGTTGTTTTGTTTTTTTGAGGATCTAAGTGACGCATCAAACGCCCCAAATCACCACCGACCCCAAATCACCTTCACTTTCGTCAACGAGGTCTAAGAGGTCTTTGACACAATAGCCGCCCAGACCATAAGGAACATGATTCTCAAAAAGGGTTAGTTACTCAAAACTCTCTCTCTCTCTCTCTCTCTCTCTCTCTCTCTCTATGTTTGTCTCTGTGTTGAGGTTTTATGACTCATGGATTCTTTGTGACATTGATGTATGGTGGTATTTGTTAGATTTTTGTTTAGCTTAATTCTTTGTTGTTATTATTGTGTTAGTTGTGATTAGTGGTGAAGGAGGAAGGATATGTAGTTTAGCTTAGATTGTCACTAGCTTTTGGGTATGTTTTCTTCTCTCTGTTTGTTTTGTTTTCTCTTTGTTGATTTTGAGTTTGTTTTGATGAGAACTTTTGAATGTTTGAGGAGTATATTCTTGGGTGAGATCTATTTAGTTGAACAAAGGAAAAATAAATAAACACTGTTCTAAGCACGAAAAATAGACAAATAAACGCAAAGACAAAATGCCTTATATTTATAAATACATAGAACAAATGAATATATAAAAAGAGGTGGAATGGGGTTCTGTTTTCAAATAATCCTAACCCCCCCGTGTGGGGCTTGCCTGTCCTTTTTTGTGCTCTAATTCAAACCGGCCATCTCTGTTAACGTTGTCAAAACCACAAAGTCCAATGTGTTATATGTCTCTGTTAACGTTGTCAAAACCAAAAAGTAAAACCAAGTTTCACCTACTTGACGTCCTTCCAATCTCAAATGGAGACTTTGGTTGTTGAGGTTAGATCGAGGGACCAGATCAGAGACAGGGTGAGGCAGCTGAGTAGGTTACGGTTGACTTATTTTACATTATTTAAGTCATCGTGCTAGCTAATCTCAAAACTCAGCTAGTCCTCTAAACCAAATCGCAAAAGGCACATCAGTCTAGAGAGATACACAGCTAAACACCTCGAATACTTCCTATCTCCCGCTACCATAATCCTTCTAGTATCCGCAAATGCATTTCCAAAGAGAGGAATCCAAAGTAGCATTTTAGCTTAGATGATGTTCTTCAATGATGCCATTGATAAATTTAGGAAATTGTATAATATATTTTCTATGGTCATTGTCATAATGCACAAAGTTCAAGACCAATGCTTCATAAATGTGTCTAGAAATAGTTATTCTACTTTTGTTTGGGGGCTCCATTTAGCATGCTAGAAAAAGAGGATGGTATGCTTCTACCTACTTCAATGGACCATGTTGTGAAAATATTTGCAAGTGAACGGAATCGCAACAAGTGGTAAATTTTTAAAGAAAAAAGTGTCGAATGCACAATGACTAATTATGCTATTGAGTATTGAAATTTATTAAATTATTTACTACTTAAAAATTAAACAGAAATTTTATAGATTTTATCACTTAAATTAAACTAAAGTGCTTGACAAAAATAAATTAAAAAAAAAAGAGAATAAAACTTAAGGATGTAGAGATAATAAATATAAATCTAGAGCTTTTGATTTCACCAAACTAATCTCACACAATTTATTATTCATTGTTATAAAATTTCAATTTTTCAAGTTGATAAAAATTAAATCCTTTAGTTATTTAATGTTTTCTCAGGAATAACATTAGAAATATCTCTACCTAATAATTCATCGTATTTCTATGCAAATTAAATTATGTAATCATTAAGTAAGGATTTTATGCGCAAATCTTTTATTAATTAAAAAAATACATTTTTAAGAAGAATATGTTTATAATTTTAAAAAGTTTTAAAATAAAATTATTTAGGTAAGCATCGTAGTTTTCAAATAGAGATAGCGTTGCGCCTGACTTTTTCGCTTTTTAATTGCCGTTCCCTACGTGCATGGATGTCAGGGGCAATTAATGCAGAGCCGTCCTGCAAGGTAGCTAACTAGGCCTAACATCTAGCAATTTTCTTTTCGTTTGTTAGGGGGAAAACGGCCGCCACAAGACTTTGCCTTCCATTTCGGCGTTTTTTATCCTAAAAATCTGATGATGCAAATCTTGGCGGGGACCCACACTACCGTTTAGCCTTTCAACAAAATTTGATTTACGGCTTGAGATGTACTCCAGCGGCCCCTCTTTTTTTGAATTTGAAAATTTGGGACGCGGATTAAATTGAAAATACGGCGGTGCTGGTGTACCGGCTTCTCCAACGACATCATCAACAATTTTTTCAACTTGACAACCAACAAATTTTCTTTATTCCCTCAAGCACAAGTAAATAAAAATAAATAAAATAAAATCAAAAGAAATAAAGGAAAGTCAACACTTTTAATAAGTAAAAGATTAATAAAAATCAGGTAAAAATTACACTTATTTTATTACAAATTGTTTTTATCAAACTGGATAACTTGGTAAAGAAACATTGGAATATCAGTCCACCACATTTCAATATTATCAACATTCTAGACATAACGGGCAAGTCTATAAACTACCTTATTTCCCATCTGAAGCACATGTTGAGTGTTATACTCAACAAATGGTTCTAGCAGCTGCTTTGTTTCTTTTAGCAAGTTCCCAATATTTGAAAACGATTTTGTATCATCATGTAACTCTTTAATCAACAACAAATAGTTACTGTGTAGAATTAGTTTTGAGAATCCCAAATGAGCACACAATTATAAGCCTTGAAACATAGCAAGAAGTTCAATAGTTTCTTATCATGTGCTTCATTCTCAACTTTGCCAATAACAATCACAAGTTCCTTTTTCTCATATATGAGAACCACACATAAACCAGCCTTATGATTGTAAAAAGACATTGCTCTATCCATATTTAGTTTGAGGTAGCCAGTTGGTGGTAGCTTCTAGCATTAAATAGTCTTAGAGTTTGTAGTTGGTAAGGAGGTTAGCTCCTTGTGAGTTTTAGGCTTATATATAAAAGTTGTGGGTGGGTGGGGTACCTCACTTACTCCCCGCCTACATATTACGAAAATCATATTGATTCAACCGGAAACCTCAGGAAAAATAATGAAGGTTTTTGGTGAACAATCTCTGTGATGAAGTTTCGCTATAAGATAATATAGGCAATGAGATGAAATGAGAATTTTATGAATAATAGTGAAATAATTTGAGTTAAGATGTTTTATTTAGCTTTAGAAAATGAGAAATAAAAAGTTGAATAAAAATATTATAAAATTAAAATATTCTAAGAATATATTTTTTAATATTATTTTTGTTTTGAAATTTAAAAAAGTTATATTATTTATTATATTTTGTTTGAAAATTTGAGAAAACTATAATGATTAAGTAATGAGTGCATAAAAAAGTTAAAAGCTTAAAATTAAAAAATGTTTATATTTGAGTGATGTAAGAAGGAAATTAAGAGATGTTTTCAGATGAGATGTTCTCATCTCACTTCCCAAACAAGCCCTAAATCATATTTTAAATTTTCAAATATGAATTGGTTATGCTCTTTTCTACTAAAAGAAAAAGTCATATTAGTGTGCATGTTTTTTAAATGAAAGAACAAATTAAATGGGAAATAGCAGTCTATTTTAACTTTTTTCAATTAGTCGAGGCGACGACAGCATGGCAATGGGTGGCAGGACGGTGTGGGAAGGGGCAGCAGAAAACTCATAGAGAAGATAAAGAGTGTATGTATCAGGCTGGGAAAAAAGAAATAAGGGGCAATGGATCATTAGAGTTTAACAGTTGAGTGACAAAGTATTCTCAGAATACTTCCTTACAATCCATGATTTTATTATTATTTATTATCTACTTTTTACTATTTTATACTACTATTCAATATTTTTTCATTATTTTTTTACTGCTATTTACAGAATATTTAAGATCATTTCACTACTCAAACACAACCTAAATCCTGATTTAATATTGCCGAAAATAGTTCAATATCACAAATCACGTTTGGTGTCAATATAAAGTTGTTTTGAAGCACGAGATTAAAATCTTTTTGTTTGTTTACAATGATTTGTCCAACTGGTAGCCGAGCGGAAGATTGAGTACAATTTGTTGCGGATATATTCTGGCATGCATGCATGCGCCAGCTGGAAATAATGGAATTAAAGGCTAACCAGAAATCTTGCATGTTTGGAAATTAGGTACATACGTACGTAAATGCAACTCACGCATATATAACTCATGGGCTCTAGTCTAGATATAATTTTAAGATATATAAGTCTCACGTATTATTTTTTAAAATAAAATTTATAATTAAAATGATAACTTTTTCACGTGGATATCAAATTTATCAAATATTTTTTTTTCAACGGGAATGCATGAAAGCACTTATATATATATATATATATATATATATATATATATATATATATATATATATCTTAAAAATGTAAATATCATTTTTCTATTTATTATAATATATTTGTAGGTACATACATGGGTGTATATATATATTGTCAATAAATATAGAGAGACAATAGAATTAATACAATTCATTTCTTATTTAAGATCAGTGGAAGGGAAAAAATATGCACGACCCAAAGTAAGCCCACTAAGTCCAACCCAAAGGGAGATGTCTCACCACTAATGGACAAAGGAAGAAAGAAAAATGAGAGACAATGAGGGGACAAGCAGAAGAAGAGTGTCAGAATAAGAGGGGAAGGTGGACACAAAAAAAGAGAAGAGAAAGTCGAGAGAATAAAGAATGTTAGACACGCAAAAGAAATGTGGCTAATATTCACCACTCCCTAGGGCACACGAAAAGAGAAAGCATATAAAATGAAGTGACTAGATGATTTAGGGGGACTTCCTCAAATTCTATTTTAGCTTTTTCAACCTTTGAAAATGGTCTACAGTGAGAAGATATTCTACGGAAAATATACTCGAAATATCTATTGTATAATGAGAAATGAGAGACCATAAGAGACTGTAAATAAGCATATTATAGTGGACTCTTCACTCCCAAAAACCCTTTGTGAATGTAAGCAATATACCGAACCAAGTAAATCTTTTGTGTCCATCTGTCTTTTATATTCTCAGTATTTATTTCATTTACTGCTATAGATGTATGCACAGCCGCACAGTATCACATCGATGGCTCCAGACTACACCGATTGAGACCCAAATCTTCATACTTGGCTGTGATTGACTGTTTCTCCAATTCCAGCTGTTGTATGACTTTTGGCATTAACAGTTGGTGCCGTCTATGGAATACGATTTACTTTCTAAACTGAAAAAGGGAGAAGGATGATTTTCCAACGTGTCGCATAATCTTCGAATGAGTAGATAAAATTCTTCTCTAGATAACTATTCTCGGCTTCTCCCTCATTATTTTTTTTATAAATGATATTATCATAAAAAATTGGGCAAGTGTACCTCTCTTTGCCCAAGTGATTAAGTGCATTATGCAATTAAGGTGCTTTCCTTTTATGAACCTAGCATGTGAGGCTGGGAACCCAAATTACCCGGCCATGTAAGCACTCTACACATAAGTGTACTATGTACTTAAATGCATAGTAAATACAATAAAATAGTACTACGCCTAGAATACATACAGGAGCACACAAGTGCACAGTGCATGGCATGAATAGTGCAATGTACGGTGGGGGAGGGGGTGTGGTGCCAACGAGGACAACGACGGCCCCTCTCTTGTCTTTCCATTGTGCTCTGTCGACATGGAAGGCATCGTGCTTTGAGGGCGGCCCACTATCGCACATTGAGGCATGCCGAGTACTCGCAGTAGCACGTCACGACTTGCATGGGATTGTCGGCAGCAACCAATCTAGCTACTGGCATCATCTAATGTTCATGGAGTGGTCCTTGACCATCTCCCTCTACGGAGATCCTCTCCATGCCAGCCATGGACACAGGTCTACATATGGCTGAGACTGCTTGGCCTAGTCCAACCATGGCATATTAGGGTTGCCGGCGACCACCATGTGGATTGCCGACATGTTCTATCCCCATTTAAATGCCACTAGCACACCCTGATGCATGGTAGGAAACGGTGGCACTTAGCCACGCACCCAATGCACCAAACATGCACTGGAATCCTATGCCTCATCGCACCTTGGCACAACAGGGGTGCTGGTGGCCGCCATGTGGACTGCCACTGTAGCGCCTTGACACACGGCATGCAACAGTGGCTTGTAGTCACACACCCAGTGGATGAAACATACACTGGATTCCTTGACTAGTTCACTGCTAGGGTCTCCCCTCTCCTAGGACCACCGCTCTTCGACCAGGTACCATGGTCAAAGTTTACCTCACCCAAGACCATGCACCACGACCAATGGTCTCCTCGCCTACTGGCATGCATCACGACCAGGGTTCCCTCCTTGCCCACAGGCATGTGACTCTATAGCCATGCGACCCCTCGCCCATGGCCATGCACCATGCCTAGGTCACTCATCGGCTAGACACTTTGTCGAGTTTTCCCCTCGCCGCATCACTCCTCGGCCAGTGCACATCTCAATCGCTCCTCTGCAAGTGCACATCTCAGTTGCTTCTTGGCTAGTACAGACCTTAATCACTCCTTGGCATGCACGTCAGGTAAAGCTCCTCAATCGTGCATTCTTCCACTAGTACACATGGTCTCCTTGGCCAATGCACTAAGCCAACTTATTGGTGATGCATTCTTCAGCCAGTGTATTTGGTCTCCTCGACCACGAACAACATGAACAGAAAAATCTCGGCCAATCCATCATAGGCTCCACCACTCGGCCACTTGCATAGTAGATAAGTGGCCCGCTACCTCACTCAGTGATCAACATCTAAACAAGTTAACTGTCGATGTTTATGCATATGCTGTGCATGTGTAATGTGCACCATGCATGGTTTACATGATGAGAACAAGGAGTCACCCAATGACTTGCCCATAGTACATGACCTGAGAGAAAATGAACAAATTGGAAAGACAAACGACTTCACTAGCGGTAAGTTCACTTGAAAATAGAAAAGAAAAAAAAAGGAAGAAGTGGAAGGGGAGAAGAAAAGACAACCAGCTGTGGGCAATTTCAATCAAACAAAAATTTAGTCGCAGCTACTAAAATGCACTAGTTTGTCTCTCTCAAAATTTGTGTGAATTTTATTTTTGCTAACAAAATTAAATCTTGTAGCTTGAAACACCAGCTACACTGCCTCGCTCGGGCACCGCTCAAACATTCAAGTTTGTCTCCATCATAATTGATTTCTTGGAGTTAACATGCATGCGGGCACCTCGAATCTCTATCATTGCCAAAACATGGTGGCTTGCGGGCAATGTAAACTTGCCTTAAAGTTTATCTAGTCTTAAGGTGCATGAACCTCACACTGGTGATTGAAAATTGTTTACGCTAACCGGTTTTACTTCCCTAGCTCGTTCAAACACCCCAACTATCCGCACCAACTCCCAAACTTCCATTAGCGAGAAGACTAGGGTAGCCAAGTACTATGTTTCCATATGCTTGCCTCATCCATTGCCTTAGTCTACGAGGTCGACAAGAAGACTAGGGGAGCCAAGCACTGTGTCTCCATGGCCTTGCCTCATCTCTTGCCTCAATCTACAAGGTCGGTGAGAAAACTAAGGGAGCCAATCATCGTGTCTCCATGGGCTTGCCTCATCCCTTGCCTTAGTCTATGAGGTCGGTGAGAATACCAGGGGAGCCAAGCATTGTGTCTCCACAGGCTTGCCTCATCCATTCCCTCAGTTTACAAGGGTGAACGAGAAGAACTAGGAGAAGGCATCTCCACCAGCGAATGGTGGGTGTACTCACTTGTGCCATAATTGCTGCCAGCAAGTTTCTTTCGGGAACGAGCTTTCGGAGTAAACATGCCTTCAAGCTCCACAATTGCCTTGCGCAGTTCAAGAGCAACTCGATGTGCTCGACAACTGCCTAAAGTGGATCCAGGGAGTCGACGGGCTTCCTGACCTCCTTGAGTGGGGTATTGCATACATGCTCCAACACTAATAGCGAAATGGAAACATTAATGGCGGCTCACATTGGAAGGGAAAAAATATGCCAATAAAATCGAAAATAAAAACGTAGGATTTGACGCACTAGACTCCCACACAAGGAAAGGCGGAAATCGAGAACACCAGGATATTGACAACACGACCCATGCACCTGAAATGACAAGTGCTAAGTGTGTATACACACAAAAAGTGTACAACAAAAGTCGCAGCGGATAAATAAAAGAAATCAACTAAGTACCAGAACTTTAAATACATATTCACCAAAATAAGATTGTTTCAAAAGATTATACAGTTATCCAGTAAAAATATAATAAAATCAAAATACATGATCAAAAGTGGGAAACAATCCCAAGACACGTAAAAGCGACCCTAGGTCACTCCTTCGGCAGAGTTGAAACCTCAGACTCGACATCCTCATCTGTATCAAAATCTACAATTCCATAAAACGAAACCGCATGTAAGAATACCACGTGAGATTATGAGTCTCAGTAAGTAACCGACCAAACAACCCAAGAGATAAAAATACATTTACAAACCAACATGAATGCATGCACATGCTGAAACATGTATGAGACCAAAAACCATCATTTTTCCTGAAAATAACTATTTTTCCAATGCACTCTAAAAATCCCATTTGACCAAAAACACCGCATTAAATTCCATTCACCATTTTTCCAGAAAATGGCCCAAACCTACAATTTTTTCAGAAAATGATCCTCGTATACATTTAATCATAAACTGTCATTTTTTCAAAAAATGACCCAACATATCCGTTTATTCAGTCATTGTAAGGGGGAATCACTGGCGAGACTTACTACCATCCCTGCTTACCACCATCCCTACTGCGTGTACCGTAGACAGGAATCACAAGCGAGACTTACCACCATTCCTGCTTACTACCATCCATACAGCTTACATTGTAGGAGGAAATTATAGGCGGGACTTACCAGTATCCTTACTTACCACCATCCCTATTGTGTGCACCATAGGTGGGACTCTACCACTGTCCCTGTTTACCACCATGCCTACAATTCTTTTTCTTCTCTTTCATTCATTTCAATCTGTTCATTATAAATATATCCAGAATCATTTCTTAACACGAAAATCTAGTTTTCAAACGCGACACATAAAAATGCATGCAAACAATATATTTGATGTCATGGCATAACACACATCAGATAAGAATTCACCAGTCACAACCCAAGTGCACAAACCCACAAACCAACTCTACAAATCAACCCATCCTCAAAATCTGACCAAAAATCCAAACTCCTCTGACCCAAGGCCCGACACAACCAAACAAACTGCAAAAAATATGTTAGCGTAAAAATATATTTAACACTCATAAAGTTTTTTGAAAAATTATTTACAATGACGAAATGCAACTTTGAAATATCAAAGGTCACTCCAAAAGTGGCGAAGCAGTGATTTTACAAGTGCTGGCCATGGGTCACAAATAAAGAAAATCAAAGGGGAGCTAAGGGTGGTTTGGGCTAGCCATGAAGGGGCTTAAGGAGGTCGGTAGAGTTGATGATGGTGGCTGGAGGCAGTGAGTGGCGGTGCATGGAGGAGATCAGCTAAGAAAAAATTGAGAGAGGTCGTGGGAGAGTGAGAGAGAGTGTGGTGGCTAGGGATCACGATGAGGCATGAGATTGGTTAGGGGAGGTCATCGGTGGAAGGAGAAACGATGGTGGTGGCGGTGAGGTGGACCAGAGCAATGCTGGGGGTAGCAACCCATGCGTGAAAGAGAGGAAAAATATGGAGAGGGTCGTGGGTCACAATTGGGGAAAGGGGAAGCATTGGGAAGCTTGGGGGAGGTTGATGGTGGTTAAGCGAGGCAATGGTGGTCACAGGCGGTGGCGATAAGGCAGTGCGGTGGAGGAAACGAATGGGAGAAACCCATTCGGGTTGGCCACGTGTGAGGGAGGAATGAGGGCTACGAGGGGCTGAAACTGGTGGGTGGTTGTCATCTACATGAGGGGAGGGTGGCGAGATGTGTGGTGTGATAAGGTGGGCAGTGCATGGCGGCAAGGCTGGTGGATAGGGACGCATTGAGAGAAAATGAGAGAAGGGGTGGTCGCGTGAGCTGGGGGGAAAAAGAAAGAAAGAGAAAAAAGAAAAAGAAGAAAAAGGAAAAAGAAGAAGAAGAAAGGGAAAAAAAAGGAAAGAGAAAAAAGAAGGAAAAATAGATTCTGATCTTTCATCATAGAGTCCTAAAACAGATCCAATGAAAAGGATTTAAAATGATTGTTTAAATTAAAAACCACAGTAACTAAGTAAAATAAAATTGTAAAATCTAACAATAAAATAATTTAAAATAAAGAGAAATTTAAATAATAAACAATAATTAATATCAAGAAAGACACATTAAAAAAACATTTCATAATTTAGAAATCATAAAATAATACAACAAAACTCATACAAATTTTAAAACAAGAGAACCAATATTAATAATAAATAAAATAATTATTTAATTAAAATATAAGAAAATACGGAGTACCACATTGAATGAATATACACTTTTCGACAAACGATAGGCAAGTCTAGTCTTATGAAGTGCTCGATCTTGATCACGACAAGGGGTGGGTCCAATTTTTGGCTGCTCATCTTACCCCCATTTTCAGAACAAATTAAAAGGTAGGAAAGACTAGGGACCACTCGACCTCCAAGACAGGGAGGCAAGTCACTTGATTGCCCAACCACCCTCGTGCGCATCTTACGTGGTTGAGTACACCTCCCATCACAGTCAAACTCTGCGCTCACCATTAACGCAGTCGAGTTCATTTCCTACCACAACGAGCTCCTCACTTACTATTTATACGGTCGAGTACACCTCCCGCCTAACTCCAGGCTAAGAAATCTATATCACTCAATGCAAGAGAAATGGATAACTAGGAACTCACTCTTAGGATTTATTTCTCTTCAGACTTCGGTGGATCCTTTCGACTACATATTTTATATTTAAAAATTCTTGAGCTCCATTTTGGAACAAATGACCCATAAGAATCATGGGTTACTAGAAGGGAAAAAATATGCACAACCAAAGTAAGCCTACTCAGCCCAACCCAAGGGTAGAGGTCTCACTACTAGAGGACCAAGGAAAATGGATGAATGTGAGACAAGGTAGGGACAAGTAAAAGAGGGTGGCAGCATAAGAGGGGAATGTGGACACAAAAAGAAAAATGAGAAAGTGCAGAGAAGAAAGAATGTAAGACACATAAGGGAAAGGCAGCTAATCTTCACCACTCCCTAGGGGTACACGAAAAGAGAAAGCATATAAAAAGAAGTGACTAGACGATTTAGGGGGACTTCCTTGACTTCTACAACCTTTCAGAAAGGTCTTTAGTGAGAAGATATTCTACAGAAAATATACACGAGATATCCATCATACAATGAGAAATGAGGGACCATGAAAGACTGTGAATAAGTATATTATAGTGGACTCTCCCCTCCCCAAAAACTCCCATAGACATAGGCAATATGTTGAACCATGTAAATATGTGTATATATCTCTCTTTTACATTCTAAGTATTTATTTTTTATATACTACCATGAATGTACACATAGCCTCACTGGATCACGCCGGGGGCTTCAGACTATACCGATCGATCATCATAGTAGGTTGTGGCAATGACGGGCACCGTAATCAAAGCAGCAGCAAATGAAGAAGCAACCGGAGCTTTTGGTATGGCAGGACTCTCTTCTCCCTGCCTCCTTGGTGGATTCAAAGGATGAATAGAGGGGGCTGGCAATGGGGTAGGCACAAATGGTGGTGGGCATCATACCTCAACCACCATTGAGGACTGCCTCAAAGGAAATCGAGGAGGATACACTAGACTGCTGTCAACCCTAGCAACCTCCATGCGGAGTTTCTTCCTTGCCTATGAAAGAGGGCTCGAGGAACATTTTCGAGCTAGCATGGCTTGGGACCACATAGGAATGAAGTGGTCGTCAAAGATGGTATGGCCGAGGGGAGGTAAGGAGGCCCTTATATTTTCCTCTCCAAGAAGAGCCTCCGAGAGGACATCGATAAGGTGACTCTTCACCCATTCTTTGACCAGGGCGATACGACTTAATTCATCGGGAGAGGCCTGTTGTTGTATAGCTCTATAATTAGGAACTATCCCCCATATGGCTTGAATAGGGAACTCATGATGATTTACTTGTCCGATTGAAAATTCCCACCCTTAATTGGACATGAAGAAAATTTTGGTGGTCTAGTCTTTGACATTGCGATAACACTATTCCAAAGAGACGAAGGGGTACGTCGCCTGAAACTGTGAATTTTCCCATTGTGTTTTATGAGGTTGTGGGTAAGAAGAAACTCACGGCCATTAAGTTCAACGTGCTCTAGGTCTAATTCTAACAATGCTCGTCGCTAGAGGAAGTAGCAATACATCAAAATCCTCCAAGCATTTGGGTAGAGTTGAGATGGGGCCAATCCAAGACGATCTAGCAGATCACGGACAAGATGAAGGGAGGGTAACCTCAATCTGCAAGAAAACATGCTAGGGAAGAGGGCAACCTTCGAGGCATAACCCTCATCATCAACAGTCCCTTCGTGCAATCTAGGAGCCTAAAAAACAACCTTCTCTAGGACATGCTAGGTGGAAGCCAGTGATGACAAAACTCAGGGGTAACGTCTGAACACCAATTATGACTGATGTAGAATTGCTCCGTGGTGCAACCCTTAGGCTGGTCCAGTTCTCTAGGAGTCTTAGGTGGAACGACCTTCTTAGGAGCCTTTGAGATTGAGGTTGAGAAAAGTGATGAAGAAATAAAGGAGTTGAGCAACGAGAATGAGAAGAGTAGAGCACAAAGAGATGAAGATGTGGTAAAGGAGGGAAAAGAGGGCAAAACCATGTTTATATAAAGGGGAAGTGATGGTTGGCATTCCACACCCATGTGTCAGATGAGGGATGCGAAAGGGTTTGAATCTCGTGAAACATATGACACGACGCGACGTGGGAAACTAAATGGCGCATCCAAACTAGTCTGAAGGACCTAGTTGTTAGGCTGAGAAGGGTAAAAGCATAAAAAAAGAAAAAGGAAGAGGAAAGAAGAGGAAAAATTCAATTCCCATCGAACCGGTTCAATGAGAATAAGCAGGGTAATTGAGAGGATAAAAAGGCCTAATCCAAGAGTTTGAGGTCTCATGATTTGAAGGAAGGCCCATCGATCTGGCACAGTGAAGATAACGGCCCTTGGTGGGCTTGACCCACCAAGAGAAAGGCCTGTCTTGCCTGGCCCAAGACTAATGAAACGTCGACAGGGGTTGCCAGGTTTGACATATGCCGACCTAATAGCTGCCTTAAATCATTACTAGCATGTGGCTACCAGGAAACATGTAGGAGAAGCTATAACTATTGTTTACCTGGAAAAAGGAATGTGGGTGCAGCCGGGACAGGTCGAGGAGGGGCCAACTCCTCAAGTCCCTAGAAAATAGCTGCTAGGAAGCATGCAGGAGAGGTACACTAAAAAAGAAAAGGGGGGCGGCATCGTAGCAAGCTAAGAGGTAACTAAAATGATGGTTGAGAAGTAGTAGCCATGGAAATGTGTGTCAAAAGAATGACCATAGCTCTCCCAATGGAGAGAGAGAGAGAGAGGGAGAGAGAGAGAGAGAGAAAGGGAGTCGTTGGACTTGGCTGAGGGGGCGCCGAGGCGTGAGTTAGAGCTCAACGTTGTAGTAATTATTTCTCTTAGGGTCTCACATACCCTAACGGATTCACCTGCATGAAGTATGAGGTGCGATGGGATAGTTCCTTGGAATGAAAGCAAAAAAACTCCAAACTACCTACTGTAAAAGCTTAATCAAGATATGATTAAACTCAAGAAATCTTAAGGCAAGTTAAACACTTCCTAAAAAAGGAAAGTGACTTAAGCATCGAAGGGTCCCCTAACCACCCCCAAGCTCCCTTCTTCATTTATATGTTTGCAAGACCTTTGGTACACCTCTTAGCTGTCCAAAGAGTCCTCTCGATATGTACAAAACACGTCGAAAATGATCAGTATTATGTCATTATATAATAACATAATTTTTGAAGTGGGAATACCATAATTATAATCCGTCCACTAAAGAAATTAAATTAAGATTGCCTGACCCACTTTGGGGTTGTGGTACTCGCATGCTAAAGGAAAGAGTGAAGCAACTTGTGTATATATGACTCGGAATCAGGCAAGGACCGATTCAATGACTAGGGTGATTCAACAAATTGAATCAACTATTTTAATGTTGATAAAAAGTATTAAAAATTATATATAAATAGTATAAAATATAAATTTATTGACTAGTTTTAATAAAAATATTATATGAATCTAATTAATAGTTTCAGTAAACATGAAATTTATATATTTAACTTCAATTATTGACATTTTTTTGCCTTATATATATATATATATAAGATAAAGATCCTTAAGTTATATGAATATGGAAAATGTAATATTTTATGCACAACCACAATTATAATACAAAAAATACTCATTCATCGCCTAATTTTTTATTCAACTAAAAAAAAGAAAGCACTAAATATTTTATCTTTCAATGTTACTATGATTCTTATCCAATACAATGATGAAAAAGTTAATATACATTTAGTTTTATCATTGCTTTGTACAAGAAATTGTCTTTTAGAAACAAAACTCAATTGTTACATAACTTAAAAATAAATAAAATTTTAAGACAATTGGAATTGGTTTAAAATCAATTAGAATCAATCTATATCAATCGATTGAAATAGTTCAGTGAACGAATGAAAATTTCGATTAAGTTTCTTACCGATTCAATTCGAGTTGACTAAATCAATGTGAATTGAACCCTTTTTTCAAATCTTTTGTAAGGGAATACGGATGGAAAGAATGTGATTCTCGTATTCATTGATAAGCCATTCATGAAGAATTGATGGAGGAGGAGAGTACAAAAAAGGCTTAATTTTTGGTTGTTTGCCATGTCCAAAGAATGTATCTCCAATACATAAATATAAATAATCTATTTGTGAAAATTATGTAGCTTGGGAGAAAGTTCAAACTCAGTCCATATTTGAGCTTGTTAAATCTTGGTATTCAAATCTAGCATTCCCCAAGATCAGGTCGGAGTCTTCTCTCTTTTTTCTCTCTTGAGAAAAGTTGAGGTGAATGGTGGGGTCCACACAGATTCTAACTGAATCAAGAGGTGGTTAGGGGAGTGGGGAGAGACGTCAGGAGGGGTTGCAGAAGAAATACGGTTATAGAGTGGAGTAGGGAAGGTGGTTTGTGGTGGTGAGTAGAAGATTCGGCGGTGGCTTGGAACAATGAATGAGTTAGAGGAGAGGTGGACGAATCTGAAGCTTATGGAGGAGGAGACTATAAACATTGAAGTGGGAGATGAGCTTTTGGATGAACTGAAATTCAAAGAAGAATGTAATCTGGTGGGAAAGGTCTGGGTAGAGAGGAAGCTGAACTCAATGGTTTTAGAGGACACTATGGTGAAGATTTGGAGAATTAGCAAGAGAGCGAAGTTTAAGGAGGTGGGAATGAACATTTTCGTGATTCAGTTTGCGAATCATGCAGACAAAATGAAGGTTCAGGAAGGAAGACCATTGCTATTTGATAACCACATGCTTGTGTTATTGCCTTACAATGGATATCTACCTCCACAAAAAATGGATTACACTAAGGAAAGAATGTGGGTTCAACTATCTACGTTACCTTTGTCATGCATGAATGAAGAACATGGGAAAATGATTGGAGCCACAATAGGTGAAATGCTCAAGGTCGATACACAGGTTGATGGAAGTGGATGGGGAAAATTTTTAACAGTTTTGGTGTTAATTGATCTATCAAAGCCTCTTGTGAGGGGAAGAACAATATCAGTGATGAGGATGAAATTCAGGATCCCACTCAAGTATGAAAAGCTTTCCTACTTCTGCTTTTCATGTGGATGTATAATTCATGGGAAGGGTAATTGTGAGAAAAAAAAGAGTGATGGTGGGTAACAATTTAGTGTGTGGCTCAAAGTAGGGGGAAGAGGGAAGATGAGAGAGGCATATTCAAAACAAAATAGGGAAATAGGAAGGAATGTAGGGGGGAAGGTACAATTATGGTGCGAGAGAGGGGAGAGGGTATCTTTGATGCTGAAGAAAGGAATGTGAAAAAGGTGTCTAATGGGGAAACAGTGAAGGATGGGAAAATGGATATTGAATCTAAGAGATCTGAAGAGCAAACCAATGGCGTAATGAAAGTTGGGGATAATGAAAAGGAAGATACTCCTGTTGAGAGTAATGAGATTGTGGTTGGGGTGGACATTGTGGAGGAGACCTCAGTGGAAGGGAAGGAAATATCGAGTATAGTGACAATAGAAGAAGGGGGGAAGAGGAGAGGTTTGTGGAAGAGGAGAGCTAGGGAAGTGGGGGGAAAAGGTGGAGAAGAGTGACTTGAGTTCTCGAAGGAAAAAAGAAAAGAAAAGGGATTATAGAGGATGGGAGATGGGAAACAAAGGAGGGGATGCAAGGGAAAAGACAATGCTATGAGAGTGGAGATGAGCTAACAAATGGGAGGGTGGTGGCTGTTGTACAGCCCCACCTACAACAATGAAAACACTGAGTTGAAACTACCAAGGGCTTGAGAACCCTTGGACAGTTTAAGATCTTTACCATATGGTGAAGGATAAGAAGCCCAACTTAGTTTTCTTAGTAGAAACTAAGATGAATAGAAGAAAATGTGAAAGAATGAAAAAAAGACTGATGTGTGATGGTTTTTTTTTTTTTGTGGAACCTATTGGTAGGAAGGGGGGATTGATACTGTTTTGGGATCATAATATAATTACTGAAGTGGCCAACTATTCCCAAAGGCACATTAGCATGTGGGTCACAAATGAGAGGGGTAAGGAAAGATGGTTGCTGACAGGCTATTACAGGGAACTAGATGCTAGCAAGTAAGCTGTTTCATGGAATTTTTTCTCATCTCTCAAACCTGATGGGATTGTGGGGTGCTGTGTAATTGGTGATTTTAATGAAGTTGTGTCACATGATGAAAAAGTAGGAGGGAGGCAGAGACAAGAGAGCCTAATGGCAGCTTTTAGAGTTGTTATGGAGGATGGAGGACTTTATGATTTGGGGTGGAAAGGGGACAAATTTACGTGGATTAAGAAACATGTAGATGAAACCTTTACAAAAGAAAGGCTTGATAGGCCAGTAGTGAACTCAAGGTGGAAGAGCTTATTTCATGAAGGTTGGGTGGAGGTTATGGCAGCTAGATACTTTGACCCTAGGCCTTTATTGTTGTGCATGAGCAAGTTTTTTGCTAGGGAAGAAGAAGAGTTTTTAGATATGATGCTTGTTGGGCTCTAAAGGAGGAGTGTGCTGAGGTTCTAATGAGGGTATTGAATAAGGGTGATTGTAGGGCAGGGGGGTTACCAACTTGAAAATCAACCTTGAAGATAGTGAAAACGCATTACTTAGGTGGTGCAAATAGAATAAAGCAGGGATGGGAAGGGTATTGGAAGAAAAAATAAGATTGTTGAAAAGTTTACAGCAGAGTGAAGATTGCAAAAGATTCTATTTGCAAAGCAGGGGTGGAGGCTAGTGCATAATCCTGATGGCCTAGTAGCTTAGATCTTTAAACAAAAGTACTTTAGAGATTCTTCTTTCTTGCAAGCTAAATTGGGTGGCAGACCCTCTTTGATATGGAAGAGTGTGTGGAAGTCATCAAAATTATTAAAAGATGGGTTGAGATGAAGGGTTGGGAATGGTAAAAATATAAAAATATGGGGGGACAAATGGCTAACAACCCCATCTTCTTTCTGTGTACAAGCTCCTGTTTCTAGGCTACATGAGGATGCAAGGGTGGAGGAATTAATTGTGTAGGAAAACATGGAATGGAATGAGACACTAATAAGGGAGATTTTTGGGTTGGAGGAGGTATAACAAATCCCAAGTTTACCATTGAGTAAACTGAATACTGGGGATAAAATGGTGTGGGGACCTTATAAGAAGGGACTATTTTTGGTAAGAAGTGCATATTACTTGGAGATGGAGAGAAAGAAAAGATTAAGAGGGGAAACTTCAAAGAAGAATGATGATGATCAAATGTGGGTTAGGATTTGGGAGTTGCATATCACAGAGAAAGCAAAACTGTTTTTATGGAAAGTTGGGAACAATTTCCTTGCCACTAGGAGCAATTTGATGTCTAAGAAGCTGGTGGGTAAGGATTTATGCCCCATTTGTAAACATGAGGTGGAATTTATTATGCATGTGCTTTGGTAATGTTCTGCTGCTAATGATGTGTGGATAGAGTCTTTGCTTAAAGTTCGAAAATGGAGTATTGCAGAAGATAACTTGTTGATTTTGATTGAAAAGATGATGCAGAAGCTAACTAAGAAGGAAATAGAGGAGGTAGTTATGATTACGAGGGGATTGTGGATGAGAAGAAATCAGTTTGTGTTTGAAAACAATTTCAAAAATCCTGGACAAGTGGTTAGGACAACAAGGGATAAAGTAAGGGATTTTCAGTTTGCTCAGGATATGGTTTTAAAAAAGTTTTCAAGTAACCCTATAGACACTCAACGAAGGTGGAATACTCCAAGTGAGGGATATGTAAAAGCAAACTGGGATGCGGCTATCAATCTGAAACAAAGAAAGATGGGGATTGGAATAGTTATAAGGGATGGATATGGAGAAGTACTAACAGCTTGTTGTGATCAGAAGAAGTATGTGCAGCAACCAGCCTTAGCAGAATGTATGACCCTCTGGAAAGCTATGGAACTGGGCAGAGATATTGGATTTAACAGAGTGGTCTTCAAGGGTGATGCATGTACTATTGTGAAGGCTGTTAATGAGGAGAGTGAGGACTATCCTGTCTATGGAAGCATAGTTCAAGATGCAAAGCAGATGCTAAAACAATACAAGAACTGGAAGGTGCAATTTGTTAATAGGAACTCGAATGAAGTGGCTCATATTTTAATGAAGTTAGCTATTAGTTTAGGAGAACTGCTATAGACACAAAGAGATTATACAAAGTAAACCCATAAACTGATGTGGTTTCATAGAATCCATTAGATCTATTTTATAATAAAAGCAACTTTACAATCTGATGTATCACATGAAGCCATATTAGTTTGTGGGTTTACTTTTGTGTAATCTCTTTGTGACTAAAGTATTTTCCTTTGTTTAGAGTTTGAGAAAGTTTGGATGGAAGATATACCAAGTTGTATTTCTAAAAGTATAGAAAAGGATAAGACATGTATGATCAATGTTGATTACAGATATATACAAATTGATGTTGATTAAAAAAAAAAAAAGACTCAGTCCATGATTCTAGCCACCCTCTTTGTACCCTGCCATGGCAGAGTACCATTTATTTGGCCTAACTCTACCCTTCAACTAACCCATCCCAAGCCGTCCTTGTTGAAATGGCTAGGATTTTGATTTTTAGGCTTATATAGCTGTGAGCGGAAGGGTACCTCACTTGCTACCTGCCAGTGTATTACCAAAACAACAATAATACAACACCAACTATATTACAACTTAGCTATTATTATATATTAAAATATTAATATTTTTTACTTTAATTCAAAATTTTTGTACTTGCAGCAGTTCAAAATAAATAAGAAATATATATATTTTTTTCGTAAAGTTAGTTGTAAACAAATTGTATTATAGTTGTTCTTATATCATTTTCCTTAGGAAAATCATATTGATCCTGCTAGCGCCTCCGAGCAAGATAATGAAGTTTTTTGGTGAACAATCTCTGTGATGAAGTTTTATTATGAGATAATACTAAGGGCATGTTTGGGTAATGAAATGCATGTTTGGGTAATGAAATGTAATGAGAATTCTATGAAGAGTAGTGAAATGGTTTGTAAATAATAGTGAAATGATTTGAATTAATATATTTTATTAGATTTTGCGAGATGAGAGAAAAAAATTTGAATAAAAGTATTATCAATTAAAATATTCTAATAATGTTATTTTTGTTTTGAAATTTGAAAATGTTGTATTGTTTTTTGTATTTTGTTTGGAAGTTGGGATAATTGTATTGTTAGGTATTAATTACATGAAAAAGTTAAAAATTTAAAATTGAAAAGTGTTTCTATCTAAGTGATGTTTTAAAAGAAAATTATGAGATGTTTTAAGATGAGATAAGATCATCTCACTTCCCAAACAAGCCTTAAGTCGTATTCCATATTAAACGAATATCATTCTACTATTTTTTGCTAAATGAAGTCATATTAGAGTGCATGCTTTTTAAATTAAAGAACAAATAAAATGGGAAGTTGCAATCTAAGCTTTAAAGCTCTAGAGCTCTAGAGTGAGAGTGAGAGTGAGAGGCACAAACAAAGAGAAAGAGAGAGATAGATGGAGGAGAGAGATTCACCAACCAGGCTAGGTGAGGCGACGACGGCATGGCATTCGGTAGGCCTACAACTCGGTCTGGCACAATCGGGTTTGGGCCCAACTCGACCTGGAACAGTTCCATTTTAGACCCAAGTAGATTCGACTGACCGGACCAAAATAAAATCAGGTCAAATCTACATGACCCGACCACAACAAGAGCCAATTTCTTTTTCTTTACTCAATGTTAGAATTCATTTTTTCTTTCATTTTCTCATGAGCCAAACAATTAAAACCACAACAAAGACCATGCTCCACAATAGGAACCCATTTCATTTTTCTTTACTCAATGTCAGGATTCAATTTTTCCTTTGTTTTCTCATGAGCTAAACAACAAAACCACAACAGATTCTATTCAAATACGAAGAAAAAACCCACACAGGTGTATTTGAAAACATCAATATCTCTATGCAACGCCTTATGGGGCACGTCAGCTTATTATTCTTGGGGTCGCAGTTCCCTGACTTCTTGTGCCTCTCCAACATCACCTTCTTGGCCTCTCCATCCCACCCTGTTGTCTCAATCGACATCGAGCAATTCTCACAAATGACAACCTTTCTACTATTGTGGTTAGACTTGAAAGTGTCCTTTTTGAAGGCAAGGTTGATGGAGTAGACGGAGATGGGCATGAGGGCCTTGAGCATCTGGACGATGGACCAAAGGGAGAGGGAGTAGAGGGTGCCATAGGGGACGATGGACGACATACCTAATGTAGAGATCTCGGGTGATGGAGGCGGGCTCCTCCACGACCTTGAAGACACTGACAAGGTGGTAGGCGATGGAGCAGTAGAAGGCCATGTGAATCATGGTGAGTGAGATCAAGGAGCAATTGTAGAGCTTGCGATCCAAGATGTACTTGTTGTAGAAGATGACTGGGAAGTTGAGGGCGATCCAGATCATCACGTACATGTAAGAGAGTATCTTTTCTCATGACACCATCAGAGAGTATGGTTTTAGATTTTGGGAGGCTAGGGTTGAAGAATTGAAGATAAGTATTGTTTATATATGGACGGGTGGAAACCAAAATACAAACCTATTTACTAGTCAGGTAGGAGACTTGATCAGATAATAACCCAATAAATTTGGGTTGGGCCATTTTAATCGGGCCCATCAGGTTTACGGGTCATACGCACAACCCTAGCATCAGATGGTCGGACAGCATGGGAAGGAGCAACAGAAAACTCACAGAGAAGATAGAGAGTGTATGTATCGAGCTAGGGGCGAAAAAATACAAGAAACGGGAGAAAATATAGTGTAAGTATCACTGCAAATAGTTCAATATCAGAAATCGTGTTTAGCGGCAACATAATGTTGCCGTAAAAGCTTAAGATTTGTGTGAATTGACTTATTCCATCAAAGTTTTTGCATCAACATGTTTTTGCCATAAAATAGCTTTTTGTGAAGACTTGCTAATCGCCAGAAAAGAAATGACCAATTGCACAAAATTGATTTAAGCAAATCGCCACAAAAAATATTGGTAGAAAGAAGTCATTTATCTGGAAAAACCATCTTATCTAAATATATGAACACTAAGGGTGGTGACATAAACATGTGGGTAGTTTCTTGTATAAAGGCAACGCATGAGTGGGAGATGTTATAATCGCTTCAGAAGGGAAGAAAGTCGCATACAACCCCACTTCATGAACTCCGACCACTAAAAAACATTCGGAGAAAAAAAAGAAGAAAAAAAAAAGGAAATCAGAAATCTACAATTTTAGCATTCTCTATTTTAGTGAATTTGAAGTTCATAACACATGTATCAATGATCATGCAATGTTATCAGATTGTACATGGATGGAGGGGTAAAACATCTCACCAACCCTTCACTTTCAGGAATTAACTCAACCCTCTACCTACTGTCTGATTTTATAGTCTCTAGTTTGTCAGCTCCATCAAAGAGCTCTTCAGCTTCTTCAGTTGAATGTCCTTCTTTGCCTGGGGAACATGTACAACGTTTATTTTGTATCAAAGCAATGATCCAATGAACTATTTTCTATCCCCCTAATTCCATGCTAGCATTCCATTGGTGATCTTACCTCAACCTTGAGAACATTCAGGACGTTGCCATAGAATGTGGTGATATTGGCATCAGCTACTTGAAGCCCTAGCAAATGTAAAGATTCCATCAACCTTGTAAACCCACCTCGCTTATGCTCGCAGAAGAATTTAATCAAGAAGTCTCTTTGGCTTATCTGGTTCACTTCAACTTGCACCTAAGAAAAGGGTTCAAAATGCAAGGATAAATGGAGGGTTTTGTTGCTCAGAAAAACAGAAGGGAGCATCTTGTTACGCTACTCAATTGATCAAAGACAATGAAGGTGACAGCTAAATGCTAGCTCTATGTACCTCTGTTTTCTTCTTTTCTCCAGAGCTGGACAAGCCCTGGTTCCGCTGAGTAGGTGGCAAAGGTGTGGTAGCGCTGCCTTGTATTTGGTCTGACGTTGAGATCTTCAACTCCGATTCATTCTTCCTGCGGTCCTCTTCATTTTCCATGAGCTCATCCCGAAGTTGCTTCACTTCCTCCTCCAACTCTTGTATATACCCAATTGCGTCTCCAAGAATAGCAGTTCTATCCATCTAGAGTTTATTAAATGACAGTCATAAAGACAGAGACGTCTAAAATGGGAAAAAGACGCAAAAATAAACAAATGAAAGAAGGATAGCAATTCAGTAACATAGTAGTTGAGAGATATTAAGTATCTTAAACCTTGGATATCTTTGGGACTAACGAGCGTAGAGTGAAGAGCCCGTCTTTTATCCTGTTTCTTCTATTTCTCTCAGTGACCAAATTTTTTGAATGGTATTGTTCTCTTTCTTTCTTCTGTATAACTTTTGTTTCATCGTTTTCTACCATATTTCTCCCATTTGCAATCGTTCCTGTCCGTCGCTTCAATGAACACTGACCGTACTTGACCTTTTTAGAGTCACTAGATTTACCAATTGACTTATTTATAGCACCATGCAGAGATAACTGACAAGAATCTAAATCTAGTGATGGGTATTCATGTGAAGGATTGGAACCACTGGATGATCTATCTACACATGGATAGGAGCTGGAATGGATCACCGGTAAAAGAGCCTGTATCCTGGGATTCAAACTTGGCAAGTGCAGGGGAAGTGACCAATTTGGTAAGTAATCTTCACGCACGGGATCCAGATGATTGTCACTGAGGTTCGGATTGGCATAGCTCCAGGCACCTATGGCTTCTTGTTCAAAAGAGATGGTACACTGAGCTGTAATTAACTCTATGAACTTTTGATCTTTCGGTATCTAGGAAAAAGAATTATATTTTTAGCAACCAGAGCAGGAGAATATCAAGTTAAATATAAGAGCAAGGCAAATCTTACATGTTCTGTAGCAAAGAGCTCAACAAGCCCACCAACAACTGGGATCAGAACTTGGGTTCCAAATGAATCCTGTTCAAAAAACATTTTGTGTAAGTTTTAAGAGGCGTGTTTCCTTGATGAATTAATTAACACGTTTTAAGTGTTCTAGTATTCTCTCTCAATCCAGTCATGATCTTTTCAGAAATGGAACTATGACAAAGTATCTGTAGGATGTTGCGTGTCTCGTGTCTAGGTCGTCAGTTTTGCGAACATTTCATCAGCTACTTGTAAGGGACTTCAAACAAATTATTTGATTGAACCTGGAGCCTGGATCCTTGGCTTTTGGTCACTTGGAAACTGGCATGGGCACAACTCAATATACTTTATCATTATGGAGATATATGAACTAAAACATTGTGAAGATCGGAGGACTTTAATCGGCTTAAAGTTAATGGTAGGCCCAATCCAATGGACCAAAGTTTCTCTGAAACAGACCATCCCAAGGCACGTTGGGAATATGTGATAAAGCTGAAGCCCATATCAATAGGCTAATGCTCCGTTTGAAAATGTCAGGTTGAAAAGAGAATAATTAGTGGCATCTACTCATGGGGCTTTCGGAAGCAAAAGCCTGCACTCAAATGGACCGACAGAACTGTTTGAATCATGAGATGAAATATGTTCTTTCCTTTTCTCTCATCTCTTTTTTTCAGCATCCAAACAGATTTAATGGTTAATTTATCGGAAATTAAATTGTGAGAGAGAGAGAGAGAGCGAGAGACCCACATTTGAAGTAGCTGAATTTGAGGAATTAGCATCGGAAAAAATCCACCTCGGTTGGTTTGATATCACAACCTCCCCATGAAACCTGGTTCCAATCCTTCAGTTTTTCATGATCTTTTTACTGCAAAATGAAATGTGTAAAATTGGCGAGAGATCAGAGAAAGAAAGTTTGTACCCAGAATACAGTGGCATAGAAGAAGGAAGCCGAGCAAGAGCCTGACAGGCCTTTGTCCTCATGGGGTGCTCAAAATGGACATCCCTGCATAGGGGGCTCGAGTGGTGCTCCTCACCTGGTTCTTCTTTCATATTCTTATCCCCATCAACTCCACCACTACAACAGCAACCTATCCATTCGATGAACCTGAAAAAACCAAAAATAGAGCAATGGCCACTGAACAAAGTAGGTTGAAACAAGAAAAAATTGTATTAAAAAGAAAAAGAAAAAGAAAAAGAAAAATGGACTTTTGGAATGCAGATGAAAAATGGGAAATACCTTGAGGGATCGTCTCCTAATTTCCAAACAACACAGTATTCCCAAGCCTTAGTCTGAGCAAGGGGTCTAAGCCACTCCACGAGTGTCTCCAGACCCTTCAATGCATCCTCCATCCACAGCACCTTCCCTTTGTTGGTACCTCTGTTAGAAGTACTGGCGTGACAGACAAAGGCCTTCCATGTCTCCCTTTAAAAACAGTCACCACAATAGAGACAAAAATGGTACAAAACAAGGCTAACCAACTTTTCCTTTTGAATTGGAGGGTCTCATCCAATTCAGTGGCAAATCTGCGACAGTGGGAATCAGAATCCTGAAGAGACAGAGGATTTTGACCCATTACCAGAGTTAGTATACAAAACATGTACCATCGAATTGTTCAGATGCTTCTTCAGCGAAAGCAACCCATAACTGCATATCTGTAATCGGTATGGCAGCCATCACTCTCCTTTCGCCACGCCTCCCTCGTTAACTATAACCACCTTTTTGGTCCCCTTTTTCTTTTGAACTATAATATAATAATGAGTTGCGTAAGCGTGATGATACAGTAGAATCACTATTAAAAAATTAAATTTTTTTTTATATAGATTTTATATTTCCTCATTTTTTTGAAAAAGATTATACGACGCTTACATAGAATCACTATTAAAAAATTAATTTTTTTTATATAAATCTTATATTTCCTTACTTTTTCGAAAAAGATTATACGACGCTTACGTATTCTATAATTGCAAATATCATTTCTCTTTTCTTTTCAAGTATTACTAGGTTTCAGCTCCAAATGTACAAGTTTTTTGTAAAAATGTGAATCTCATTAGAAAAAAAAATGAGTTTTTCATAATTTTTCATGATGAAGTCAATTTTTTTTTATAAAGGGCATATGTGAGACTTATGCATTTGAGATATATATATATATATATATATATATATATATATATATATATATATATATATTATTTATCTTTTCCTTTATTATAAACATAGTAATAAATTAAACAAAACTAATAAAAATTTAAATTTTATGTGCCATTAACTATTACATTTTGAGAAATGTTATAGACACAAAAAGATTTCATAAAAGTATACTTACGAGCTCGTATGATTTATATGATACGTTAGATATATTTTATAATAAATGTAGTTTTACGATCTAACGTATCACGTCAAACTATGTCAGTTTGTGAGTTTATTTTTGTGAAATCACTTTATAGCTAAAACATTTCTTTTATATTTTTAACAGATTCGAGCATTTTGTCTTGTACATTGCAAGATGTTGTGCTTGACCAATTCAATCATTTTCAAGAGGGCAAATTTTTAAACTTTTGATGGCTGAAAACTATTATAATGAGAAGGAAAGTCCTACTTAGCCCACTCAATGTTATCGCTTAAAAGTACCGCTCGGTAATTTTAATTTATTTTTTTAAAATGGTTAAAAAAATGACTATTAGTGAAGTTGTGATTTTTGTAATAATTAAAGATGCAAAAAACATATTTTAATAAATAAATAAAAAATCTCAAACGAATAGTTACATGAATGATCTGAACAGTTTTTATCCTCTCACATGAATAGTTACATTTTGATGAAAGATATGATCTATTTATACCATGATTATTGATAGTTTTATAAAAATTGAGTGAAATGTCTATAAAGTATGGTCAAACTTAAGGAGATTGTAATTATTTATTTGGTACTCCTTTTGTTTCACACGTGAAGAGAACAATTGCTTCTTCTTTTTTGGTGATTCTGTCACATGAGTAAATTTAAGAGCTAAATTTCAACCTTTTGGTAGGTATGAAGGACATGATCAGAGGCTACCTAGAACAAAACTGGTATCTCCCTCAAATGGCCATAGCCATCAGTGAAAACCCAGCAGTCCTATAAATAGAGAACGACCCAAGTGCAAAAAGAATGCGTAGAAGGAAAAGTAAGATTGAAGCGGTTGATTCATGTTTTGTAAGAACATGTGAAGAAGGAGAAGAGTCATACCCTGCCTACGGTGACTTTTTAGGCCTCAATCGGTGTGGTTTGGAGTCCACGATGGTGGTCCGTAGTTGCAGTACAGTGTTCGTATATACATCAATTACAGTAAATAGAAGCTAAATACAACAAATATAAATGAAGAGCAAGATACATAGATTTATGTGATTCAACACATGATCTACATTCACAGGTCATTCAAGGTGCAAATCCACTATAAATAAGAGTATTTTACAGTCTCTCATAAACTCACTGTACAAATAATAAAATTGAAATTTCTCATCTGGAAGTTAGAGAATCTCTCTCTCTCTCACTCACTCACTCTCTCTCACACACACAGAGTCTCGAAGAAGACGAAGCTCCTAGTCCCCTAAGTCTTTGATTTTAGATCCCTTTTATTCCTTTGTCACTGATTGCTTTATATCACTTCGTTGTCTCCTTTACATGCCTAACCCTTCTTCCCTCTCTTTTTCCCCATTCTCCCATCACTTCCTCTCTTTTCCCTTGACACATTTTTCCTTTCTCATATTTGGTCATCTCATTTCATTCTCTCTCTTCCTTGTTGATTATGAGACAACCCCCCCCCCCCCCCCCCCCCCCAACACGTAGGCAGCGCTGGGCGGGCTATGCTTGGAATGCCATACTGGGGCTTGTGGTACTTTTACCCCTTCCAGAAGTAGAATTGGAATTCTACATACTTGGCTCCCTTCTATGTTTTCACATGACCAAAATAATATCACAATATTAGAGAAGAGAATGCCCATAGAGAAAAGTCAAAGTTCAGCTAAAAATATTTTAAATTGACAACTTTTACGAGTAAATGTTTAACACCTAAAACGTTTTTGAGATGGTGTCCATTCCATTGTACTTTCCTTCCTTAGGATTTGATAATGGCAAAGAGCACGCATGGTTGCCAAATCCCTAGTGGATACGTGCACTAGAATTTGCTGATTTTAACATGATTTGAGTTGGATTTGCATTGCTTTTTGTCGGGGATAAGCAACCAAAGAGCATATTTCTTCTTCGCCTTCTTTCTCATGTCTCCATGGACATTGCATCAGTAACCTTAAGAGTGACCATAAGAACATTTTCAGATCACTATACATGGTGGATTTTCCCTCAAAAAATTGGATGTAGGTTTTAGTGTCTAACCACATAAATCTTATGTTCTCTCTCTCTTTTACACTTCCTTCACTTTGTTTACTGTTCATATTATGGATGAGCACTCCAACCACGGCATCAATGTGAGTCATTTCACCATATTGCTGACATCAGATATCCCCAAAAATGCATCAACAGTTTTTAAACTGAGAAATGACATACATAGGAACTTATTAGGCAACAAGCACTCAGAATTTTGTCAATGAACTTCAATCAAAACTGGTACTTAAAGCTAAATTAATAATTAGGTTTACTAAGCTTAAGGCCCGTTTGAATGTTGGAAGATATTGAGATCAACTCAGTACAATTAATTTTAAGTTGAGTCTAACGTTTAAATATTTAACTCTTGAATTACTAAACATGACTTAATTAAGTATTTAAATATTTAGTGATTTGAGAGTTGAGTCTTTAGACATTAGATTCAACTTAAAATTAACTGTATTAAGTTGATCTCAGTATCTTCCAACATTCCAACGGGAGTAATTTTACATACAATCACTTTTACGTACTATTTACGCACTCTATTTATGTGATAATTTACTGCATCAATTTTTTTTAATATACAATTAATTACATCAGTAAAATAATGAAATGTATAAAAGAATACTCACAAAATAACTGTATATAAAATTTTTATTATAAAAAATTTAACTCATTTCAATTCAATTCAATTCAATTCAATTTCCTTCCAAACGGCCTAAATACACCGAACAAAAACTCAGCCCCTTATTGAAAATATAATATTCAGAATTCAGATTAGTTGTGCCTCCGCGTGGTGTACAACTTTGCAGGGAAGGGATGTCAGGAGAGGGAATATTTTCAGGATTTGGGTGTATGTACTCTGTTTGGCCAAAGCCGGTACAATTCTGTTTTGTCTCTAAAGGGTTTCAGTTATGGTGAGGACGTAGTGTGTCAGAGAACAGTCATGAAAAAGAGCCTATAAAGATGGTTTAATAGACAAAGAAAAAAGAAAAACTCAAATATAAACACATCTCACACCCATATGTATCTGTATCTCGCATTAAAATATTCCTTTTCCATTTCACTTGTAACGGAGATGTGAATAGTTTAATTTAGAATATACTAAATAAAGGAATAATTAGGAGTGTAAATCAGTTTAGTTGGAGGTGATGGATCCATCATTTTTCTTGGACTGAATATCCATGGAGATCGGACTGGATTGATCTGTTCAATCCAACCTAATTAGTTTTTATTTTTTTTTCAAATAAATTAATATTTTTTTAAATTACTAAATTAAAATTAAATGAATTATTAGTATAGATTATGTAACTAACTCATTAAAAGAATATTTTACTATAATTATGTTTATAATGTTGATAATTACTACTTACTAACTTAGACTTTATTATTTAATATGCATAACTATTAATAATGTCATACATTTTATATATGGTTAATGAATATCAAATACTTTCATTGTACATAGATTATTCATACTTACTTGCAACTTCGGTATTTTAAAAATTTTACCTAATTATTTTAATTAAGTGCAAGTAATAGAGTATGTATGAATGTGTGATGCATTAACTATTTACATATAATGATATAAATTATCACATGATTTATGATTTATTTTTAATTGATAGCATATATTATTTTATATTTTATATGGTCAATGATAATAAATTAGATGAAAATTACATTAACTTGTATAATTACTATATAAAAATAATATATTAAATTATTAAAAATATGTTTAAAATATATATAGGGTTCGGTCTAATTTGGTCTAGTTCGGTCCAATCCAAAATTTATAGACCCCGAGACCGAACCGAATGTTATCAGTCCACACATTTTTAGGTTGTGGACCGATGATCGACCAGTCCCAACTTCAGTCCGGTTCGGTGGGTTTCTTTGGTCTGCGGTCCGGTTGGTTTTTCTGTTTGGACTTACCAGCTTACATCTATAGGAATAATTATATTGTACACTCTCAAATTCTTTGGGTTTTTATATTTTGCACTCAAAATTTCCAAAACTAACACTTTTGCACCTTACATTTGTAATGATGGCTAGAGAGTTAGCTACTTGTGACCTAAAATCATCTTCCAACCATATAGTATATATACTACTCTAAAATTTTAAATAAAACATATACCATCATTTCACATCAACTACTCTAGTATAATTACACCACAAAGTCTCAAAACGCCCCAATAACCCATGGAGTTGGTCGACATGTCTTGCAGGGCAACGGTGCTTGCAGGGCAACGGTGCTCGGTTGAGTTCTTGGTTCTCTACCAAGTTGCACATTAGTAGCAGTTGGTACGTGGTGCAGTGGCTTGATCTCGGGCGGCTGGGTTGAATCGTACTCACGGCGACTTCCATTCCCATGTGGTGTTCTTAGCGGTTTGATCTCTTCAAGTAGCAACTTGGGTGGAGCCAGGTGGAGGTGGCACTATTTGTGAGGTAGAGGGGCTATGTTGGCCTTTATTCAATTATACATGCATGGGAGTGTGTAGATACTAGTTGGGTGCCATCTCGAGGACCGCGTACAGAGGTTTACAATGCACCTAAGTGTTCAAACTGTCACTAGCTACTGTGGGGTTGTTGGTGATTTCTATGGAGTTTTTCGGCGTGGGCAATGGCTTAAAGGGTAGTGAGTTGGTGGAGCAAAAATTGCTCTATTTCGGTGTAGTGAAAACAGGGGGCGAAGAGGCTTGCATGGTTATTCCTATTAGAGATAATGATCCCAACAAGAGCAAGAGATTGTGACAAATTCTAGAAGATCATCACCATTGTCAACATGCGAGATTTTAGGCGTTAAATCTGTATAGACATTCTCTATTGATAGAATATTGTAATTGTAAATATTCTGGTCTCTAGTATTTCCTTTATTAGTTCTTTCCTTTATTAGATCTTCTATTGTGCCGTTGTACTCTGTATATATGGCAATGTCCTCATGAATGAAAATCAATTCCTTTCATTCATCTATTGCTCATATTCTTTATGGTATCCGAGCTTTTCCTTCTCTAACGAGACTGCTCTAACCTTGATCCTATGGCTTCTGCTTGCTCTAATGTTCTTGTGGTTACTACTCCACCCACTTCATCGATAGAACAACAACAACTCGTTTCTGTCCATGCTGGCACCCAACTACCCTTGTAGCTCACCCCCACCAACTATCCTTCTTGGAGGGCTCAGTTCGTCACTCTTCTCATAGGACATGATCTTATGGGCTTCATTGATGGCACATGTTGTTGTTCGTCTTGAGTGACCCTACTTTGCCCCCATCTGCTGCCTATTTGCTGTGGTACTGGCAAGATAAACTCTTGCTTCATGCCATTTTTTCCTCAGTTACTGAGGCAGTGATGCCTCTCATTGCATCTATGGAGATGTCACATTTAGTGTGGGAACGACTTCGAAGCCTATACGCCAACAGGTCTTGAATTCATGTTATGCAGCTTAAAGAGGATCTCACGTTGATCCAAAGTGGCTCTCGATCTGTCAGTGACTTTCTTCATTTTGTCAAAGTGATTGCAGACAAAATCGCAGTGATTAAGGCACCTCTTTTTGCAGATGATATCACTCTTTATGTCTTGAATGGACTGGGGTCAGACTTCAAGGACATCGTGGCGCCCATTCGAGCTAGAGAAAATCCTTTCAATTTTGAGGAACTTCATGATTTATTGGTTGGTAATGAAAGTTACCTCAAGCGCATGGATTCTGCTACTGCTACTTTGGTAGCTACTGCGAATTCCACTCAATGTCGCAGTAATCAGCACAAGTCCAGCAACAAACGGCACCAAGGTAAATCTTCTAATGGCGACAAATGCTATCCTAAACATGATAAAGGATGCAACTCGACTGTCATCTATCAACTTTCTGTTGAAAAGGGCCATATAGCTAAGAAATGTCCCTAATTTACTAAATGTAAACCATTTGCACATTGTGCTACAAATGGTCGTGCTTCCCAGAAGAAATGGCTTGTCGACTCTACTGCCTCTTACACCATTACTTCAAATTTTTCCAATCTCTCTATTCATTCTAAATACGATGGCACCGACGAAGTCGTTATTGGTGATGGCTCAGGTTTGCGTTTTACGCACGTTGGCTCCATGTCCATTCCTTCTTCTTCTCGCACATTTACCTTACCTGATACTTTATGTGTTCCTTCAATTCACAGAAACCTCATTACTGTGTACAACTTCACCAAAGCAAATAATGTTTTTCTTGAGTTTCACCATTTTGAATTTTTTGTGAAGGATCAGAGCATGGGAATGACACTCCTTCACGGTAGATGTCAAGATGGTGTATATCTGCTGCCGGTACCAGTTGCTTCCAGTTCTCCTCGTCCTCTTGCACTAGTGGGTCAATGTTTTTCTTGAGTTTCACCATTTTGAATTTTTTGTGAAGGATTGGAGCATGGGAATGACACTCCTTCGCGGTAGATGTCAAGATGGTGTATATCCGCTGCCGGTAGTAGTTGCTTCCAGTTCTCCTCGTCCTCTTGCACTAGTGGGTCAACGTGTTTCTCTGACTAGTTGGCATCCGCGATTAGGCCATCCTACTTCAACTATTGTGTCTCAAATTGTCAATAAAAATTCTTTACCTGTGTTGGCTAAGGATTCTTCTTTGACCACTCATTTTACTTTGTGCAAATGCAATAAAAGTCATCTTCTTCCATTTGGAAAAACATCTCTTGTTAGTTCCCATCCATTAGAATATATCTATGATCATGTTTAGGCCCTGCATCCTTAACCTCTGTCGATGGCTTCAAATACTATGTTATATTCATAGATCATTTCACCAAGTACAATTGGTTTTTTCCTCTTTGCAAAAAATATGATGTAACTCCAATATTCACTCACCTCAAAACCATACTGGAAAATTAGTTTCAGCACAAAATAAAAAAAAAATTTATTTTGATAATGGGGGTGAGTTTCAAGCATTGCGTCCTTTCTTGGCCCAGAATGGTATAAGTTTGTACACCTCTGCTTCTCACACTCCCCAACAAAATGGGACTAGTGAGCGTCGCCATCGACATATTGTAGAGACCGGTCTCACCTTGCTACATGAAGCCTCTCTTCCATTGTCTTATTGGTCTTATGCATTTCAAACTGCAGTTTACGTGATAAACAGGTTGCCATCAAAAGTTATTCAAAATCGATGCTCATTTGAAATCCTCTTTCATTGTCCACCAAACTATCTCAAACTAAGAACTTTTGGATGTCAATGTTTTCCATGGTTAAGACCGTATAGTGCAACCAAACTTCATCCTCACTTACATCCATGTCTATTTATTGGGTACAGTACTTCTCAAAGTGCTTATTGTTGTCTAGATCTAGACTCCTCCAAAATTTATATATCTAGACATGTCGAATTTGATGAGCATGTTTTTCCCTTTGCCACTTCTGCTCCTCAATAACCGGTGTCACTGGTCTCATCTTCTAGTGGAGGACCTCCTGCTAAACTATTGCATTTGGCGCTCACAACACGATCTGCACCAACTGAAAATCTACTTGTGCAGGATGCTGCTCTTACTGCCTCGATCCAGCCCCCACAGAGTCCCTCACAAGAGCCATCTGCAACTTCTCATAGAGTGAGTCTTCCACCTAATCCAACCCCCTCACCTCCAACTGTTCTGACTTCCAGAACCCATCCAATGACCACTAGGTCCATGCACAATATTTATAAACCCAAGCAACTCTACCTAGTTACCAAGCATCCTCTCCCTCACCCTGTGGAACCAACCTGTGTTACGCAAGCTCTGAAGGATCCACAATGGTGTCAAGCAATGTCGGATGAATTCATGGCTCTTGTGAAACAAGGGGAACTCGTTCCTAAAATAGCTGCTCAAAATCTGGTAAGATGCAAGTGGATTTTCCGTATTAAAAGAAGAGCAATGCTACATACAGTCGTGGAATGTGCAAACGCCGCGCAATCGCTTTGAAAAAGAGTGGGGTCCACGATTAAAAAGTTAGTTTTTTTTTTCATGTGGGTCCCATATTAATTCACTTTTTTCAAAGCGACTGCACACCGCTTGCACAACCACGACTGCAAATATCATTTCTCTTAAAAGAAACCCAAATGGTAGTATTGAGCGCTATAAAGTGCAGTTCGTGGCTAAGGGTTATCATTAGCGATCAGGCCTTCACTACACTTGAACATTTATTCCAGTAGTCAAACCCATCACCGTTCGTTCAATTCTTACCATTGCCATGAGTCATGGATGGCCTTACGGCAACTAGACGTCAATAATGCATTCCTACATGGAACCTTGGATGAGAATGTCTATATGGCTCAACCACTTGGCTTTGTTGATCCTAACTCTCCTTTACATGTTTGCAGGCTCAAGAAATCTATTTATGGACTAAAGCAGGCTCCACGAGTGTGGTACAAGGAGCTTCAACTTTACTTGTTACACTTGGGGTTCTTTAACTCAAAGGCCGATCCATCTCCATTCATTCTTCAACCGGATAAAAGCATAGTCTATTTCCTTGTCTTTGTTGATGATTTAATCATCACTGGAAATGACTCTGCTACTGTCAACAAGATAATCCATCAACTTGGAGAAAAAACCTCTCTTAAAGATCTCGGCCGCCTTCACTATTTTCTTGGTGTGGAAGTGATTCCTTGCAAGCATGGCTTATTCCTCACTCAACACAAATATATTTAAGATCTTCTTGTTCAAACTTGAATGGATGGTGCTAAAGAAGTTCAAACTCCACTTGCTTCTAAAGATAACCTCGTGCTGAATGATGACTCACAACCAATTGATATACTGAGTATTAAAGGGTAATTGGAGCCTTTCAATATTTGGCCTTACAAGGCCTGATATAGCCTTCTCTGTTAACAAACTCGCCCAGTTCATGCATCAGCCGACTACACTACATCGGCAAGCTGCTAAAAGGTTGCTACGGTACCTCAAGCATTCTGTTAACCATGGCATACTTATACGCAGGTCTAACAAGCTGCAATTGCATGGTTACTTAGATGTCGACTGGGTTGGGAACAAGACTGATCGCACCTCAACTTCTGCATACCTTATCTTTCTTGGTGTAACTCCCATCTCCTGGTACACTTCAAAACAACGTGCCTTAGCCACTGCTGCATCTAAATTTTGTTGCATGGTCCTCTACAGAAGCAGAATATCGAGCCTTAGCCACTGTTGCATCTGAATTTGTTTAGATCATAAATCTGTTCAATGAACTCAAAATTTCAATTCCCATGGCTTCAACAATTTTCTGTGACAACATTAGCGCCACCCAACTAAGTCTCAACCCTATTTTCCACTCTCGCATGAAACATATAGCCATCAACCTCCACTTTGTTTGGGATTTAGCTGAAAAAAGGAATCTTACGTGTCTCACATGTTAGTATAGAAGATCAACTTGCTGACCTCCTCACAAAGAGCTTATCTCGTCAACGGCTTTTAATCAAGATTGGTGTTGCCGATGGAACACACCTCTTGAAGGGGCATATTAGAGATAATGATCCTAGCAAGAGCAAGAGATTGTGACAGATTCTAGAAGATCATCACCGCTGTCAACATGCGAGATTTTAGGCATTAACTTTGATAGACATTCTCTATTGATAGAATATTGTAATTGTAAATATTCTTGTCTCTAGTATTTCCTTTGTTAGTTCTTTCCTTTATTAGTTCTTCTATTGTGTAGTCGTACTCTATATATATATGGCAAAGTTCTCATGAATGAAAATCAATTCCTTTCATTCATTTATTGCTCATATTCTTTAGTTCCTACATGGTGGTCAAGGTTGGGCTACAATGGTGTAGGATGGAGGCTTGAGGCATGGGCCTGTTGGCTTCTGCCATATAGGAGCGATCTCACAACGTTACACACAATGCATGGGTCTCTCTTTTTGTATATATATATATATATGGAGCATGTATGTGCAGTGGCCGCTTGCGGTTTGGGTTAGCATGGAGAAAGGAGTGAGACATGGGGCTTCACTGGCTACAACAAATTTTGGTACAGGAGATCGGGGGGCTATGATTCATGGTGGTTGACACTTGAACGTGGGGATGGCAGCAAGTTTTGTGCTGGTTGAGGCAGTGGGGAAGAAACTGGTGTGCATGAAATGAAGTGCCATCTAACATGTATGTTTATCTATATATAGGGCTTTAAATGAACACACCAGGTCATGATCAACTTGAGCTTATACTCAGTTCGAACTCGATTCATTTAATAAATGAGATGTTTGTACACTATTATAAGTTTGAATATTAAACGAGTAAAATTTGTATAAACTCGACTCGACTTGGTTTAGGCTTATGAACAAAAATTGTATAAACTTGACTTGACTTGTTTGAGCTCGTTTTAAAGCTCATATATATTTTATATATGAATATATATTATATTTATTACTTGTTAGTTCTATTTTATATACTTAATTATATATTATTAATTTATTTATAGTTTACCTTATGTAATATATATATATATATATGTTATGTTCCCAAAATGTTTATAGGATAATTTGTATAATAATAAATCATACAACTACAACTATTGATTTATTATATTATCTATATGCATTAAATAGTTTAGTTTATTACATTTATCTTATGTATTATTTTTTTAATTTACAACTATAAGTTATTTTATAAAAGGTTACACCATAAGAATTTTGAATCAAACTTATTTGGTTGAATAGTTAAATGGTTTGAGTTTTTTTTTTTTTAATTTTTTAAAAAAAAATTTTTTAATCAAAAGATAAAATTCAAAAATCTCAAAATAAAAAATCAAGCTCGAACTCGAGTCGTTTGTTTATTTTTAGTCAAGTTTGAGCCGAATCCGAACAAACATTAATGGTTAACAAGTTGAGTTTGAACAAGGATACTTGAGTTTTATTTGAATTCAAGATGAGTTCAAACGAGCAAACATGTTAAGCGAACTTGAATACTCTTGTTCAACTTCAACTTGATTGAGTTCGTTTACAACCCTATCTATATATATGCACAGTATTGAAAACCCTAATAAAAGAGAAGGGAGAAATCAGCGTGCATGGAATTATGTAGGGGTCTAAGGCATCACTTTTGGGCTCAGCTCGTGGTCTTTGTGTCAATTTCAAGATATTTGGGCCCATCATGTATTGGATAGGGTATGAACTTAACAAATAGGTTGAGCCGATTTAAGCAGTCCAAATAATTACTTTGGTTTGTCCATACTTTGATAATCACTTTTGGGCTCAGCTCGTGGTCTTTGTGTGTATATGCAGAAAGTGTACAACAAAAATGCAGCTGATAATTTAAGTAAGTCGACTAAGTACTAGAATTTTAAATACACGCAAAATAAAATAAAAGTATTTCAAAATATTATACTATTATCCAATGAAGATAAAGTAAAGACCATTAATACATAACAAAAGAGTGATACATAACCCAAAATCCAAAGTGACCACATGTCACTCCTCCAGCAAAATCGCATCGTCAAGCTTTACTTCATCATCTGCATCAAAATCTACAGTACAATGAAATGGTACTGAAGTGTATCAAATACTATGAGATTGCGAATCTTAGCAAGTAATCAATCAAACAACCCAAGAGATAAAAATATATTAATACATCCAACAAACATGCGTCCACATGACTAAACATGTATGTGACGCAAAACCATTTCCCAAAAATAACCATCCGTTATTTTTCAAGAAAATGGCCCAATCATAAAATCCACCATTTTTCCAGAAAATGGTTCACATATCCATTTATTAAAAACCGTCATTTTTCCAGAAAACGGCCCATTAACCAATTAACACAATAAGCAGGACTCACAGGTGAGACTCTACTACCATCCTTTCAACTCCCACTGTAAGCGGGAATCGCAGGTGGGACTACCACCATCCCTACCTCATACACCGTAGGTGAGAATCATAGACGGGATTTTACCACCATCCCTTCTTACCACCATCCTTACAGTTCCGTTATCCTCTCTTTCAATCTTTCATAGTACTGTAGGCGGGAAACACAGGCAGGACTCTATCACCATTCCTACTTACCACCTTCCCTACCACATGCACCATAGGCAGGAATCATAGGTGGGACTACCACCATCCCTATAGCTCCCACTATATGTGGGAATCGCAGGTAGCACTCTACCACCGTCCCTATTTACCACCATCCTTATAGTCTCTTTTTCCTCTCTCTTAATCCTTATCAATCATTTATCACAAATCAACCCAAATTCTCACATGAAAACCCAGTTTTAAGAACAACGCATAAATATGCATACCATAATGCGATAAAAATCATGATACCAAATACAACATAATACACGCATGCACAATTCATCACAATAAACAAACCATCCTTAAATCCAACCCGACCCCTATACTCCTCGAATTCCAAGTCCGGCACAACCAACCAACTACAGAAAAGTTGTTAGTGCAATAATATAATTAAATCTCAAGAAATTCTTTGAAAAATTACGTACAATGCTAAAATAAAATTTTCGAAGGATCACGAAGGTGCTAAAGGTGGCGGCATAGCAACGTAACAGTGCAATTTGGGCTAAGGCCATGGGTCTTAAAATATCCAATCTCGAATGGGGACAAATGAAGACTTGGGATGATTAGGGAATGGCTTAGAGGTGTTAGTGAAACTAGTGGTGGTAGTGGTTGGGTGTGGGCAGCGGTTGAAGGAAAAAACACCCAAATCGAAAATGAGAATGGAGGGGCTTCAAGGGTGGAGGATCGGAGCTGAGGTTGGGTGGTTTGGGTGGCTGGAGGGCCAACGGTGGTGTGGTGAAAAGTTGGTGGCCAATGGTGGTGCGCAAGCTCAAGGGAGTCGCTGCTTGGAGATGTGCGTGGGGCTAACGATGGCAAGGGAGGAGCTGAAAATCAGTGGGGGAGTTCGCCGACCGGAGGGGAAGAGATTGGTTGGGGCAGTGTCACTCACGAACGGTGCACGACGGTGTTGTGGGCAGTCGAAACAATGGGCTGGTATAGGGGAGGGGAGTTGTCGCGCGCGGGATGAGAAAGATTTAGAGGAATAGAAGAAGAAAAAAGGAAAGAATGAAAAAGGGGAAAAAGAAAAGGTGGGAGAAAAAAATGAGGTCCAATCTTCATAACTCGGGTCACAAAATTGATCCAACGAAAAGAATTTCAAAACAGTAACTTAAATTAAAAACACAATAACTAAATAAAATAAAATAGCAAATCCAACAATAAAATAATTTAAAACAAAGAGCAATTTAAATAATATAACAATAATTATTAACAAGGAAGACATATTGTAATAAATTTCACAACTTAAAATATCATAAAATAATATAACAAAACTTCTATAAATTTTAAACAAGAGGACCGATAATAAAATAAATTAAATAATTATTTACTTAAAATACACGTAAATACGGGATATCACATCATCTCTCTCTCTCCTCCCTCTTTTTCAGCCCGTGCAGTAACTCCCTATCTCTTTCTCCACCGTGCTCCTCAGCTCACCCAAGCCACGCCATCGTGTGCCACCACTCGTCACTACCCACCTCGTTGACTCCCCCCATGCTAGTGACCCACCTCCACCGAGCCCAGCCTCCATCTTGCCACCATCTTTCCCCACACATGAACCCATCTCCCACGGGTTTCTCTCCCTCCCGCCATTGCCAGCCTTGCCCATCCCGCCACTGACAATTCCTCCCTTCATCGGTGACCCTTCCCTCCACCAAATCCAGCCCCATGGCAACCCCACTCCTCCCCGTTTTTCCTCTATATCTCATGAGTCCTTCACCCACGCCCTCTAGCCGCCGTCATGAGCTTCCCCTTACCAACCCTTCCTCCTCCCCTTGAGCCGAAGCCCATAGCCCCTCCCATGCCCTCTCACTCTCTCATTGGCTTCCTCTCTCCCACATGGCCAGATCTGCCGTGCGCTGCCACTCGCGACTCCAAGCCACCACCATTAGCTCCACAAACATCTTTTAGCTTTTCCATGCCCAGCCCAAGCCTTCCCATAGTTTCCCCTTGATTTTCCTTGTTTCAAGACCCATGACCAGTCTTTGTAAAATCGCCGCTTCGCCTTTGCTCTGCCACTTTTGGCATCACCCTTGATCTTTCAAATTTTATTTCGCTGTTGTAATTAATTTTTCAAAGCATTTTATTAAAATTTAAATATATTTTTGCACTAACTTATTTTTTGCAGTTTGATTGGTTGTGACGAGCCTTGGGTCTGAGAAGTATGGATTTATGGATTATAGTTGTTGTCAGATGTGGGCCTCATGCTGAATTGGAAGATGGTTTTATCTACGGAGTTGGACTATAATTGGTGTATTTTATTTGATGTATGTTATGCCATGTTATCCATATACTTGTTTGCATGCATTTTCATGTGTGATGACTGAAAATTGGGTTTTCAAGTTAATAAAGGATTTTTGGGTGCATGCGTAGTAAATGGAATGACCAGAATGAAAGAAAAGAAAAGTAATTGTAGGGATGGTGGTAAGTAGGGATAGTGGTAAGTCCCGCCTGTGATTCCCGCTTACAGTGCAAGTTGTAGGAATGGTGGTAAGCAAGGATTGTGGTAAGTCCAGCCTGTAATTCTTGCCTACAGTGCAAGTTGTAGGGATGGTGGTAAGAAGGAACGATGGTAGAGTCCCGCTTATGATTCTCGCCTACAGTGTCTGATAAATGGATATGTTTAACCATTTTCTGGGAAAATAATGGTTTATGACTAATTGGATTCGATAACCATTTTCTAGGAAAATGGTATATTTGGGTCATTTTCTGGGAAAATGACATATGGCATTTAATGGCATGTTTTGGGACCAAATAGAATTTTTGGCGTGCATTTAAAAGATGGTTATTTTCGGGGAAAATGATGATTTCGTTTCTTGCATATTTTATCATGAGGATGCATTCATGTTGGCTGTATTAATATGTTTTTATATCTTGGATTGTTTGGTTAATTACTTACTGAGATTCATAAGCTCACGTGGTATTCCTACCCTGAGATTCCGTTTTATGGAATCGTAAATTTTGATGAAGATGATGATGTTGGGCCTAAGGGATCGGCTCCGTCGGAGAAATGACTTGTGGTCACTTATTGGCTATGGGATTTATTTCCCCTTTTGTCTATGTATTTTGGCTTTGTATTATATTTTGTTGGATAACTGTAAAACCTATTTAAGGATCTCTTACTTTTGTAGTTCTGTTTTAAAATTTTAGTACTTAGTTGACTATATTTTAATCTTCGCTATTATTACTGTCCACTTATTACATGTTCACACACACTAAGCATTGGTCAATCGGGAGTGCATGACCCGTGTTGTCATCATCCCAGTGTCACAATTCCCGCCTTTTTACACATGAGAGTCAGGGGCACCACATGAACCATACTATGGCCTTCCCTTCCATATGGAAACAGGCCAATCTAAGTTTGTGTTGTGGCATAATGTTGTAAAATAAAAAAAATAAAAATTGGTTGGCCTTGTAAAGCCATGCCAAAGGATCATCTCCAGAGAATGATGGAAAGTCTATTCTTACTAACCTGGGCAATACTTCTTCCTGGATTTCCCCAAATACTTCAGTTCTGTAATGGCTTCTTGCTAACTCCTCTTCATAGTGAGTTCCTTTATTTTTCTTTAATAACTCCAATGTTAGAGCTACCAATTGTTGTACCACTGAATCTAACTGTCTTTGATGCTTTCATTTCTAATTCATAATTTTCACTGAAAAGCTCCTCTTTTTCTTTGAAAAAGAAAAACTTTAAAGAGTTGTTCAATACCACCCAATATCTTCATCTATTCGGTTACTTTTTTTCTAGGTCAAAGTTGTTTAAACTTGAAGGAATCAGCTAATGGAAATAGGGAGTCACAACTCTAAATTATGTGTTCATTGTGTGGAATTATTTGTAGAGATAAGTTTTATGCATAGATTGTGTGGAATTGCAAACAATTGTGTCTTGAAGTCATAAGACTGTTTCTTGAGATAAACAACTCAAGGCTTCATCAGCTAGACTTTTTCTTATGCTTGAATTTCTTGTGCATATAAATAACATTGTATGAGATAAACACCTCAAGTTTCTACGGTCCTTTTTAGTAAACTTAAGGTTCTCAAAGCCACCAGCTTCAATAGCTAAAGCATTGGAAGTCTTATGTATCCTTATTTCTGCTCTATCATTTACTTCTAGCTTCCACTTGGCGATTGAGTCTATATTTCGATGGCATCTCAAGTATCTAGATTTCTATAGACTCAATAGTCCATGATTGGGGTAAGCTCTATGGTTTTAGACACCACTCACCATTAATTTTCTGAGCATTGATCTTGGCCTTGCATTCTATTTTTGTTGTTGGATTTGGTTTCGACACGTCAGCCCATCTACTTTTGTGCTTTCCACCACTTGCACAACCAACAATAATGTATTTAATTGTCCCATCTAACTCCCGTTTTGTTCTCTGTGTCAATACACCAAAGCCTGCTTGCTTTGCATATTGCTTGTAGTACGCAATAACATAACGTTCATCCTTAAAAAACATTCCTGACTTCAGGGCATCAACCAACTCAACTTCATACTTTTCTCTGATTCTTCTCATCATCAATACCCCTCTCAAGCCCCACATCAAGATTATCTTCTGGTTCTTCTAGTTCATGCCACAATAATGACATCATTTCTTTAATTGACAAATATGAAACAATCAGCATTTACTCAATAAATGAAAGTAAAACATGACTAACCATTTCCATCAGTAACGTTAGTTTGTTGGTCAATATGATACTCACTTGAGTCTATAGAGGTACCTTCTTTAGTTCAAGGTAGCTCCTTAGTTCCACTCTCATTTATTGGTTTTGAAGTCTCCACCTTCTCACTTTTTGCAAAGTGCTCAACCTTGCTTGAAGTTCCCACGCTAGATGAACCAAAGTAATTTACTTGAGTCCCAAATGGTTGGATATAAGGGGGCTACACAATGTTAAAAAATGCATTGTAAACAATAATAATGTTTGCAATCACTTCTAACTCATGTCATTAATTTACCTGACTTCCCCATACGCAAGGGTAAGTAGTTGGAAAAGCATTATGTTTTGGAGTAGGCACATAGGGGTTTGAAGTAGAAGTGTAAGGGTTTGGAAGAGGCACGTTGGGGTTTGAAGGGAAAGCATATGGGTTTGGAGCATAGGAATTTGGGGTAGCATTCGGAAATGAAGAGAGGTAAGGAGGTCATTAGCTCATATGGATTTGAATAAGTAGTGGGTGCAGGAGGCGTATATGGTGATATAGGCCCGGAAAATGGAACCGGTAGAGATCCATAATAAGCCTAAAAATAAAAATAACATTACTTTAACATCAACAATAACAATGCGGAAAAATCTAAAAAAAATACAAAAATAAAAAAATTGTAATTTTCTCATATTTGTAAAACTTGACCATTCACTTAAAGATATATTCGATGAGTGGTTTAGGAGTTGTTTATCTTCTCATTTACCCATTATGCTTTTTGGCCAATGAATTACAGCAAGCAATTTGTTTAGATACTGATATGTGCGTTGAGGTTAACAAATTAAATTAAATAAACTAGCACAAATGCAATGCTAAAAAATTCGAAACGTCAGGAGAATAAACCAACTTATGCAAAAAACACATGATGCCGCATTATAGTTGCACTAACCTGGAACGTCAGACCTCATCCAAAGTTCCCATATTATATACACTCGTACGTATCTCGACTAATGCACATACATATATATATGCACATACACACACACACACATATATATATATATATATATATTTTGCAGAAATTCATTACCATTTCTAGGGATATTAACCAGCGAACCCAAAGTTTTTGTTGTCCTCACAAGAGAATAAAACCATAACAAAAGTCTCATTTTGTGGAAAAGAAGAAATCAAACATGATCACAAACAACACAAATAAATGCCTTCGATTCAAGCACAAACAGATAAATGCACAAAAGTTTATCTAACAAATAGATAAATGCATAAAAATTTCATTACATACACAACCAAATTACATTTCTTTTTCTCTTATCTCACTTCTCTTTTTTCCGTTACTTATATCTCGTTGGCAGCAGCCTGCTCCTTAGGGCAACTTTTCAGAAACAAAATGGAAGGAAAAATAAGAGTTTTCCTGTGTTTTGGCTCCTGTTTTGACAGTATTTTTTTTTATTATTATATTTAAGTCCATGTCACTGTACACGCTGGCCAGTGTGTTAAAATGTAGTGTGATCCGTAGCAGTTCTGTTTTATATATAGCTGAGCGGGCGGAATTACAGGGGCTCCTGGCCCAGCAGTTCTGTTTCTCAGCAAAACCAGGTTGACTGCCCCGGTATGCTGTCCTCGTATCCTAATACCATATAGCAAATAGCCTGGCCGTTCAATACTTTCCAGGGAAACTGAAGAATCTCAAGAACCTGAACATTCCAGGACCCCAACAGGTTTTATATATAAATCTGGAATTTTCAGCTAAAATTACTTCATGTCACAACACCATATGTATGTGTACTCAAATACATGCAAGCTGCGGGGGTGGAAATTTAGAGATACAGGAGGACTGGAGGGATACAAAAAGGAGAAAACCAAAAGGATATAATGGGCATGCCATCAAGGTAGATAAACTAGTATATGGAAGCTGTTCCTCTGGCCTGCCACCATGCATTATCTTGCACCGGCTCTGGGTTCTCTTCCAAGAGCAGTAGGCTTCATTTCGCCTTTCATGTGGTCACGACCATTTTGGGTTGGCTTCTGTCCTCTGCTTCCTCCATTTCCAGCTGTTTTTGAAGCTGGGATTCTTTTATCAAACCCGTACTCAATGTCCACAGCTTCCTTGGGTCGAGAGTGGTGTTGGTTTCGCTTAGGCTTTTGATCAGTTTGGTAGCGCCGGTTGCAGAGCCTGCCCAGAAAGCAAGCAATGGCCGATACAGCAATGACTACGGCCAGGACAATAAAAACTATCCCAAACGATCCATCTGAATGGTGCGAAGATGGCTGCCCTGCCTCGGTGTTGGGGTAAACCATAACGGGCTGCAGCTGCTGCTGCGGTTCCAAAGACATCTTCAGGCTTGGCTGAAAGAAGAGAAAGGATGAGGTTTTGTTTTAGTAAAATTCTGCAACTCTAGTCCTTTGAGTGCAGACAAAGGGAGTTGTTTCTTTACTATGAAACAATCAATGGGATTCTCTGTGTGGAGGGGTGATGCTATGTATAATTGGGTTCAAATATATAGGGGTTTTCAATTATAAAGTGGGGAGTTGCTTTAATAAAAGAGACAACTAAAGATATTCCTTGTGTTCTTTAGTGAGGAAGACTGGGCAGTGTTGTTGCTTTGTATGGTGATAAAAGTAAGATTTTGGCTCCCTTTGAACAACAGCATGGTCCCATGAGAGAGCAGCAATTATTTACTTGGTGCTCCCCTTTAATCATTGGAAATGGACGGTCTCTGCTGCAATTCATTCATGCAGAAGATAATATTGTTCATTAATTTTCGTTTCTTTTAATGAGATATTTGTTCTGAGTGCTCAGGTTTACCACTTTTCTGCTTTTTTTTTAAGTCCTAACTTCCTGTAATGGGTGTGACTGAGGTGCTAAAAATTACGTCAACTCCTTGAAGGTATGTTATTAATAAGGCTTCTCTCTCTGTCATGATCTGGCCAATAATCTTCAAGATTGCTTGTTGTTATCAATATGGTACTCATGCGGATGATGCAAGAGATACACAAGAGTACTATATTTATAAAAGAATCACATAAAAATAATCTCACAAATTGATATGATTTTATCTAATTTATTAAATCTGTATTATAATAAAAATAATTTTATAATTTGACTAACAACATTAAATCACGTCAATTTATTAAATTATTTATTGATTAGAGCATTTTTCAATAAAAAAGCTCTATGCAAATTCGTGTTCTTTCTGTAGTTGTATTAGACAAAGTCGTGGAATGACTGCCAAGTTACTTCAAGCCAAATTCTGTCTGTCTACACTGCATTTTCATGAGCTCTCACAGATGCATTTAAAATTAGAAAGTTCGTTTCAACGAAGAATAATATAAGTTAGTTCCGTTATTTTGTAAATTTAAAAAAATATTTTTTAAAAAAAATGCAAAATGCAGCCTCTTACAAATGTTCTTTTGCACGTCGCTCATTTGGGTAAAAAAGAAGCCATTCGGTTCATTGCTCGAGAACTTTGTCGAGGATATTCTCAAAAGACGATTCAAAATTGGGATCAGTGTAAAGAAATTGCACACCATTTCCGAGGCACAAGCTCCATTGATTGAAGTGTTGTGTATCATACACATCACTAACTTTGTCTTCGTTTGCACAAACTCCAAGAGAATTATTTAAGTAAGAGAAAAGATATAAAAGGAGTATACCCGATGTTTTGAATTTCGTACAGGTATGGCCTGTATTCCTTGTATCGAAATAATGATTGGTATAAAAAATTATTTATTTTGTACAGTATTAATGCTTGTACCGGTATGTTTTGATTAATACTGACCGGTTTTTTTATGAAAAAATTTTATAAGTATAATTGTGTATTAATATATATATTAATATAATGTAATTGGTTAAAAAGTAAATTTTATTAAAAACAGTACTAATTTAAATTTTTAAAATAAAATAATCAATATTGGTAAACAGATTAATACGCGACTTTGTTTATACCTATCAAAACTCTTTTTATATATCAGTCATATTGGTACCCGCTGAAAATAAAAAAATTTTATAATTAATGTAAAAATTTTAATTTTTTCATCATTTTTATTTTAATTCTTATATCTGAAGACTATTTTCTTAATTAATAAGTATTATTGAAATTTATAAATATGTATTTTAATTTTTTAAGACTTATATAAATATTATTTTAAAATATAATTTATACATATATAATTAATTTATTATATATAGACTATCCCAAAACAATACTGATATCGAAATATTTCATTTTAATACTATAATCAAAACAGCTACTGAAACGGTATCAAAATATTGGTATACCCACCGACAATCCATCCCTATAAATTTTGTTCTCTTTTTTATGATTTTTTTTAATTTAATGGTTAAATAAGTATTTTTAAATAATATTATAATTTTTTTAAAAGAAAATTATTTTAAAATATAAATAAATAAATAAAAGCAATTGTTCTTATCGGTAGCCTTTCTCGTGCAGCACGGCTCTTAAGTAAGTAATCAATTCCTAATCTTGTTATCTTTTTCTTCAAGGGTTTCTATTTTCACAATTTGATCCTCAAGTGTGAATAAATTCTTTTTTTCTTTTTCTTTTTTCAATTTAGGCCGTCTGGATGGTAGTTTTTCATTTCATCTTATATTAGCATTCTAATTTTTTTGAAAATTTTAATACAAAATAAAATAAATAATTTAATTTTTTTAAATATTAAAATAATAATATTATTAAAAATTAATCTTCTAATAATATTTTATTTAACTGTCAATTTTTATTTTAAACCACCATATCTTGTCTCGTTATCAAACCGCAACTCAATCCCCCAAATTTCCATCAGACAATCTTACAGAATTCTAATACGGCATTCCGGGTGGTTACAATTACAGAATTAAATGGTTTTATAATCTTAAAAATATAAAACTGAAATATTAAAGTATGAAAAAATAAATGCCGACCACCCATTTGCACAACCCAAGCGGCCTGAACTTAGCTGTCAGTGTTGCAAGAGCAGAATCAAGTGTGCAGTATTGAAGAGATTTTATAAAATTAAAATTATAAATTGACGGATATAATATTTTAGATTATAAAATTATTTATATATTATAGAAAATTATATTAATTTCTAAACTCATTTTTATCAAATATTTTTATAATTGTAGCAATTCTATATATATAAAATAGTGCACCTAGATTCTCTCCCGGGTTGTGCTTCAGTTGCAAATGCAGGCGTATCCTTTTTTTCTTTTTCTCTTTTAAAAAAAAAAAAACAGAATTTGATTTAATTTTAAGAAATGGTTTTATGTTTTTAAAATGAATAATATTATATACAGTTATAAAACGTATAAGCGTCGTAAAATCACTTTAAAAAAGAATAAGGTTTATTATTAAAAATTAATTTTCATTTCAAATGAGTTTCATCTTCATTCGGTTTTTTAAAAATAATTACATGATACTTATATATTCACAACTACAAATATCATTTTTCTTTAAAAATATTACAACCACATTCTTCTGTTCTATTTATGTTAGATTTTCTTTCTAATGGAAATCTGACATGGGATTCAAATGAAAAAACTCGCAAATCATAAAACTGAAAACATGAGAGTAAACAACTAAATGGTATATAGTTTCATGACTAGTTTTATACTCAAAAAATAAAGATTGAAAAGTAAAATGAGATAAAAATTTTATAAATAGTAATAAGATAGTTTGTAAATAGTATTAAGATAGTTTAGATGAGATAATTTAATAGAGTGAGATAGTAGTGAGATAGTTTAATGGATATTTTATGTGATTTTGAAAAAAATTAAATAGAAAAAAATTAAATAAAAAATATTATAAAGTTAAAATATTGTTAGAATATAATTTTTTAATATTATTTTTATATAATGATTTGAAAATTTTAAATTGTATTTTATTTTTTCTTTGAAAGTTTGAGAAAATTATAATCATTAATTAAAAAATTGTAATAATTAGTTTTAAAATATTTATATTTGAATTATGTTTAAAAATAACATGGAAAAGAGAGTCGGCCCTAGACTTTTATAGAGAGAGAAACTCTACATTCTCTCTAAAAACTCACCCAAACTGAAAGCTTTCCTAAAAGGGAGTGGGAGCTTCGGCTCCTCCCTCCCTCCTCCAAGCTGCTGTTTATTTTCCAGTTTGTGGTTTTTATTTTTTGTTTTTTTCTTCTAGTCAAAGCATGGAGAATCGACGTTTTGATGTTTTTCGGAAATCAGCAACCCCCACGTGCCCCATTGCAGGTTTCCTCAGCCGCTGATTTTTTAGATTGTCGAAGGTTTCAATAAAAAAAACAACGCGTGCTCCTCACGCATAGGTTAAAGCGCCTGCATGGATCCCACGCACCACCACATAGGAGGCTTCTTCAGCCGCCACACGGCATTTCTAAATCCAATGACTTCGGCACATTCAAGATTGACGGTCTGACACTCTCCTAGAGGACACGCTCCACTACAGCTTTCCTGTGTAGTCTATTTTCAACTTTTTTGTGTATTTTAGTTTTCCGTAATTTTGTTTTTGTTTAGTTGTTAGTGTTAGGTAAAATAAAAGAAATAGACTATTAAACTTTTGTCCAGGGCAGGAGAACTCTCTCCTCCTTTGGAGGATGGATGATGGTTTCTCTCTCCTCCTTTGGAGGTTGGGGGATGATTGTTATCTCAAACAAATCGAGATGAACATCTCAATTTTTACAGAGTCTCATATCTTAGAAAGTTTTGTCAGTAGAGAGTTTATAGAAGTTAAGACAATACCCATCACAAAGAAATTTGTGTGTAGGAAAGCCCTTCACATGTGAGTTGGCTTATAATCTAGATATTTATTTGTATTTATCAGTCACATATATAATTTCGGGTTTCATGAATGAAATGAAGTAGATTTTCTATATATATATATATATATATATAAATGAAGGGGGGGAGAAAAAGGGAATGAGAAAGAATTTTGAGAACCATTGAGAACCCCTCGATTGTTGTGTTCTCTCTGCGTCTCTCTTAACTTGCGGCAGTGACAGTTGAAGTAGTGAATCGGTCCCTGGGGAAGTGAAACGATTCCATATATATAGATAGAGCAATTGTCTCTTAACTTGTAGATCTAAAATTGCAGTGGCAACGATTATGAAAGACTAGCACCCAGTATGTAACGTTACTACTATTACATGAGTTGAGTTGAATAAAATATTATTAGAATATTAGTTTTAAATATTATGAGTGTGTTGGGATTTGAAAAAATTAAATTTTTTTATTATATTTTATATAGAAATTTGGAAAAGTGTATGGAGATTTGAAAATGTTGTAATGATAAGATGAAGTAAGTTGAGGAGGATTTGATAACCAAACGGGGCCTAAAGTAGCGGAAATCTGAGACTTGGGGCCAAGCAGGGCTGTTCATCCAGGTTCCAACCAGGGAACCCGGGTATACCCAAACCGGAACCCGGATTTGAAATCCGGGCCGGAACCCAAACCGGGTTAGCCCAGGTCAGATCCAGGCCGGAACCCGGATGAGCCCGAGTTCTGCAAAAACTTGATTCCGGGTTGAACCCATTTTTTTTTTCTTTCTGTCTTTATTTCTTAAGGCTTTAAAAGCATAATTTTTTTAAAATAAAAACCTATATTATATAAAAGATTTTTAAAAAAAAAATCAATGTTGAAAAGCATAATTCTCTTGAAGTAAAAGCCTATATTTATTATAGAAATTTTTTAAAATATTTTGAAAATTATACTTTTTTTTTTCTTAAAAGCCTATATCTTGTGAAAATTTTTCTAAGAGGTAATGTTAAAAAGCATAACATTGTCCGGAATAATAAAATATATAAAAATGAAAAATGAAAATGCATACAATCCACTACATATTAGATTACATTACAAAATATAAAATTACAAGATATGAGTTACATATCAATAACATAATCTTCTATATGATTTAATCTCACCAAATAAAACTTGAAGTATATTCACTGTAGCCACCCAAATGGAAGACAACCGCCACATTGAATTCCTAGTATATTCTTTACAGCCACCCAAACTGAAGAGTAAATTTCAACAGAGAAAAACACAAACCATGAAAATGAACATTAAATTCTCCATTTACATAACTGGGTGAATAAAAAAAAAAGAGAAAGATAAAACTAAGGATATGACAACTCCAACAGAATAGGTTATCAAGCCAATCAATTGGACAACCTTGTTACACAATTGAATCTACTCGTGTCATTTATTGGAGCATGTTACTGCCATTTGTGAGGCTAAACGTTTCAAAGACAACAGAACCAATTTCTTCCAAAATGATGAAATCATATGGTATGAAGATTAGATCTGTAAGCAAAAAAGAAGAACCCTCTAGGACAGGTGACAGGTTGCATTGGTTCTGTAAACTTTGCTTCACAAAGAAAGTATGTCAAAACCAGCAGAATAACTAGCAGCATAAATGTACCAAAATCAAAACCAGAAATGCAAAAACCAAGTTATGAAAAAGGTGCACTTAAGAAAAATAAATAAATAAATAAATAACCTACTCTGATGATCATTCTCTTACCCTTCTTTTTTCTCAAGAAAAATAAATAAATAAATAAAACTTTTCCTTCCAACCTTTATCCCAAAAACTTTTCCTTCCTGCACAAGCACTTTTTTCAAATCAATGACTAGCTAGCTATCCAGTTGTCTAGTATAACACACTATACAGAAGTTCAATCAGGTACATGACATACCAACAGCAACTTTTGTCAAACTCGGTAGATCAATCAGGGTTAAATTGACAACTACCAATCAAGGAAAACGAAAGTGTCAGGTAAAAAGTATTGTAATGCAGAGACTAGAGTGAACAAAACCCACTTTTGTATAAAGAGACCAATTGAATAAAACCCACTTTTGTATAAAATTTCTACCAAACAGGACCCAATATAGTACTAAGCATTTTATAGATCTCATATGACTGTCAAGAGAGGTATAAACCAATGCTAAAATGAAAAGTAAAAGCTCCCTATCAACACGAATAAATGAAGTCAGGAAACATAAAAATAATGCAACAAGCTTACCCGTAATCTATATTTTTACACAAGATATGCCCTACCAGCAGCTATAGCCAAGCCTATCAATATGACCCAAACTACAGCCTAAGTAGATTTTATCTCCCTGGATCTCTTACCTGCAGAACAACCAGAGAGGTATTTATACAAGCAAAATAGTGCACACCACACTTCAGGCAAACTGACTAAGAGTCATAATGGATGGGTTGTTAAACTCACTAATGCAAGTATCATGGTTGATGCAGGGGGATCCGAAACAAATGATGCTGAGCTGTCAGATTGCACCTTGATGGCGCTGAGATACCATGAGTTGGCAGATCAGTGCAAAGGCGGGAATTGATTGTGATATGTTCCTCATTGGGGCCATTTTGAGTGCGTTTCAGTCTTTTGGCCATAACTTTGGCTACGGGTGTCAGAATCGCATATAAGACCCCAATTCGGAAAGCTCATTTTGGTGCGCACGCTGTCCACATTGAGCATCACTCCATGTGCCTTTATTTCGACCTCAAATTTTGCTGTTTTCCTCTCCGAATCACTAGTTTTAGTTATTTTTTACTATTTATGGTAATATTTCGCTTGTCAGTTAGGAAGTCATTTTAAATCTGATTTGGGCCGGATTTTTTTGCAGATTGCATATTTTATTTCGAGTTTCAATTTAGAGTGATTTCTGAGATTTTGCTATTTTTGGAAAAATTCGGATAAACACGATTTTTGGCTATAACAGTCCGGCTTGTGGACTGATTTTGATGATTGCTTGATTTTATAATATTCTGTTAAACCCTAGAGACTTTTCTCTCTGGTTTTGGGCGATCTTTCTCCTGTGAATCATCTGTTAGAACTAGCCTGCAGGATAATCCCTATTCTGTCCGGCGTCAATGGTCCATTCAAAATATCAATATAACTTTATACTTTATACCCATGTTTAACAAAATAACAAAACATAAACCCAAATCAACAAAGTAATAAAAGGAAAAAAAAACCCTAAAAAATTGCTTCAAATATGAACTTGAACATTGGCAAACACTCTTGTAGATGAGCCACCACAGATAACAGAATCACATCTAACACATAGAACAGAACCACCACAGAGAATAGAACCACCACAATAACCCTATTTCTATTTGGGTTTGACTTTTTTCTACCTAAATATTGCTACCCAATTGACAAGCTCGCCCAAAAATCCCATTTGACAAAACATTACAGATCTTTCCATTACAGAGTGTACAAACATACTCATAAAAACACTACAGATCTAACCCATAAAAAAATTCCTCAAACATTCAAACATTCTCATCAAAACAAACCTAAAATCAACAAAGAGAGAAAAAAAAAAAAACAAAGAGAAACAAGATCTTTTGGTGGCTGTTCATTTCGTGTTTGGCCGATGCATACCCATTTGCTTTCTCTCCATCAATTTCTTTTTGTTTAAGTTATCAAATCTTTTTCCTTGCTCTATCTATAATTTCCAATCATCAAACCAAATCTCTACTCAAGAAATCAGTTCCTTGGTTCATATTATGATCTACTAAAATAATATGAAAACTAAAAGACAGTAAAAGATAGAATGAAAACTAAGACCCAGAGAGAGAGAGAGAAGGAGAAGAACTCACTTCGATCGGCGCACAAGAATGAAGACAATAGAGCGGAACTTCGATCGGCAAGTGGAGGCTTGGGTTTTGTGTGGGTGAGACTCTAAGAGCAAGAGAGAGAAGGTCCAAATGTGGGTTTCTGAATTCTGACGTTCTGTATGGTTTTTAACTTTTTAGCTTTTACTTGTTTTTAAACAATCCGGGTTCCGGGTTTTAAACCTGGTACCCGGCCCGTGTTCGCTCGGGTTTAGACATGCGGGTTTCGGCCCAAGTCAGACTCGAAACCCATATCCGGGAACCAGGTTAGAGCACTAATAGTGGGTTCAACAAAGCTAAATTATAGCCAAAGATTAGCTAAAATGTGAAATAAAGTCCTACAATAGACTCAACAAATGTACAGTAAATTTGGTCATCAACCAAATGGCTGGCCAAATTTATTGAGGCAAAGATACTAGCTAAATATTATGTTTAGAATAAAATAATTGTTCCCGCTGCTACCAATTCTCTCCTGCGTAGCCTCCTTCATTCTGCCTTTCCCTTTCATCTCCCTCACTCCCTCATTGTGATCAGAAGACTCAAAACCCATCTTCCAGCCGCAACACCGAACCCAGCCGCAGCACCGAACTCTCTCCGTTGTCTCCCAGCCCCAGCACCAGCACCAAACAGCGTCTCCCAGCTGTAGCACCGAACGAGCTCAACCCATCGCATCGAAGGGAACTCTCTCTGTCGTCTCCCAGCTGCAGCATCGAACGACGACGTCACTCCGAGTTTAAGGGGCACCAGTGAGCCTCCGAACGCAAGGAACTCTATTTTGTTTTTTTTTTTTCTAGGAATATAGGCTGCTGGATTCTACTTTCACGATTCTTCTGGTTTTTTATTATTATTTTTTATGCGATTTCTAGATTGAATTCTCAAGGTTTGATTTAATTTTTTTTTAATTCTCAACTGGAATTTTTTCAAATTGATGCGATTTCTGGATTTGTTGCTTCCATCGTTAGTTACTGCATTTTTTTTTTTTAATTCTCAAGCTTTGACTGAATTTCTGGATGTGATTTTGGTGTATTGAATTTGATAAAATCATTACTAATGAACCACTCCAAGTGTGTTTCTTTGCTGTGGAGGTTGAGAATTTCTAATGGTGTATTGTACTGAAACCGAACATAAAGGGAGAAAATACTTGCAAGGTGTACTGAAAATACTTGAGAATTTATTTGCTCTGTTTGATACGTTGGGGAGAAATTCTTTGCTCTATTTGATACGTTGGGGAGAATTTCTAATGGTTGCAAGGTGTACTGAAATACTTGAGAAAACCCATCGTTTTTGTCAATTTTTAGAAGTTCATAAGTTAATTTGACAGATTATTTTTTTCATTCGTCAGTTTATTTGTTAGGAATGATATCTAGTGATGGATGATATCTAGTTCCTTGTCCCACATCTCTTGTTAGGAATGGATCCATCCACTCACCGTGATGCCTACTTCACAAATCTTCTAAATAACAATGACTTTTTGATGAGTGCCACAAATGAACAAGAACTCACTCCACCCCGAGTTGAGGTTATTGAAGTTGAACTGAGTGGACGAAAAATACAACGAGGTAATAATTTTAGTAATGAGGAATATTTGTTGCTTGTGGAGGGATGGCTTGAAACTTCCTTAGATGTGGTACAAGGAAAAGATCAAAAGCACACGATGTTATGGAAAAGAATTCATAAGTATTTTGAGGAAAACAAGAAATTTGACTCTTTACGCAACTACACATCTCTAATGAATCGGTGGTCGACGATTCAACAAGCTACAAATAAGTTTTGTGGTTACTTGGCCGAAGTCGAAGGAATGCATCCAAGTGGGTTTAATGAGCAAGACAAGGTATGTTTTGCACCTTTTAAGCTTATTTTTTAACATGCTTATTTTTTTAACATCTTACTTATTTAGAAGCATGGTGCTTTATGTATGTAGATTGGCAAGGCAAAGGTTATGTTCCTGGAGTTTGAGAAAAAGTCTTTTAACTTTGATCATTATTGGCGGGTGTTAAGATTCCATCCAAAGTGGGTGGAACATATGGACATAGTGAAGCCGAAGAAGAAACCAAGTTCGAATGATTCGACACCAAATTCAATAAATCTAGGTGAAGATGAGGATTATCATGTTGCATCTTCAAATTTGGAACGACCAATAGGTCGTAAAGCAGAAGAAGAGAAACGAAAGAAAAAAGAAATGACAAACTCCGACTCTCTTGTGGCACTAAATGAGATGGCAGAAATTAGAAAGAGTAAACTTGTGCTTATGCAAGAAGCACGTGATCATGACAATAAAATGTTGTATCTTAGGCAAGAGGAAGTGCGTATTCAGAAAGAGAATGTGCTACTTCAACAAGTGAAAGCACGTCTTGAAGAAAAGAAAGAAGATGAAAGAATTATGACATTAAATACAAGTGCCATACCTCCAATGCTACAACAATATTATCTTCAATGACAAATGGAAATACTTGCAAGTCGTGCTGGGAAAAACTAGTTGTAGTGCAATTTTATGGCTTCATGTTATATTTATGTTTGTTAGATTAATCACTTTAGATTGACCATTATGGAGTAGTATTATATTTATGTTTGTTAGAGTTATGTTTTCAGATTGATCATTATGGAGTAATGTTATATTTATGTTTGTTAGATTAATCACTTCAGATTGACCATTATGGAGTAATTTAATACAATTAATACAACCATAAATTTAATACAACCATAAACTTAATACAACAAGAAATTTAATACAACCATAAACTTAATACAACCATAAACTATAAACTTAATGCAACCATAAACTTAATACAACAAGAAATTTAATACAACCATAAATTTACTACAACCATGTCTTATGCGGCACTATATTGTTGCCATAAGTGCTCGACGAGATCTGTTTGGAGTTGAGAATGGATTCTTCTATCCCTAAGAGCATGATGACGTTGAATGAACTCGCTAAATTCAGGTGTAAGGCCAGTTGACACTGGATCATGTGTAGTTTCTAGCAACTGTTCATATTCGAACTCTTCTTCTCCATTGTCAACCCGTTCATCTTCAATAATCATATTATGTAAAATTATGCATGCCATCATAATTTCATTGAGTGTTTCAATGTGGAAAAACCGTGCAGGTCCAGGAATTATAGCAAATCGTGCTTGAAGCACACCAAAAGCACGCTCCACATCCTTCCTTGCAGACTCTTGGGCTGCAGCAAAATATTTTTTCTTGTTTCCTTGTGAAGCTGAGATAGTTTTAACAAATGCTACCCATTGCGGATAAATGTCATCAGCAAGATAGTATCCCATTGCATAGTTATGACCATTAATAGTGTAATTAACAGTCAAAGTACGCCCTTGAGCAAGGTCAGAAAATATAAATGATCTATCAAGCACATTTATATCATTATGAGACCCTGGTAACCCAAAAAAAGCATGCCAAATCCATAGATTGTAAGAAGCCACTGCTTCTAAAATAATTGTTGGTTCATAGATATGACCAGAATACATACCATGCCAAGCAGTTGGGCAGTTCTTTCACTTCCAATGCATACAATCGATGCTCCCTAACATACCTGGAAAGCCATGTTTCTCACCAATTGCGAGTAATCTAACAATGTCATCATTGTTGGGTTTTCTTAAGTACTCTTCAGAAAAAATTGAAGCAACAGCTTTGACAAACATCTTTAGGCTTCTTAATGCAGTAGTCTCTCCAATCTTCAAATATTCATCCATAAAATCAGTCGTAACACCATATGCAAGCATTCTTAGAGCAACTGTTATTTTTTGAATGGAAGAAAAACCAAGCCTTCCAACATTATCTCGTCTTTGGACAAAATAAGGTTCATGGGCTTTTACTACAGATTGGATACGAAGAAATAGAGAAAGACTCATCCGAAACCTCCTTCGAAAATATTTGTGATGATAGATTGGAGGATCAACAAAATAGTCGCGAAATAGATTTTGGTGGGCTTGCAATCGATCGCACCTTATGAATCTACGTGCATTTTTAAAAGAACCACGTGAGCTTGATCCTTCTTCTTTCAAAGTAAGTTGCCTTGCTATCTTAAATTCTTCGTCAGAATCTGAATCAATAAGTGTCATTTTGTGAAAAAGCAAACAATCCATTGAGAGAAAATGAGAAGAAAAGGTTTCAAAGAGATACTTGAGTTGAGGTGAATAGAATTGTTGAGGAAATGTTATGTTTTATAGTAAAAGTATATAACCGTTGGAGAATTATAGCCATTAAAAAATATAGCCATTGGAAAAATATAACTGTTGGAGAATTATAGCCATTAAAAAATATAACCGTTAGAAAATATAGCCGTTGGAAAAAATATAGCCATTGGAAAAATATAATCGTTGGAGAATTATAGCCGTTAAAAAATAAAACCATTAAAAAATATAACCGTTGGAAAAATATAGCCGTTAAAAAACTATCAGTTGGAGAAATATAGCTATTAAAAATATAGCCGTTGGAAAAAATAAGACTAAAAATATATATCTAACTCATATGATATTCAAATTACAATTAGAATTAAAATATATAAAAAGTTCAAAATCAATATTTTAATAGAATAGTAAAAGATTTGTTGAACCTATTTTTGGTGTTGTAAAAAGTGGCTAACTAAAATTTGTAAAAGTGAATTTTCTAGCTAAAGTTTGTTGAGCCCACTATTAGTGCTCTTATCTGGATTCCGGTCCGGGCCAAATTTTTTCCGGACCGGATGAACAGTCCTAGGGCCAAGTGTAGGTTTTTGGTTAATGTTATCTTTTTTGGAAAGGTATACTTGGCCAGGTTATTGTGTTCTCTGACGTATGTGTAATAATTATCTCTATATCATGGTGAATTGGTGCGCACGGTGGTTTTGCTTTAGGTTGGAGTTTTGTGCGATCTAGACTTGTATCTCGCATTACCTTATAGTAAAAGATACCATCTTTATTAAATAATAAAAGTTACAATATGAGGAGATACAGAATCCCACAAAGCCTAAGATTATACATAAACAACTACGAAAGTGATCTTGTTCAATTATTGCTATCTCTCTCTGCCCCCTCAATTTTATTGTTCATATATTTTTCCTACAATATTTTTCACCATGCTACACCTATTACACAAGTTTCCACTCTTGGACACGCTGAGAGACTCAAGAGTGCTGCAGGGAACCAAGAGTAGCCTTGTCTAGCTTCTGGTATCTAAGCCCAAAAGGAGAAACCAACAACATATTCTAAGATGCATAGCCACTACTGTCTACACTTTCATTTTCTTCTAAGCTGCAAACTCTCAGATGCATAGATACTACATTATATACTTTCATTTTCACTCAATTTCCCGTTTGTCGGGCTACCAATTTTATCTCCTGCAAGGGAAGCAGACTGAATTAACTGATGGAACATCAAGTCATCAAAACCATGTTTTCCATAGCTCATGAAGGCACCCAATGCTCCAAGAAATCCTTCATGCCGCAAAAACATTGCTTTAGCCTCTCCTTTAGACCTTAAAAGAGAAAAAGCACTGACGTTTTTTAATTGAAAGCCTCTGGGAAATATAGAAATAAATAAAAGAGAACAACAATTAAAAGGCATGGGACATCATAACCCAAATATGAACTCAACCATTATCTTTATCATTAATACAAGTATTTTTTTTATCTTTTCTTTTTTTGGGTAGGGACGAGGGAAATGATTTCAGTTGAAAACATGGGCCAATGATGCGTGTGAAGTATGACCAAGAACACAGAGTATCATGATTACCAGAAGTCAACTGCAACGGATATTGTGTCCATGGTATAAGCATGACCCCGAATAAAAAAACCTCCAAAAAATATCCTCTTGAGTCCAAATCGGAGAGCATTCAAGTAAGAGATCTGACAGTAAAACAGAGAAGTGAAGTAACTTAGAAACATTACGGCAGTCACTAGATGTTTTACAGAACGAAAATAGCTTTTGAGAGGAATTAAATAAGACTAAATAAAATGAACAACAGAATTTCTAAGACAGATAAATTAAGTTATGAATGTCTTTCGGACCCCAAAAAAACCAAGGATGACATTTCATTTTCAGGGACGCCAAGCTAACAGGGAAAAAGTGTGAACAAGTTTTTTGCGCCTCTGGGTATGGCAAAGGATACCAGAACTTAAACTTGACCTTTCTAGTAGTTCATAAATGAAAGAGGTGAAATATGTAAAAGGATTGGGAAGGCCATGGATATTTTTTTTCTAATTTTGAGAAGTACAGATAAGGGAAGGCTTCTGCCAACCATTAAAGGAAAGGCGACAAAGAAGAGAGATACCATCCTATGATTTCTGTACACTTAAATGTTTTTTTTAATATTATTAAAAGGACTCATCGACAGCTGGGTTGAACCTGCACAGTTGAAGCCCAACAGATTATTATCAAAAATTATAGAGTATAGTCTATGCACAACCTGAATCCAAGGGTTTGAACCTTGCCAATAAGAAAAGACACTATAGAAAAGTTGGAAATAAAACACTAGAGGATTACTGTAAGAATGGGAAAGTTGAATATGGAAGAACAGAAGCATCATAATATATATTCCGGTAGGTCCCAATGTACCCAGAAAGTTTCAACAATGACAGCTGCTATCCAGCTTTTGTCACATATTATGTGATAGGCTAGAATGTAATATTGTGCATTATGTAAAAGAAGTCTTCAAAATTGATAAGCAAAGAAAAACTAAATATGGAGAAACTCATAAATATAATTTTTCTTATAGGTATCATAAATATAATAAACTTCATTTTTCCCATAAAGAAAAACACATGTTGCTACTTCACCATGTCTATTCAATTTGTGGAAAGCAAGAAACCTGTCCAACTACAACTGACCTGTCCAATGTTATTTGAAATCATTCTTAAGAGGGACCGGGAGATATCTTCAGGCCTGTAATCTGCAAGCTCTTTATTATCAGAAATTGCCTTGCCAAAGCTAGAAGCAATAGTTGTTGATGAAAGGCCTACCTGTTAACATTAAAAGGGGGAGGGGGATAGAGATACAGTGAAGTTTGCAATCAGCAGAGGAAAAATTAACATGGAACTATGGAAGATAAGGAACACTCAGCATCTTCTGTCAAAATTCAAACCAATGCAAATGAAAAATTCAACTCAAGGTACGCAAACACAAAAACTAGCAAGCTCTTGACACCTAAATTAAAGCAAAGACTAGTCTATCAAGAATATTCACCTTTGAATGGTCCATTCCTCCATAGATGTCCCCGACAAGCATGTCTATCACTCTATTATTTCCCTTATGACTTAATTCCAGCAACTCATCAAAACTGACAAAAAAAAACAAAGAATCTCTGGTCCATGAGTTATAAAATATATTTTTGTTATTACGAGGAATCCCAAAGACCATCTAAACACGCCTCTTAAGACCCAGACCTGTGTAACTCGCCCGCATCACATGGATCAGGCAAGTCATCGACTTCTCACCAATGGGACAGGGCCCTTAGAGATTGCTTACACCCAAGGTTCAAACCTTAGACTTTGGGGGAGCATAACCCCAAGACTAAGGTTAACTTGAGCCAAACCCTAGGGGTTCATGAGTTAGAAAATATATGGAAGAAGATCATCATACCATAATAAGTAGAGACATCAATTACCTCTTACAATTCGTTAAGAGCCTTCCCAAACCCCAAAATGTTCCACCGCCAACATTTGTTCCGCTCACTCGCTCAAACTTCCCCTCTCCATCCACCTATATAAATAAAAAAACAGAAATTAAAAAAGGAATATGGATACAAATTTTTACAATAAAACAACAGTTCAAAAACATTGTTTAAGGATATAATACTAACACAGCAACTGGAGTGAAGAATATGAGAAAAAATACCTTGAGCATGCTGACACCAGACCCGATATTAACTAGGAGGTAGGGGTACAAATCATTAGGGTCAATCTGCACAAATTCCTTCTGTCCATGCATAAATGTAAAGGCTTCTTGATGGACTGCCTAGACAAACGAATATATGTGCCAGTTGAAACTATCAGCACAATATGTTGCTAAGGCAGACAAGGAAACAGATGAAATGAAGTACTTGGTTTACAAAATGAAAAGAGACAATTGTCATACCAATCCTGGTTATATACTCATCACACAGGTATTTGACACTATAGAAATAGTTCTTAACTCTCACCTTCCACCAAACAGATACTAGTTTGATTTATGCAAATGTGTGTGGGTGTGAGTATTCAAGGACTTGCCAAAACATGGTGTGCATTTAAGGAGAATCAGAACAACAGCAATCAAGATTAGGGAAGGGCAAGAGGCTCAGGTCTAAATGAGAGGGCTTCACTTTTAAAAGAAAGATAATAAGCTGTACATACCAAATTTTGTTGTGGTATAAGGGTCCCACCTTAAGTAAAAAGTTAGCTCCCGCAACAAGACAGTCCATTTCATCCTCCTTGTCAAGACAAATGCCAAGCTTTTCTTTGAAGAGATCTGCATACTTGTATGAACCACCACCTGTGGCCTTCTCATAGATGGTAAGTAGTTATTAAGTTCACATATTTCAGAAGTATACGCCATAAAACCAAGTTTCTCATTGCATTCTCTACAAATTCACCAACATTTTTTTCTTCAGTACAGGAAGTAACGTGCTATTTTGCTTTACCTTAATTATGGTCGTGTCAGTTGGAGGAGCTTCAAGGTGCTGGCACCCTATATTCAGTTTCAAATATAACAAGAGTGACAATAAGTATCAGAAACATTGGAGGATTAAAGCGCATCTGAAATCAACTTAGAGGAAAAATGACCTTAAATTGTAGTTTCTGCATTTATATCAGAATGATTGGGAAAATATTTTGCATAAAATGAATGCCTACTTAGGCCTATGTTTGTTTCAATGTTTTCAGAGAATATCTATTGCTTTCCACGGTTTGGTAGGGTAAACAAAAGCCTCCAAAAATATTTTGGCGCATTTGGTTGATATGTAAGTTAATACAGACCAACCACCACCCAAAATCACTGTGCTACCCTTTTTTGTCTGAGACCATCACAAAACTATTGAACCTTCAATCCCAATAGAGACAGATTTGAAGTCTATCTTAGTTTCTCAAATTAGTGAAGAATGAATCAGGACTATGGGCAGTTGGACTTGATGCCTGATTGAGCATTTGAAATCAAAGAAGTGGGAGACTGTGATGAAGGGGGAGGAAGAATTTGAGTCAAAGTCGATTCCATAGCAAGAGTGTGGTTGTTGCAGCAGGACATGGGGTTGTGTAGGCAGATCAATGGTGGTTGGCAAGGGTTTGCATTGGTGGAGCGGTCTTTTCAACGAGTGGAGGTGGTAGGGCTGCCCTAGAATGGTAGAAAATCTAGTCATAAGATTTGGACACGAGGAGATGGCATTCGAAAAATGACTTGTGCCTCTTTAGAGGGTTAAGTCATTTTACGGCCCAGAGACCCTTTTTGTGCTGACCAACCTAACATTTTCTGTTGACTTCAATTTTTGACCCTCACCAAACGCACAAAATGATGAGAACATTTTCCTGGAAAATATTTTTAGCCAAACAAACACAGCCTTAAAGCAATTTATTTCGATGAAAATCAGAATATTATAACATGCTAAATGTCAAGCAAAACTTCTGATGAAAATGGAGGTGCTACCTACATATTTTAGGAATAATATAAAAACTGAATTGACAGCAGCCTGTGGCTGTTAAAGCACATTGAATCCACGTTGAAGAGTGTAGGATTTGGTGTTATAAAGGAGCTTCTAACCTATCAAAGATAAGTTCTAGTTCGATGCCAACAACTTTTATATGCAAATCTAGAGCAACACCAGAGACATGTATATCACACCACAACCAGTTTGGATATATGAAAGAAGTTTCCAAAGAGATTTTCCCAAAGTTGACACCATAACCAATGACACACAAAGGATTGGAGACTTCCTTCAGGTTTAGAGTAAATTGTAATACGTAAGTTGCCTCGGTAGATTATGATTGTGAGATTCTGATAGCCGTTCAATGATGTATTAGGATGATTTGATCAGCTTTGTCGTGCAATGAACAAGCTTGAGCTCAATCAAACATATCCAGAACAAGCTTGAAAAAAATATTTTGAACTAGACCACACTCAAACTCAGCTCAAGCACGATATTTAGCCCCAACTGATATTAAGCCTTCCCGTGATTGGTTCAGCCAGGCTCATTTTTAGTGTGCATTATCACAATGCTCTTCTTTCAACATGATTCCAAATGAATCGATTATCTAAAACAGGCAAGTGGACACATACCACCAAGATGAAGCTGCTTGGTTTGTATAAACTCTAAGCAATCATTGATCTTGCTCGTTTCAAAGTTCACAAAGTGGAACCTCCCTTTCCCAAGACTCTGCTTTCCCAACCTTCCCGCCTTATCAACAACATCAAATTCATCATTTGTTGAGAAATACACCAACTTAATGAGAGATCCTGCCCAACATACACCAAATGTTATCGTGAAGACAAAACATTTTGACGAACATGTCAATTGCAGAAATTCAAGAGGCAGGTTTCACATATGCGGGGACGACGACTAATTTCAGGGTAAAGATTAAATCAAATATATGCATACATACTGGGTATGTAGACAAAGTTTCAAAACTCCTCAACTACGAAAAAAATCACACGGAAGAACAACGAATTCATGGGAATTAGCAGAAATTCAGACACCCAAAAAACACAAAGAAAGGGGAAAAGAAGAAAGAAAATCACCTCCGATATCCAGAGCGAAGTGAGATATATGACCCTCGGGCAGGTTTGGCTTCCATTTTCCTGGAATTCCAACCTCTAGAATATCCATTTTCTCGCTCTCTCCGTCCGTTGCTATGGACTCCGTAAAGAATTTTCAAGTGAATATTGAGGAGAGCTCTGTATCTAAACCCTCCTCGCTTTCTCCACAACCAAAGACATGAAGCATTATATAACGTTTTTGGCGTTGAAAATTTAGTTGTATATACACACGTCATAATTAACCGGGGGCTCAGTCCTATCCAAACTCCTAAGTCGCATTGGCGTGGGACTGGCTGCTTGCTTTCTTGCGAGTTCGTTCCAGCTGACGCAACTCGCAAGGTAGTAGTTGAGGTGACGGGAAGAGAGTACCAACTACCGACCACCACTTATTCTTTAAAGAAAAAGTATACTTATTACAGCATTCTTAATACATTATGTATATGTAAAAAATAATTTTAATAAGGAAAAATTTAGTTCTAATTATTAATATGTGTATCAATTTAATATAATTGATTAAAAAGTAGATACAAAGATTAGTACGCGACTTTGTTTGTATATAGCAGAACTCTTTTAATAAATATAAAATAAATTTAGATTTTAACTATTCTATTTATATAAGTATTCACATTAGAATAGTTATTTTTTTATTATATAATAATAAAATAATATAAGATAAATTTGATTTTAACTATTCACATCAAATCTCTATATTGGATTATTCATTTATTTATTATATAGTAATGAGTAATTAATAATTAATAATTTTAAAAATATTTAATATTTTAATTATTAATTTATTTTATTTTATCATATTTTAATTATTAATTATTAATTATTAGAAACTGATGGTAGTTTGTGGATGTATATGTATAGAAGAGAGAGAGTGTTATAGAAATAATAATAAAATAAGTCTTTGATCTACAAATAGTAAATATCAAATTTGGTATTGTCTTCCTAATTACTTATCAAATTTGGTATTCTCTTCATAATTACTATAACTAAAAGCTACAAAATTTGTTATTAGCTAATTCATTGCAAGTGAATTCTCTATCTAATAGTTATAAAGTACAGTTTATTTTAAGGAAAAATATAGTTGCAATCACAATTGTGTACTAATCTGTGCACCAATATGATGTGATTGGTCAAAAAGTAGATTTTATTAAAAACAGTGTTAATTTAAATTTTAAATATAAATAAATCAATATTGATACACAGATTAATACACAACTGTGCTTGTATGTAGCAAAACTCTTATTTTAAATATAAATAATCCCGTGTGAGTGCTCTTACACGTGGGTTGGGGAACCCCCCACGTACCATGCCTCATAGGTACAGTAATGAAACGGTGCGTTTTAAATTTGGACGTATTTGTGCATTTCGAATTGGGGCAAAACCAAGAAACCTCCCCATTGTTGCGAAACCCACAGATGAAACACGAAGACGACCAAGAAACCTCCCCAGAACGCAGCACGGAATAGAACCAACTTCCCCACAGACGACCACAAAGACGAAACACGATAACTATTACATGTTCTTCTCATCTTCTTCTCCTCATCTTCTTCGATTTTCTTCTTCTTTGCATGACCTAAGCCAAAGATATAGAACACATACCAATGTGGAATATGCAGCACCATGGTAGAATGCCTGCCACCACTCCCACCTCTCCTCTTCTGTAGGAACCGTGGCACTTAGGACCTGCACGCATTACGAGAGAAAAATGTAAAGAATGGTAGGAGTTTCAATAAAATGATCGAAACTCACAACTTGAAATTTCCATATCAAATTGCTCGGACCTGATCTCTATAGAGCTGGTCAATACTACCTACAATTCCAAAAGAAACATAAAAATTAGCCAACTTCGCATGAATTCAACATTAAAGCAAAAGTGCAACAAAATCCGTAAAAGACTAAATCCTGGACCATTCACCAGGTTGCTATTAATCCATCTCAGTTCCTTATTCTATTTACCACTGAAACAAACACAGTTAATTTTGTCTGATTCTATTTCCACGAAAATGTACCATCCTTCTACTACAAATTGTCGAATTAGATACTGTTAAAGCGAGGAGAAAGTTGAGGCGTTCAGGCGCAGACAAAAGCTACCCACAACGACGGCTCTCTCTCTCTCTCTCCCCAAAAAATTTCTTCATGTCTATACGATTTTTTATTTTATCATTTTTAAATATATTGGCTGAAGTCAGCCGATTCTTCCAAGGTACCTAACCCCGGATACGTGTAGCAGAATTGTTTGACTTAAATCAGTTGAATGATATATATATATATATATATATATGTATATATATATATATATATATATGTATACCAGTCGTTTGCGTAGTTGGGGCCACAATTTATACTGTAAAATAAATTTTCATGCTATTATAATTTTTAACAAAATAAAATTAGAACGTTTGCCTAGTGTTAGAGTGTAAGTTTGGTTGTTAATAAAATAAATATTAACAAAAAGAAATCTAAGAATTTTTGTTGGAATAAAAAATTATAAAAGTCAAATTTGATGTTTTCGATAAAAGAAATAAAATCATAAATGAAATTTTGTAAAAAGTCAGTATCAAAACCAATAAATTGAAAACTAAATATATTTCAACATAAATAACTTCATGAATTATACTAATCCATACAAATAGTAGACCAGGAATCTTCAAAGCGATCAAAATGTACCTAAATTATCTCAAGAAAACCAATCATAATATACTTATTTGTACAAGCAATTAAGCTCCAATCAAATAATATGTCCAAAAATGTATTCTTTGAAAGTTGATACAAAAAATAATATAGATAAAATAAAATCCAAATTTATTCAAAAGTTGATCAACAACAACTAAAAGCAATTAACAACACCCAGAAGTGCCTAAATATTATCAACAATTACCTTAATTCAATAAAATTTAAAATTTAAAATTTTTTTCACCTAGTTTTAATTTAAAACATTATTATTAAATTTGCACTAATTATTAATGCATAAATTAAAACAAATCAAATTAATATCATCAATTTATCCTAATTACAAGTACACTTATTTGAATATAAAAAAAAATTGAATAATATTTTTTCAAATGAGATAGAAATGAATGTACCAGGAAGTGGAGCACAAACAGAGGAACACCGTGGACACAGCGAATTGATACCAACCAGATTGATGAACAACCAAATAAAAGCAAAAGCAACAAATCTGTAAAAAAAACATACATAAAACAAATCCAACATGTCAACAACCACGTTGTTAATTAGTTTTTTTAATCTCAATGAACATGATCTATTATTTTTATTTAATCTCAATAAAAAAGTGATCGATAATATGCAAGAAATTTATAACACTAAATTAACATGGAAAAATTTTATAATGGAAAAACACTTTAATTTATTGTTAATCCACTACTACACAACAAATTTTAATTTACTCTTATACTTGAAGATATTTAGTCAAACAAGTGTAAATATATACTTTATGATTATTTTGTTCTTACAAAAATGGTCATTATTTTTATTTTGTAATTAACTTGTATAAACCTTATATTTTCTTTATAAATAATAATAACTGTAACATTAATAACAAAAAAAAAGTAAATAATAATAACATAAAAAAATACAACATGCATATAAATTAAAGACATTAAAAAAAAATAGTTTTGATAACAATGTTCCAATTTAACTTATTGTAAATCAATTATGTGGTTGAAAGTTTAATTTTATCATATTTTTTTATTTCTACTTTTATTTTTTTAAAAAAGGGCAAAATATAATAAAAACATTTGTTATATACAATTTTTTATTTCAATTTAGCCTATTTACAATTTTTTTTCTATTTTCTCTTACTGCACAGCCAGTCCCAACTTACACATTATTTTTAATAATTTTTCATAACATATCACTAAATTGAAATTTTTTTATAAATATTATTATTAAATTTGCAAAAACTATTATTGTATAAATTAAAACAAATAGAATTTATAATTTTTTAATTTTTTTTAATTTTTAAATTCTCGACAGAATTTTATTTATAACTCATATATTAAGCAAAAAGATTCAAATGAACTATGTGCTAATATCTAGATAACGAAAATCTTTTATGAACATTATTATTAAATTTTGAGTCATTATTAATGTATAAATTAAAACAAATAAAATTTTCCACCATTTTAAATTTTATTTATTTATATTTTTAATTTTTAATATAATTTTATATAAAATTTATATATGAATTGAAACAATTTAAATAAACTATTTGCTAATACTTAAATAATGAGATTTTTTTTATAAACATTATCATTAAATTTAAAATAATTATTAAATTTACATTATCATTACCATTAATCATAATGGATAAATTATTAAAGTATAAATTAAATTGAATTAAATATTAATAGAACTATTATTTGTTTTATTAACCATAAGCAATAATATTAGTAAGAACATTAGCATTCTTATTAACTTAGAATTTGTTAATAATGTAGAAAATCATTCCCAATAAATTATCTTAGATGTCAAGAATATATTTTGCTTTGTTAGAATTTATTTGGAACTTCTTAAATAATGTTACTAATAATAGATTACTCATTAAACTACAAAGTAAAAGAAATAAACTATTGGCAAAAAACACTAAAATTTATTTGTTAGAATTTTAATTTTTCAATATAATTTTATGGACAATTTTATTTTCCACATATAAAGGCAAAAAAAAAAAAGTTAAGATTTCGATTTTTATATCTAAACCCAATCTATTTAACTTGATTCCTCCATTAATAACAACAGAGCAAAATATATAACTGGTTGTATATTTATAGTTAAAAATAAAAATTTAATTCAACATTTACAATATTGAAAATAAGGACAAATAAAACAAAACAAAACAAATATGAACAATATCAGAATTAAATCATGTCCAAAATTGAAGTTGATATCTTTAAATATTTTTTTAAACAATTATATGAAAATTTAATATGTTTTCAAACAAAATTTTATAATTTTTTTATAACATCTATAGAATGAAAAATTTTCAAATAAAAAAAGAATGAAAAATTTAACTGAACAAATTATTAGAATATTATGAATATCACATTTTTTATTGATATAAAATTAATATTTAACAATTAATATTAGATTTTGTAAATATGAAATTCTCTGTTAACATGAGGGATTTTTTTTTTTTTTTTGCTTTTACATGTATTGCAAAATTTTATTTCTTAAGAAATTATACTAATTCTTCCTAAAATGTATTGTTCTATACAATGTAAAACAAAAGATCCATGCACTCTATATGGCGCCGTTTAGACAAAAACCTAGGTATTTATTCTTCCTTTCTCCCTTCTCCCCATGCCTATCTCTCTTTTCTCTCCTCCTGCCTCTCTCTTTTCCCTTTTTAGAAAATGTCATCCGTGAGACTTTCTCTCTCTCTCTCTCTCTCACGAATCTCCTGTGGACAGGCCGATGCACCACGCTCTTCCTCTCCCTCTCTCTCTCTCTCTCTCACACGAATCGCCGCTGCCACCACCTCCTTCCTCTCTCGGCCTCCACACGCCGACGCAGCAGCCTCTTCCCCCTTCGCATGCTCTCTGTCTCACGGATCCTCTGACACAGCAACGACATCTACCGCCGTGAGCCACCATCGATCGTCATGCCTGGCCGGTGACAACCACTCTTCCCTCACCGCCTCTCTGTGTGTATTTCACCATTTTTCATATAGATATTTTTGGGTTTGTTCGTTGGATCTGTTCTTTGTTGGAGGGAGATTTTTTTTCTGATGGATTTACGTTTCTCGGTTGGATCTGTTGTTTGTTGGAGGGAGTTTTTTTTTTCCCTGATGGATTTAGGTTGGATCTGTTGTTTGTTGGAATGAGTTTTTTTTCTGATGGATTTCGGTTTCTCGATTATTTTTAATATTTTTTCATAAGACACCACTTAATTAAATTTTTTTTATAAATATTATTATTAAATTTGCAAAAAGTACTATTGTATAAATTAAAACAAATAGAATTTTAAAACATTTTAATTTTTTTTTACATTTTAAATTCTTAGCAAAATTTATTTATAACTCATATATTAAGCAAAAACATTTAAATGAACTGTGCGCTAATATCTAGATAACGAAAATATTTTATAAACATTATTACTAAATTTTGAGTCATTATTAATGTATAAATTAAAACAAATAAATTTTACAGCATTTTAAATTTTATTTATTTATACTTTTAATTCTTAATATAATTTTATATAAAATTAATATATGAATTGAAACAATTTAAATGAAATATTTGCTAATACTTAAATAATGAAATTTTTTTATAAACATTATCATTAAATTTACAATAATTATTAATGTATAAATTAAAACAAATAAAATTTTACAACATTTAAATTTTTTTGACGTTTTAAATTCTTAATATAATTTTATGTAGAATTGATATATTAAGTAGAAAAATTTCAAACTTAAATTTAAGAGAAAAAATATTTTAAATTGTTAATAAAATTTTGTGCAAAATTTACACATTAAGTGAAAAAATTTAAACGAATTATAACTAACACATAAGCAATGAAAAGTGCATGTATTATTAGTAGACTCTTGTATTAACAAATAACTAAAATTTGTTAAATATTTGTTATCTTAGTTGTCAAGTTGGTCTTCTAAATATAATCATCTTCTCGCTAACTTCATTCAAATATTTTGATTAGTCGTTTCTAACACTAAGACCTGCATCCATGCAGCAATTCAACTCTCTCTCTCTCTCTAGGTACGTACAATCAATTCTAAATATAAAAAAATTGATCAAACTTTTCATCAAAGAAAAATCCTTCTGGGGATAAAGATCAAATTTTTTTGTGAAAAATTCTGAAAAACGGTTAAAACAAAAGATATATATCTATTCAATTACGGGATCAACAGTCTAAGAAGCCTCTAAATTTGTATACAAATATAATAATTAACAATAATAAAAGATAATATAAATAAATTCAATATTTATAAAAAGAAAGCCTACAAGCAAATTTATGAGCAATTATCATATTAATTTTAAAAAGATTTGAACACACTATAGGTTAATAATTAAGTTCAAAATAATTTATAAAGTTATCTATTTCTTACATATCAAGTAAAATTTTTAATTAAACTAAACTAATAGCCCAATTCACTGCAACACAACACAAAACTGTAAAAGAAAAAACGATTAATTTTTGAATTAATATTAGAGCATAAGTTAAAGAATTTCTTATTTATACTGTTTTTAACAAAAGACATAAGAGAAAAAAAAGAAAGGAAATAAAATGCAGTACAACATTATTTTCTTCTTTTAAGATTTTATTTATATTAGATTGTTTTTGCATATAACCTCACTCTATGGTACATGTAGTTTCGGACAAGTTAGACTATATTTAATTCAGGAGAAAAATTATAAGAAATCATACCAGATGATGTCGAAAGGAGAGGAAAAAAAAAACAAATTTCTCAAAAGTTTATAGCTGGAATAACAAAAACGATGAACATTTTACCACATAGCCAGCAGAGTGAATTAAAGAAGATAATCTCTTTACAAATCGGCAGGTACACTTTTATACTAAGCAGTAGATAAAATTATAGAAAAAATAATCATTTTATAAATATAGGCATTCACCAGAGGCGTGTATGGTGGTCCAAAATGGTGAAAAGCCTTAAAAACCCATTTGTTTGGAGGCGAGAGTGGCGGCTAACCGTGGCTCGGATGGAGGTGAAACTTGGAGGGGATGTTCACCGGTGAGAGGGGAAGAAATCTGGGTGGGTTGTGTACTCCACGCCGCCGGCGAGCGGCGGTTCTGGGCGGAGAAAGAAATCGGCAACAGGGGAAAAAACAGGGCAGGGGCAGCAACTTCCGGGGGCTCTCGGCGACTAACGGCTGGTCCGATGGCTCTGAAAATTGGTGTGTATGAACTATGGTGAAAGGGGAAGAGAATGGCGGGGGTGGTGTACGACACCTCCACCGGACGGCGGAGAAACGGGCGGTCAAAGGGGCGGCGACGGTAATGAGACAAGAAGGAAGAGCACGGGAAGAGAGAGAGAATTGGTGGCCGGCGTTGCACACCTCCGGTGCAGATGTGTTCGCCGGTGAGGGAGGGACATGCCGGAGGTGGAGGTGAGGCACGGCGGCCGGAGGTGGCGCCGGTAGGAAGCTAGAACCGATCAGCTATGGTGGAAGGGTGTAAGTCGACCATGGAGAGAAGGAGAGGAAAGAGAAGGAAAAAAAAAGAAAAAAGGAAAAATGAAGGAAAAAGGGTAGGAGCCTAGGTAATAAACTTCAATCCTACGTTTTGGGATCCTCAAATAATTCAACGGTGAATTAAAACACTGATTAAAAACGCGTAAATGTTTTATTTTAAATAAAACACTTTAAATAAAACACCACGATGAATTAAGGTAGAATATTATTTTATAAACTAAAATTTATAAAATAATATTTCCTCATCATTATATAAAATGATAAAGTACCGTTAATTAATCGAAGATGATAAAACCAATTAATTTAAATAAGAGTTTTCAACGTAAAATTAAACATCTTAATATCTTAAAACAACTAAAATATTTAATCTAAGTAATTATCCACAATTATAATATTTTCAGAGCTCATTAAATTATTATAATTGTGCTACTTTAAAAACAAGCTTATCTAATACTTTGAAATTCGATGGATAAGATCCGGGAAAACGCCATCGAGGTACAACGCTTAGGATAAAACTGTTCATGATTTTACAGCTGTCGGTGAAGAACAAATTACGTGATTTACGGAAAAGATAATCTATACGCTTGATTCCAGATGAGGGTAAAGACGAGAGAGATGTGATTGCTGTCGGGAAAGAATCCAAAACTAATAATTTTAGCGGGCTGTTACATTTAGCACTGAGAATAACGTCTCCATCGCTGCAAAAGTCAACCAATTATTTGCAATGGATTTTGATGTGAACCCCAATCGACTCGCTTTGAGACCCAACAAAAATATTGAAAAACCAACCCAAGAAAGCCAAAATCAAGTCTATGGATAGAAAATCTAGACCCGTTGAGAACTCGTTTAAAAAACCTGTATTATATTAAAATCTAAATCTGTTGAAGAACGTGTTTCAAGAACCTAGATTACAAAGGAGAAACGCCACAAAGGTTGTGATTTACTTTTGATAAGTTCAAAAGTTCAATCAAGAACAAGAGGAGTAAACTCAACTCACAATGAAAATTCAATATTGTCTAACCTGCTCAAATGAGACTACAAGTGGTTTAAATAAACAATCCCTAAAAACCCTAGTGAATAGTATCACGGGTACTGTAGCATGCACAATGCCATGCTACAGTAACTTCTAAAACCCTAATTCAAATAAAATAATAACTTTCCAAATAAGCCCTTAGCACAAATACAAAAGCCTTCTCAAAAACCCTAGTTCATTAGAATTAAGACGTTTGGGCTGGACATCTCCTAAGCCCAATTATTCTAGATTAATTCCTATGACTAATAAAATATGCCATTTTAATTAAATAAATAAGTTCATGGCCTTCAATAACAATAGGCCCAAGTCATGTCTTCCATAGCGTATGATATGGATGAAAACTGGATCTTCGTTCTCTCAATCTTATCTTGAATATTGGCTAGACTCGACCCAACTGGATTGCACCAATTCTTGCATTGCTTCTTCGCTCTTCTTAGCTCTTGATTTTGTAATTGATCCTTAAGACTTGGTCCGCCTTAGGGTCCATCATTCCCCTTCTCCTTAAAAGGATTCGACCTCAAATCTCCACCTGGATCAAAGGGGAAAAGATAAGAAATATTGAAAGTAGAAGAAACATGGTACTTACCTAGAAGATCCACTTGATATGAATTATCATTAATTTTTTCAAGAATGTGAAAATATCTATCCAAGCCACTCATGTCATCAACAAGCAAAAACATCAATGCTAAAGGAGTAAGTGGATTAAAACCATATACAATTTCAAGATGATAATAAAAAATGGTAGTATGCACGGTCCTATTACATGCAAACTTTAACAGGGGCAAACGGTACTCCCACAAACGTTCATACAACAAGTCAATGAAAGGTAAATGATACTCCCATAAACGTTCATGAATCACATCTAAAGTCTTCCTTACACCAAAATGACAACTCCAATTATATGCAACCTTAATGAATGGCAAATAATATTTCCACAGGCATTCAAAAAACACATCAATGAATGGCAAATGATGCTACCACAAACGTTTATGCAACACGTCAATGAATGTCAAATGACATGCCCAAAAAATCTTCAGCACACCCAAGTTACCCAACAAACTACCTCCATGTCTATCACACACAAACAACTCATACATAAAACTAGTAGTCACACAAAGTCTTTTCTTTCTAAACAAATACCAATCTAGTTTATATAAATGAGGAAACGATGCTTTCTCACGTAATCCATACACACTAGCCAAGCCATCATTATTAACAAATAATTTCTTATCATATTTAAGTCTCAATAACTTTGCATCTATAATGATGACAAGGACATACCTTCCTGCTAAAGCATCAACCACAAAATTTTCCTTACCTTATGTGTACTTAATTACATAAGAAAAGGGCTCAACGAATTGCCCCCACTTGGCACTCATTCTATTCAACTTACCTTGTCATTTCAAGTGCGTCAAGAACTCATGTTCTTCAAAGAAAGGTCGAGTAGGGATTGTCGCACTTGGCACAAAATCAATGTCATGCTCTATTTCTCTAATAGGTGGCAATCCACTAAATACACCACTAGGAATCATGATCTCATAGCCCTGCAACAAAGAGACAACAACACTAGGCAAAGGTTTGTCAAGTTCGTTAGTAGTAAAATTTGCCTTAGCATAAAAACTCACTTCTCTCTTTGTTTTTCTCACTTTCTTTACTCTCGCTTTTCTTTTCACTCTCTTTCTTTCTTGAGGTTTCAGCCTCACCTTCATTTCTTTTCTCTCTCATTTTTCTCTCTCTCATTTTCGGTCTCACTATTTTTTTCTTCCTCAATCTCATTCCCACTCTTTCTTTTTCACTCAACCTCACTTTTATTCTCTCTTTTTGATCAATCTCATTTTCTCTCTTTATTTGTTGATCAACCTAGTTTCACTCTTTATTTTTTGATCAATCTCACTTTCACTCTTTTTTTTTTATCAACCTTACTTTTCAACTTTAGTTGGTCCTCATGGACCCGTTTTGTGGTTGAAGGAGCAAGCTTGATTGTTTTGCCATCCTTTACAAAGCTGTACATGTCCTTGACCCCATCATGGATTACCCTCATATCATACTGCCATGGCCTCCCTAACAAAATATGACAAGCATGCATAGACACTACATCACAAAACACCCCATCCTTGTACTTCCCAATTAAAAAAGAAACTAGCACTTGTTTATTCACCCTAACCTCCCCACAATCATTCAATTACTGCAACTTATATGGTTTATGGTGTTTCAAGGTAGGTAAATTCAATATCTCAACTAAAGTAGTGCTAGCCACATTAGCACAACTCCCCCATCAATGATCATACTACATATCTTGTTGTTGATGTGGCATCTAGTATGAAAAATATTCTCTCTCTAGTGCTCTATATCATCTATTTTAATTTGTGTATTGATAGTAAGCCTGGCAATAAGAAACTCACCATGCCTTTCACTATTATCATACATATTCTCAATACTAGGCTCACGTCTCCTCCTATCTCTCCCATTTTATAGATTTCTAATCACTACACTTCGTTGATCCATCATATCCCTCACTTCCCCTAACTCCATGTTCAACCGCTCAAATTGTTGTTGCATGGCTTGCAACACAAAGGAATTATTTGACATCTCCTTTGGTGATGAGTCACTTTAATGAGACATTGTATGCGCTACACAAAAAAAAAATGTTAGCAGAAAAAGACCTCACACGCCAGACCTTACGTGTTTACACTCAAATAATGGAACTCCACTCGTGTTTCACTCTTAATTGACTTTTTTTCGATAATGATTTCACACTCTCTTGCCTTTTACCTTAAGAGTTTTCCCACTCAAGTTCTTTCAAAACTAATTAAACTAAATCAAGACAATATAACCTTGTCTTATTCCAACTAGTAATTAGGTTCAAGAAACAAGAACAAGAGAAACACGGAAGGAATAAAACGACAGGAAAATTAAGAGAATTATAGGAATGGAAGAGTAACTATGAGATAAGATACCAACTATAATGATGTATGCAGCCCTTATGATGATAAGGCTCCATAAAAAAAATTCAGATTTTTTTTTTTCGATTTTTTTCTTACTCATTTCTTTTCTTTTCTTTTCTGTTCCTTTCTTTTCTTTTCTTTTCTTTTCTCTTCTTTTCCTTTATTTTATTTTATTTTCTTTTCCTTTTCACCAATTCAATCACAAACAACAATATTCAATTGTAACAATCAAACAATTGAATTCAAATACATAAAAATTGATAAGGAAATAGAAGGGAATCAATGAAACCCTAGAAATTTCAAACCCTAGATGGTGTAAATTTTGGCAGCCCTCAAATAAGGAATTTAGCCACCTTATGATGATTGATGAGTGTGCAAAAGTACACTCTAAATACCATAATATTGGATTAAAATGTTAAAATATGAATAGAAATCATAGGAATTAATGTGTATTCTTGAATTGAGTTTCTATTTACGTTGTGATACTCCTAAGCAATTTTTTTTATGTTTAATTTCGAATTAATAAAAGAGCAAGTCAAGCCCAGTCAAATTCAAAGGAGAACTTTCATGGGGTTTGAGAGCAATTTGGAAGAAAAGAAAAAGAAAAAAAAATTACAAAAGGAAACCACAAGAAATCCAAGTCTGAAATTTGCTAGGAGACAGTCTGGATATACTTTAATATTTTGATCGTAACTTTTTACTCACATATCGGATTGATAAGATTCTTGATGTGATAGAAAGCTATCTTAAAGGGATATAACTTTGTCTCTAATAATGATTTCAAAATTTGAACTCCTGAAGTGCATATGTGGCTGCCAAGATGAGTCCTAAAATTTAAGCGATTTTTTTATGCGGAAATTATGAAGACATTAGGGTTTTTTTCATACCCTATATAAGCATATCATTAGCATGAAATAGAGGAGGAAGGGAGGTATAAGAAGCATATTTGAATAGAGGAGAAAATCACTTCCATGGCCATCGTTCACTTCAGTTTTCTATGGAGATTTTTGTTGTCTAGTATATTTATGGGTAACTAAATTCTCAAGTAGGGGTAGGGATGAACTTGCACATTAGATGATATTTTTAATTTATGTATTTGATCTTCAATTACTAAAATTCTTTTATTTTATCATTCTTAATTCATCGTTGATATTTTATTCTCCGAATAATCATAAAATTTATTCTATTTATGGATTCAGTCATGTTTTTTCTATCGAATTGATTGGTTCTTTAATTATATTTGGATCAATTATTTATCTATATTGATTTAGTTCTTTGCTGCAATATCGCTCCCTGAGTATATTGTCGTCGTTGGATTTTCTCAATAGGGATAGTAATTTACGTATTTTAAAAGTGGTGAATGATTTTTTAAAGAGTTACATTTGATTTAATTTTGGTCTATAAATCTATACATTCCGATTGAGAATTTCAGAAATTGAGTTCCTAATTGAGTTATCCAATAAATTAAGAATAATTAAAATACTGGATTTGTGCAAGGGATTTCCGACGCTCTACTGTTCGTCAAATTTGAATACTTTTTCCGTTAATCACTTTGCTTCATTTTAATTTGCATTTAAAATTAATCTTTGTTCTCTATTAATCATTTAATATCTTTCTTTAGTTTCTTTGTTCCTTCTGCTATTCTTTTAATTTGTTTCCCTGTGAAATCGACACCCCAAAGCTGTGTTACAACTATCGCGTTATTCTTTGGGTATAATCAATGATGAACACAAAACCTAAATGATAGAGTAGTTTGGCAGACCTAGGAAAAATGAATTTCTGCACCTTTTTTTTTTTTTTTTTGCAACCCTTGAACAATGAAATCTTAGAATTAAAGATGCAATAAATAAAAGATAGAATTATACCTGATTGGAAATTGAGCTCTGATACCAAATGATGTGAACCCCAAGACCTGATTGGAAACTGAGCTCTGAATACCAAATGATGTGAACCCCAATTGACTCGCTTTGAGACCCAATAAAAATATTGGAAAACCAACCCAAGAAAGCCAAAATCAAGTTTATGGATGGAGAATCTAGACCCGTTGAGAACTTGTTTCAAGAACTTAGATTATATTAAAATCTAAACCTGTTGAAGAACCTGCTTCAAGAACCCGGATTACAAAGGAGGAACGCCACAAAGGTTGTGATTTACCTTTGATAAGTTCAAAAGTTCAATCAAGAACAAGAGGAGTAAACTCAACTCACAATGAAAATTCAATATTGTCTAACCTGCTCAAATGAGACTACAAGTGGTTTAAATAAACAATCCCTAAAAACCCTAGTGAATAGTTCAGGGTACTGTAGCATGCACAATGCCATGCTACAGTAACTTCTAAAACCCTATTCAAATAAAATAATAACTTTCCAAATAAGCCCTTAGCACAAATACAAAAGCCTTCTCAAAAACCCTAGTTCATTAGAATTAAGACGTTTGGGCTGGACATCCCTAAGCCCAATTATTCTAGATTAATTCCTATGACTAATAAAATATGCATTTTAATGAAATAAATAAGTTCATGGCCTTCAATAACAATAGGCTCAAGTCATGTCTTCCATAGCGTATGACATGGATGAAAACTGGATCTTCTTCTCTCAAGCCCATCTTGAATATTGGCTAGACTCGACCCAAGTGGATTGCACCAATTCTTGCATTGCTTCCTTGCTCTTCTTAGTTCTTAATTTTGTAATTGATCCTTAAAACTTAGTCCGCCTTGGGGCCCAAAAAATTTGATACGAACTCCACCAACAATTGTGATGAAACCCGACAACAATAATGGCTTGGAACCCCAAGATCGTGAAGACAAGATTTGTTGAGCCTTGACCCGCCACTTAAATAGATGAAAACCAAGACTACGAAGGATTGAAAACACCACACCAATAAAACCTAAGAATCTTTCAAGGATTCAAGGTGATAAGTTTGATTGCTTGAACGCCACAAGATTAACTTGATAAGTTCAAAGAGTTCTTTTTAAGAACCAAGAGGAACACAAGGCCTCTCAATGAAAGTAATTTTCTGAATCATCAAAATCTCCTTTTAGATTCGAAATATCCCTCTATATACTTGGAACAACCCTCCAAGAATAGGCAAAAGTCATAATTACAGCTTTAAAAACAACACAAACATTAACCTAAACAAGTCCCCACGTTTTTTAGGACTCCTAGACTTCTAAAAGCACTTAAAAATAGCTAAATGACTACATTTAATGTATTTAACATGCCCAACCAAGACCAAGTCCATTCTCCTATTTAATATCCTAGAAACTCAACAAATTCATGCTCTTTAATGGTCAGACCATGCTGGTTACGAATTTGCATGCTAATTAATCTCTTCAATTGCTTTGATGACATGGACTAAGCCTTGATTATTATTTGAGCCCATCTTGGTCTTTTTGGAATTAGCCCAATTATCTTGGATTTGCTCATTTAATGCTTTCTTGAAACGTTTGGCTCTAAGTCTTATAATTGGGCCACTAGGAAGTGACAAAGGGTCTTGTGCAAATTCAGCTCCATTTCCACGTGTATGATCAGCATGTTCAGCTCCTTGGTTTGCATCAAGATTTGATACGAGAGGCTCATTATCCCGTTAAGGTGGCAAATCTTGTCAACAGGTCGAGTTCGTATCGTGTCAAAGCATTACATTATACTTAATGGGTCTGCATTGGCATTTATTCATGCATATTGTTTGAGTTTAATATGCTTTTATCTAGTGGTGTTTGGATTTTACTTACCTGCGGCACCATTTTTGGTACCGTAGATTTTGGTGCAAAGTTCGAGGAGGAGGAGGAGGCTGAGCCCGAGGATGCGGCTCCGCCGGAGTTCTGAGTTGAAGTTTATGCTTTGTATTTGGTTTTGAAACAATATTTATGACTTGTAATATTTTATTATGTACCTTTGAACCGCTTTGTATTTTATTTAAGAAAAAAATTCTGGTACTTAATTTTATGACTTTGCTATCCGCTGCGTATTTCCTTGTGCACATGCATCGCTTGCACACACTTGGCATTCGTCGATAGGATGGTGACCCGGGTTGTCACCATCCGGACGTCTCGAATTTCCCGTGTTGGTACGTGGGGATTTGAGGGCGTCACAATGACTATGTGTTGTTATAACACATACAAAACGTCCTACAACTAACTTCTAATGTCAAAATTATTTGCAGCAAAATTTTATTGTTTAAAATAATGTTTTTTATTGACAAATTCATCTCCTATTTCTGGAGACGTAACTATTGTAAATAGATGTATGTATAAGCGGCAAGTTATGATCCGCTGGAAATTAACAGTGGCAAAAAGCTGAATTTGTTCTTACGCATTTAACGGCATTCAATGAACAGTTGACATATCAGCACTCCTCATAGAGACTCCTGCACTGCATCACAGGAAAACAAAATTGAAACAAGGTTGGACCCTGATGCATGTTCTTCCGAAAACATAGACCCATTTCGACGGACACCTTTGCATCTAGTGACCCACCTCATTGCTGGACGCCATTCGACCTTCACACCGGCGGAGGAGCTCCAGACCATGTCGATGACCCCTTAAGACCATCGCATCTCCAGACTTGAGGGAAGATATTCTCGATATAATATACATTTCGTAACTTATAAAATAAAAGGAGGAGAACTCGCTTTTGAAGAAAAAATAGGACATGCACTAATACAGACCAACGGATGTCAATGTTTACCGACTCCTTCCGATATATTCTTTCCGTTACAAATCCGTATCCATAGCAGCTCAATATTTATCCCTCCTAAGGCTAGCGCGTGCAATTCAATCCCTCCATGGCCCCCCCCCCCCCCCTTCTCTCTCTCTCTCTCTCTCAAGATTCTTAGCATCGCTTGCTTTCACATTCATCCCTTGGGCTGTTCTTAAACCATTCTTGGATTCTCATAGGTCCGTTTCTACGCTTTTGAAAATTATGCAATGCAGAATTCATTCTTTCTGCCTCTCTCTCTATGGGATATGTATTTTCTCATTTTTTTTAATGATTTTCTTGGATCCTTTTGAACTTAAACATCGGGAAATTTGAGAAAGGTGATGTTATTTGGTTTAGGGTTTTGCGATTCTTGTCATTCATAGGCGAAGTATTTTCTGGGAGAGACTCGGGAGGGAGGGTGGTGGAGACCGTCGAGGGCTTTTCCTGTGAGGCAGAGGAGGGAGAGAGAGAGAGGGAGGGAGGGAGGACTTTGGAGTGAGGCATAGGACCAGAAATTTTTTTTCATCGTCTGCAATGCGGTCCAGGATTGAGAATATGTGGTGTCTATATTAGAGACTGTTATTACGAGAAAATTGAAAGGATTGACTATTATTCACAAAATCATCACACTTTTCAAATATGCCCTTGTACTTTTCCACTATTTCTATGTAATCTATTTCTATTTCACAATTTTCTTTTAAATAAGCAGAAAAAGTGAATGTGTGATTGTGATCAATTTCTTATTTTTTGGTATAAGCAGAAAGAGTGTGTGTGATTGTGATCACACTGCATCTGAACTCATCCACTCGTCATCGCAGACAACCATTCAAATAAAGTTAAAACCTACCTTAACTGCCTCAAACGACCAACCCAAGAAAAAAAAGCACCAGGCCCCCAAACAAAATGCTGAGCAGAACAACAGCCACAGCCTCAGCCTCAGCCTCTCTTTCGGTCTCATCTCTTTCTTCCACGAACCCATCACCATTTCTTAGTAGTTTAAGCCCCAACTGTTCCAGATTTTCGGGCCTCAAGAAGCTCTCGTATACTTTTCCAAACCCTTTGTCTAACTTCGTAAGCGTAAGATGGAACCGTAGTAAAAATACCAACTACAAGGCAAAAAGAAACAATTGTGATCGGTCAAGAATGGAGAATTTCACGACTAGAGCATTGGCAGAGCCCCTCAAGAACCCGGGGGAGCTCATTGACTCCGTCGAGACATTCATCTTCGACTGCGATGGTGAGGGTCTTATTGTTTGTCTAGATGCTGTTGAAATGGGCTTCTTTGTTTACTAGTTTGTGTGTTAAGACATCGGTGCGCATGTCCACCCGCGCTAATATTTGTTTAGGATAAAGAAGCAGATAAAACTTTAAGGGCCCTTTGGATTTCCGTTTACTTGCTAAAATGCTAGCAGCTTCAGTTATTCACAATTGAAGGGATGACAAATTCATGACGAAGAGAGTTTTTAATTTCGGGGGGAAGTTTTTGGTCCATTCCACTCTTACTATAAAGATGGCAACTGTGCTTACGTAATTTGAAGGGAGAAAATTCAGACTCTTTTTTTTTTTTTTTCTCTCTCTTAAGCAATCGAAGTAAATTTCCTTCAAATTTTTTGGGATTTTCACAATTTTCCTTTGGTTTCATATATTCTTTATGGCATGTAACTGAGGCCTAATTACTCATTAACCGTAACTTAGAGTCTTTCCTTTTTAACCGACAAGAATATAACACTTTAATCAGCAGTAGAGCATGTCAGTCTTTAGATTTTCAATTTGGGCAATAATGTACCCAGACCAGATGCAGAAGATAAATTTTTGTATCTCACTGTTGTCCAAATTTTTCCTCCTAACTGAGGGCTTTGCATGATACTTGAATAAGGTAATGATAGTGGTTCAAAACCTCAATCTTTTATTTTTTCCTGCTTAGCAACCTCTGATACAGGGCTCAGCATTCTGATGTTCTACACTAAAGACAATTTCGTGCTCCTAATTAAGTCGAGTGAAGTTGTGGGAGAATGAAACTCTGGGAGTTTTCTTGTGACGCATTGGATACAAATGTTGGATGCCAAGGGGACCATGTATATCAATCTTTTTCTCCACTGTCTCTTGATGTGAGACTTGACACTCTGGCCATGAACTCCAATATTAAACATTTTCATTAAGTTTCAATGGAAATAAATTCACAATTTCTATAGTTGAACGAACAGGTATATAGTTTCTCATGGAAAGCTTTAAGGCAAAGCCTAGAGCATATTAACCTAGTGCTAAGTTATTGGGAAATATATATATTTTTTACTTTCTTTTTATGTAGGAAATCAATTTCTTGCAAATTAGCATATTGGAGTTATCTAATGAATATGATCAATCATGTGATTGAAGTGTCTTTCCTTTTTCATTTCTTGGGGATTGATAATGGTTACAAATCTAATGATGATATAGCTAAAGCTCACATACTTCGATTAATTGCAGGAGTTATATGGAAAGGAGATAAACTGATAGATGGAGTCCCAGAAACCCTTGATATGCTCCGGTCAAAGGTCTGTTTATGAATGTAGGTGCTAGCTTGCATAAATTCATATGGGTATAAGCTTCTAGTTTCATTTACCTTTTTTTTCTTTTTCTTTTTCTTTTTTTTTTTCTTTTTTTCTTTCTTCTTTTCTATTGATTTCTTAGTGAAATAATCACAATTGGAGTTTTTCAGCAAAGGTTTGAGAGGTAATGGTTTCAGACATTTGTTGATAATTTTTTTCTCTTTCCAGGGAAAGAGATTAGTTTTTGTCACCAACAACTCGACAAAGTCTAGGAAACAATATGGTAAAAAGTTTGAAACGCTTGGTCTGAATGTCAGTGAGGTTAGTTCATGATTCTTTCCTCCTCATGTTGGCTAAACTTTATCAATCTTAACTTCTAATGCAACTGAAATTTTTCAGGAGGAAATCTTTGCATCATCTTTTGCTGCTGCTGCATATCTGAAGTCCATTAATTTCCCCAAAGATAAAAAGGTATATATATATATATAATATTATTAAGTCTAAAAAAAATTGCTATTAGATCACTATTTCGAACACCTTGGACAAACCTAAAGTGTTAAGTTCAATCTGGTAACATACTATAAAAGGTCTATATCTTTGTGTATGCTTCTATGGACAGCTATTTATTATGTATAGTTGGTAGTCCAGATTTGTCAAGTCTTAGCATGCCTTTGACTATTTTAGGAAAACTGCTTTGCTCCAGAATCTCTATTGTATGCCCTTTAACTCCTTGTTTAGCCAACCAATCAGCAACTTGGATTACTTCTCTGAACACATGGTGAACAGATAATAAAATGGCCACTGCTTTGTCTCTAATCTGATCCTAAAATTTCTGCACATTCCGGTGAACAGCCCCCGTTGCCCAATGCCACCAGCTTTTAATCAACAGAGAAGGGGTTCCACTTCAATACCTCATATATGAAGCTTCTCACACAATTTAGTCCATCTACCAATGCCCTTACCTTTGCCATAGTGTTGGTGCCAATTCCATAATATATGGAGAAAGCTGCAGGAAAGTCACCATGATCCCACCCCCTCCACAGGTTCCAGAGAATGGGCTTTCAAGAAATGAAGTTCCCATGCACATACCCGGGACATATCTATATATTATTGGCTATATACTTTAACATATTTCTCAATTTCTGTCAGTCTTATAAAAAACTTTTCTAATACCTATCAAGTCATATTTGTAAGGAGGGTTGTAACAGGAAGCCCTTTTTCTCAGTAGGTGTAGTGGGCAGCAGCTATGTGTGTGTGCACACTCGCATGCATACAGATTGTAAAATATAGGGTCCAATTCATGTATCGTCAGTAGTAAACAATCACTTTACTGTAAGAACATACAACCAACAAACAAAACATGATGATGATATACATGTTTTGGTGTCTGTGAGGTTTATGATTCTGAAGAGGACACCTTACTGGTGTTCCTCTAAGACCTCAATCTCAAAAAACACATAAAGTACTGCTTAAAAAATTGTACTTTGTTTTTCCTTCCTGTGAATGGTTGCAGTAGACACAAATGTTTGCAAGGAAAGAGTGGAGAATTCTGTATCCTCCCTCTCACCATCTAATTAGATATGAAGTGAAAAATGTTACCAACTGATTAGTATTCCCTCGTGCGGTATACTTTAGTGGAGGAACAAGCGTTTTAATCTTTATTAATGGTACCCTTCCTGACAGTAAGATTTGTTTGCATGGCATATCGGCTCTTTAAAATTATGTAACAATAATCTCATTTTGCTTATGGTTACCCTGCTAATCTAATCAATTTTGTACTTGTTCGTAAATCCACCCATGATCAGCAGTTACCCATGTTTGGAAACCTTGTTGATACCTTGTCTGAGTATGAAGGCTATGGGATAAAGAAATAGAAGACTAATGGTTGGTTATGATTTAGGTGTATGTGATCGGTGAGGATGGCATTTTGAAGGAGCTTGAGCTTGCTGGATTTGAATATCTTGGTGGCCCTGTACGTATGAGATTTACTTTTTTTTTTTTTTTTTGTTACTTCATTCTCCAAATTATTCTTAAATTTGCTATTTTTGTTTGGATAAGCAAGTTAGAGATTTATTTGATATGGAAAAAGGGTGGAACCCTAGTACAAAGGGCGTATACAAGAGAAACACATGGGAATTAAAATTAAGGAAAAATTACTGTTCAGGTCCCTAGGGTTTGCACCTTTTCAAAATCAATACCTATGGTTTAAAAAGTTTAGAACAAGCACCTATGCTTATTGTCAAATTTTAGATTGGTCCCTTCGGCAAGACTTTGTTAGTCTCTTGATGGAAAATGCTGATGTGGCAGTTGACGCCATATCATGGCCAATAAGAAGATGACACGTGGCATATAATGTACAATCAACATTTAAAATTAAAAAAAAAATACAGAGTCAGCATGAACACTAAAAGAATATAAACAAATCAGTAAAATAGAAAAAAATTTTAAAAATAATAATGAAGTTATAAGTTTGATAAAATAAAGAAAAAAAAAATAAGAAGGCATAAAAAACTTAGAAAACATTTAAATTGTTTTATTGTTTTTTTTATCAGTAAAAACAAGATTTTATTAATTAAAAGAATAGGCAAAAGCCCAAGTATACGGGACATATAGAGCAGCACCTAAGCATGCATAGTTTAGAGATACAAGGAATTCATGAAACGACAAGCCATGAAAATCAATTACAATCGACCAATGGAGTAAAGTATTGAAAAATAGATTTCTAAGCTCATCCATAGACCACACTTGATCTTCAAAACTCCTTTTGTTGCTCTCCCTCCAAATACACCACCATAAACATATTGGAACCATCTTCCAAATTAAAGTGATCTAAGAGTTACCTTGAGTGGCTTTCCAAGAAGCTAGGAGGTCCACTACCCATCTCGGCATCACCCAAGTAATCTCACCCGAGCATAAACTTCATTCCACAATGTCCTGGCACTCTCACAATGAAGTAGTTGATGGTCAGCTGACTCTCCACTCATTTTGCACATACAACACCAATCCATGACAATAATTCAACGTTTCCTTAGGTTGTCTAAAGTGAGGATCTTCCCCAAGGAAGCCGTCCGTACAAAAAAATTTTCATTTAGACCTTTGTCTTCCAAATACTCTTCCATGGGAATGAATTTGTATCATGCATTGTCATGACTTTGTAGAAGGAATGGACTAAGAACTTCCCTATCTTAGTAGGGCACGACTCCCGCCAACAAATGGTTGGAGTACACTAGGTCATAGAACTCCGAAAAAGGCTCAATTTCCCAATCTTGTGCATCTCTAAGGAATGTAACATTCTATCGGGGAGTGCCATTAGAGAGTATGAAGAGGTCTGCAATTTAGGCTTTTTTCATGCCTGCTATGCCATAAACTTGTGGACAAGTTTCCTTGAGTACCCTGTCACCACTCCATACATTGTTCCTAAATTTAATTTTGGATCCATCACCCACCTCAAAGCGGGTATATCTTTTTAATGTGTCCTAGCCTCTTCTTATGTGCACCTCCTTGGTACACCATCCTCCCCATGGTTCCCCATGCTTCAATTCGATGACGGTTCTCCACAAGGCCCCCCCTCTCATTGTGGTATCTCCATAGCCACTTACCAAGCAAAGCTTTGCTGGAAAATTGCAAGTTCCGAATGCCCAAACCTCCTCTTGAATAGGAGAGCAAATTTTGGCCCTTTTCACCAAGTGAAATTGGAACTCGTCATTGATCCCCTCATATAAGTCATGTTGGAGTTTCTCCATGCAATGAGCCAGCTTGGTGGGGAGTGGAAATAATGATAGGAAATAGGTTGGCAAGTTGGAAAGAGTGTTTTTGATGAAGATGACCCTACCAGCTTTGGATAAATATATCCTTTTCAACTAGCCAATTTCCTCTCCATTTTTTCTAGAATGTTATCCCAAATAGATATTGATTTGAACGGAGCACCCAACGGGAGGCCAAGGTATTTCATAGGTAGCTGAGATATCTTGCATCCCAAAATGGAAGCCATACTCTCCACATTAAGAACCGCCGCTAACACTACTTCTTTTAAATTGTTTTTAACAAATATAAATTATAAAATTATTTTAAAAACAACATTAAAAATCTCAAAAAGAAATAAATTATAAAGAGATTGTTAAAAAAAATATTACAACACTTAAAAAAGATAAAAATGGAAATATTAAATTAGAAAAAAAAAAAAACAAAAAAACTAAGAGAAAAAAGTAATAACATGGTGGTGGAATTTTCCAAATATTAACTAATTAAGTGAAAGAATTGGATGTCAAAGTCGATTTTTAGGTGCACTGTCTTGACAATCAATGTCGGTTATTCTATACTTCCAAAAGTGTCTTTTCCAAATAGAAAAAGAAACAATTTGGCATGTACATCAGACATGGTAAGAGGTGGCTATTCTTGGAGGATATAAGGTTCATATGGAAGAGATTTTAGGCAACAGTTACTCACCTATTTTATAACAACCACAAAAGCAATTTTATATGGAAAAGATCTATATTTCTGCCCCTTTTGGATTTTTTTTTTGTTTGGGGGGGGGGGGGGGGGGGGATTGTAATTATACGATGCCAGGGTAATATTAACAACTTAGAATGGATGAGTTGGTATGTATCATTTAAATCAACGAAAATTTTGAGAATGTTGCGGCTTGGCATAATTTAAAATTTTATGATGAAGATGGGACTGTTCTATCTCTTAAATCAGTTCTTTTTGGTTAAAATTCTCAGGAAGATGGTGGTAAAAAGATAGAGCTAAAGCCTGGATTTCTGATGGAGCATGATAAGGATGTATACTTCTGCTTTCCTGTGCCTTGCAGTTTCATTTATAATTTGATTGTCTCTAAGAGTTTGAACCAATGAGAAAAAGAAAATGTACTTTCAGTCTGATTTATGCTTTTTGTATTCTTTTTTCCCCAATTAATTTCTTTCACCGTGATCCAACCTTTAGTCATAATAAAAGAATTCCTCATTTATTTTAGGTTGGAGCTGTCGTCGTTGGGTTTGATCGTTATTTTAACTACTACAAAATACAGTAAGATCTCAAACTTTTAGTTACAAGACACATTTATATTGGAAAAATGGCCATTCCATTTATATTGAATCACGGTATATTATTATTGATTTAGGTATATCTCTCTTTTAGATTCTTTTTTCTAAATGCTTATATCTGAAATCTGATACATAAAATCATTTTTAAACAGGAAATTAAAACTTGCTCATTCAAAGTTGTTTACAGAAGTTACTTCTTTTCCTCTAGGATCTGTATGGAGATGTTTAAATTCAGGCACTCCTTTTCTTTCACTTCAAAGTGGTCACTGATCATTATCAACTCTAGTCAGTACCATAATGGCCAAATCTTCTTTGAGCCTCTAACATTATTTTAGATGCACTACATACACATTCTGTCTGGTTTTCCATGATTTGAGTGATTTAACAGTTTTCTTTTCTGATGGAAGGTATGGAACACTCTGTATACGTGAAAACCCTGGGTGTCTTTTCATTGCTACAAATCGCGATGCTGTCACTCATCTAACAGATGCTCAGGAATGGGCAGGTTGACTTCTCTTCTGCTTCTGTTAAAGTTTGTATTTAATCCAACTTGTCATCTACTCCTGTGAAGTTTGCTTGATTGTTTTCATAATTAATAAGGAAATGTATGGCCTATCTCTCATTTACATTTTAGCTCAGTAGTTATGATGTATATACATTGGAAAATCACTTTATGAAAGTTAGGAAAGTATATATGCTTCAGTTGGATGAAGGATTTTGAGGTGGGACTTGACTTAGGAGATCTATTTCTAGTCTTACTAAAGAAGTTTAGGTAGGTACAATGTGGAGGATAAAGCAAGGAATACTGCATTTTAGTATGAGAAATGGCTGGAATTGGTGTCTTGGCAGATATAGTGGAAAACATTATTAGACCTGACGCTTTAGTGATTGAGATGTGGAACTTACTGATTGGAATATTCAAATATTACAAGACAGTTGGGGAGGAATTGACATCTGAATTGTCATCGAAACATCTGAAATTTGAACAGCTTGGCAAGTATTCCGAATTTTTCAATGTCATCCTAACCAATGACGTATCTGGGCCCTTCATTAGAGGTCGCCTTGAAGGAAAATGCAATTTGGGATGAGATTATTGAGAAGATAGAGTGTTGTTAGCTGGATGGACGAGGATGTATTTGTCCAAAGGGGATAGGTCACTTTGATCAAAAGCTTTCTAACTTGGCCACATATTTTGTATCTTATTTTCTACTTCCTTCTAGTGTTGCTAAGCGCATTGAGAAGATAAAATGAGACCTCATTTGGGTTGGTTGAGGGGAAGAGACAAAGTTTCACCTAGTAAGTAGGGACAAGATTTGTTCTCAAATTTCTGTGGGTGGGTTGGGGGTTCATAATCTGCTTCTGTTTAACCATGTACTATTAGGGAAGTGGCTTTGGCGTACCCAAATTGAGAGAGATACTTCGTATAGAGAAGTAGTAGCTTCCAAATATGGATGCTTGTGGAGTGGATGGAGTACAAATGAGGTCCAAGCTATATAGTAGCTCGATCCTCCAGTGAAGCCTTTCTGGTCAAATTTGGTGGCATAATACCTAAGCTTCTCTTATGAAAGCTAAGAAGGCAAGCAAACTGAAGTGTCGGGGCATTTCCTTTGGGTAAGCTTGATGGACCTGGTCTGCAAGTTGAGAAAATGCTTTTGAGTACATTTTCTGTACCTAATTGACCAAACTCAGCCTCAATCTCTCCTTGTGCCGGTAACATGTATATATGGCAATATCAAAGTACCACTGTACTGGGAAAGTTTAGGGGAAGTTTTCTAACCATATCAATTTTGAGGTGGGAGATGAATCTAGGATAAGATTCTGGCATGATTTGCGGTGTGGAGATTGCTTCCTTAAGGAATTCTTCCCGTATGTATATAGTGTTGCTCATGTTAAGGATGCTTCTATGGCGGACAATTTAGAGATTTCAGGTAATACTATTAAGTGGAATCTTGGCTTCATCAGAGCAGTGCAAGATTGGGAAATTGATGCTCCCAATGAGTTCTTATATTTATTATATTCAGAATAAGAAGAGGAGGGAGGGAAAGATGACTTATTGGGACCTGCCAAAGAGAGGGCCATTCAATGCTTGTTCTTTCAATAATATAGTCATTCCTCATATTGACGATCCATTTCTGTTGTAGAGCATTTGGCAGACAAAGGTTCCATCAAGAGCAGTTTTTTTTGCTTGGGTGGCCACCTTTGGAAAGATTCTCACTGCAGATAGTTTAAGCAAGAGCCATATAGTCATGGTTGACAAGTGTTGCATGTGTAAGTAGGGGAGTCTGTTGATCATCTTCTTCTTATCATGATATTACAAGCGCATTGTGGAGTGACTTCTTCAAACAGGTTGGATTGGCTTGGGTCATGCCTATTAGGATTGTATATCTTTTCTATTCTTGGAGAAGACTAGGTGACAGCCTGCTAATTACAACAATGTTCCCAATTTACCTCATTTGGTGTATTTTGTATGAGAGATGATAAAAAAATTTGAGAACTGTGAGTGGATGATGGGGGAGTGGAAGAACTTCTTTATCACCATGGTTTTTTTTTTTTTTTCCTCTTTTGGACTGTGTCTATAGATGTTAATGGACTCAACATCCATGAATTGTTAGCATCTTTTCCTTCATCTAGATAGGTATCACTTGCATACCCTTTATGTACTTGAGTTGCAACTTGTGCTTATGAATAAAGATTTATTCCCTATAAAAGAATCCAAACCTAACTTTTAGGAAAGGACATGCCAATCTGGAAAACAGCTAAAGATGGCTTCTTTTCTACAAGATCTGCATGGCAGCTGGTGAGAACTGCTGAACAGACTTTCACTTGGAGCTGATGGGTGTGGTTCAAATGTTTTCCTCTAAAAATTTCTATTTTGCTACTAGAATCCACTTCTTTATGTATAAAACTTCATTAAAAGCTGCAAAAGGCACTACTCAAGTACACAAGATATATATAAAAGAGTCACCTATTTAGAATGAGAAAAAGATATAAGAGAACCATGAAAGTTGACCCTATCAAAGTCTATAGAAGTTGTCCAAAGGAAAAGAATATTGAAAAAGAAATTTGTGTGCTCCTCCAGCCTCCTTTCAGAGTCCTCAAAACTTTTATTATTCATTTCCTCCAAATAGACCACGTGAGGTAAGTTGGAACCATCTTCTAACCCTCTCCACAAGTAATTGAAGGTCTACTTCTATACTAGACATAACATGACCCAAACCAAGCCAAGCCAATTCTCCATTTCTCTTACACATATACAACAATCAATCACAACAATGTGTCCTCTCCTTAGATTATTGATGGTAAAATATTCAGAGCTGTCCAAGTAAAAAATGCAGCTTTTGGCAGGACCTTAGTCTGCCAAATACTTATACAAGAAAAGATATTAGTTTCATGAGAAATAATGAAATTATAGAAAAAACGAACACTAAATATCCCTCTCTTGGAAGATTCCCAAAGAAGTTTGCCTTCACCTCTTCATCTCAAAGTAGTGGAATAGACATGTTAAAGAATGCAATAACGGTATCCACCTCAGTCTTGAGCCATCTAATAAAACTTACATTCCATTGAGAAAAATCGCTAGATATCTCCAAGTGACAAAAGTATCCTTACCATGACCTATCCAAAAAATTTATCTTTATGATGATCAACACCATACACATCCAGGTATGCTTCCTTTAGAACCCTATCTCCACACCACAAACCAAGCCAGAATAATCTAATCCTAGTTCAGTCTCCCTCAAATCTAAGATAATTAGAAAAATTCCCTAACATTTTCTTATATTCTTCCATAACCCCTCGCCATTAGGCCTTTTGACTGCATCAGAATACCAATCACCCCATGAACATCATATTTAGAATCTACCACTGTTCTCCACAAGGTCTCTCTCTTATTTTGATACCACCAGAGCCACTTCCCCTAGAGTGAACAATAAAAGAAAAGTAGGTTCCAAACTCTCAAACTGCCCCTAGAGATCAGGGAAACTTGACCTGTAACCACCCTAAAGAAAGTCCCTCTACAATTTCCCTAGGTGTTAAGCCACACTAGAAGGAAGCAGAAAAATAGGTATGAAATACATAGGAAGATTACAAAGAGTTCTCTTGATCGAAGTAATTCTCCCTCATTTGGACAAATACTTCCTCTTCTAGCCAGCCAACTGATAGTCAATCTTCTTTATACTCTCATCCCAAATTTCCTGGGCCTTGAAGGTAACCCCTAATAGAATGCCAAGATACTTTTTAGGTAAAGCTAATTCCTTGCATCTCAGGGTGCCAGCCAGACCATCCACATTGGTGACTTGATCCACTAGAACTAACTCAGCCAATATTACATCCAAGCCAAAAACTGCTTCAAAGCATAAGAATAAAGAGCACAAACAGTGAAGCTGATCTGGATTTGTCCCACAAACCAACAAAGAATCCTCTGTGTACAGAATTGTGATAAGTTAAGGATGTGAGTTCTTAGCCCCCACAAAGAAATCTGATAAAAGCCTGCATCATGGCAGCAGATATCATTTTGTTGAGTGCCTCCATGACATTGACAAAGGGCAAAAAAGACAAACGGTGTGCTAAAAGCTAAGTGACTGCTGTGAAGCACCTGGGTAAGATTCTCTTGATCATGTGCTGAGTAGGGCTGAGCACCAACAATGTTGGAGTCAGAGTGCCCTACCTCCAACTCCAACTCCGGCTTTGTCGGAGGTCGAATCTGACCTCTAACTCCGACTCTAACTCCAATTTGCATAGTTTCCGATCCGACTCCAACTCCAACTTGTAGAAGCGGAGTCAGATTTGGACTTTTTTTCTTAGCCCATTTGAAATTTCAATTTGACAATTTTGGGCTTTCACTAATCGGGGCTTCCATATTTCAGTTTTTTTTTTTTAAATATTTTTTCAAATTTCAATTTTATTAAAACAGAATCAAAATTGAAAAAATAAATCATTGTACAAATTTACTTCATAATACATTAGTATTATATGTTATTATATATTAATGTTTATACATTAGTATTACATGTTATTACGCATTGATTATTATACATTACTAGTACAAGTTATTATACATTAGTATTACATGTTATTATAAATTTATATATTTTCGTTTATACATAATACATTAGTATTAAATGTTATTATACATTAGTTATTATATAATTAGTATTACATGTTATTATACATTAGGGTTACATGGTAGTAATAGTTAATAGTATGGTGTTTACATATACTAAACTATTATTAGTCAATTTAGTCTATTTATATTATAGTATAAGTATATTATTTTATAATAATTTGCTCATACTAGTATATTATTGAATTTAACTAACTATATAAGTTATAGTTATATAAAATATATATATATATATATAATTAATATATACAAAATACATATATTTTTATAAAATATGTACAATATCGGAGTTGGAGTCGGAGTCAAAAAATCGAAGTTGGAGTCAGAGTTGGAGTCGGGTTTTCGGATTTTTGCTCAGCCCTTGCTGAGTAATGGAACTTATGCCTCTTAGGTATGGAAATCTGGGGATGAGTGGAGGTGGTGGAATTATAATGTATGCAGGGGAAATTTTGTTGCATCCTTCTCTGCATGTTATGAAACTGGGTAGAGGTTGGATGGATTAATTATGTGTTTGAAGTTACAGCTAAGTTGGTGGATCTTAAATCTGATTCATAGGTGGTCGTGAACTGGTTAAAGGGTAAATGCAAGGTGAACTGGAAATGGAGATACGGGAGGAGCTTATTCAACTAAAACATATTGTGTTTGAAGACTGAACATGTCTATCAGGAAGTTGATGGAACTGTAGAGTTCCTTGCTAAAACTGGTGCTAAAGGTCTTACAAGGAGTGATTGCACCTTAACAGAGAAGGATATTTTGGTGGTGGAAAAAGTAGGGTGTCTATACTTGAGATGATAACAGGAGAGGATTGTATAGAAAGGGTGATCCTTTTGTATTAATTGAAAGGGTGATCCTTTTGTAGTAATTTTACCCTTTGAGGTTTTGCACTGTGGTTATTATACACACACACACTTTGAGTTGTGGAATGATAGAGTTTTTATTTATTTTTTAATTTTTAATTTTTATATGTAGACTTAGCCGTCAAACTTTAACTTAAATGATATCCAAGGTTCTTGCCAATCGTATGAGCACGGTCATGGAAAAGATTATTTTGAAGCAGCAAAATGCTTTTGTTAAGGGGAGACAGATTCTGGATTCAGTTCTTATTGCCAATGAATGTTTGGATAGTAGAATTAGATCCAGCATCCTAGGAATACTTTGCAAACTTGTCATGGAGAAGGCCTTTGATCATGTTAACTGGGATTTTTTACTTTACATTTTTGGTAGATTTGGTTTTGGGGAGAAGTGGTGCAATTGGATGAAGCATTGTATCACTACTGCTAGATTTTCAGTGCTGGTCAATGGCACTCCCAAGGGTTTTTTCAACAGCTCTTGTGGTTTGAGACATGGAGATCCTCTTTCTCATTTTCTCTTTGTTTTAATTATGGATGTTTTGAGTAGAATGTTGAAGGCAGTGGTGAATGGATCTTTCTTGTCTGGTTTTCAGTGGGCAGTTCATCATTTGGGAGCATCAATGTATCTCATCTTCTCTTTGCTGATGATACTCTAATTTTTTTGAGCTGGATCCTAACCATATTCGATCATTGAGAGCTCTCTTGCTTTGTTTTGAAGCTGTTTCCGGCCTCAAGGTGAACTTATCTAAATCTGAATTGGTACCGGTTGGCTTGGTTAATTCTATTGGAGACTTGGCTGACATCTTGGGTTGTAAGGTCTCTTCTTTGCCTTTGAAGTACCTTGGTCTTCCATTGAGGGCCCCTTATAAATCCCCCTGGGGGGGGGGAGATAGAATCACTTTTATTAAACGTACGTTATCCAATCTCCCTACGTACTTTCTTTATTCCTGATTCCTCTTGGAGTGGCATAGAATGGAAAAAATCTTCCGTGACTTTTTGTTGGGTGGACTTGGAGATGAGAACAGATTTGTTCCCCCCTTTCTTGTGGTGGTTTGGGGATAAGAAAGCTGAGTATTTTCAATAAGGCTTTATTACTCGGGAAATGGCTTTGGCGGTACCATCAAGAAAGTGATGCTTTATGGAGGACCGTGGTTGGTGCTAAATTTGGGAGCACTTGGGGTAGCTGGATATCTAATGAAGTGTGTGGTTCATATGGTGTGGGTGTCTGGAAATTTATTAGGAAGGGCTGCGAGGATTTCTTTTGCAATTTCAGATTTATGGTGGATCGAGGCACCAGGGTCAGATTTTGGTTTGATGTCTGGTGTGGTGAGATTGCTCTCAAGGAGGCTTTTCCTTCTCTTTTCAGAATAGCATTGTGCAAGGAAGCTTCAGTTGCTGATCATGTGGACATTTCAAATGGCCTGCTGCAATGGAATGTGTCATTTATAAGAGCATTTCAAGATTGGGAATGGGGAGATATTTCTGACTTATACAGCACCCTGTATGCATGGACTTTGGAGCATGGTGTAGAGGACAAACTGTTGTGGATTCATCCCAGAAACAAGAACTTCTCAGAAAGATCCTTTTATAATGCTTTGACTTCTCAAACTTCTGCTGTTTTCCCTTGGAAGTGCATTTGGAAAGCAAAGTGCCTGTAAAAGTTGCTTTTTTTGGTTGGTTGGCCTCTCATGGAAAACTTCTGACCATAGACATGCTGAGGAAGCGTGGTATTTTCATAATGGATTGGTACTTTATGTGCAAAAGGAATGGAGAATGAACAGACCATCTTCTTCTCCATTGTGACATGGTGAAGGCTCTTTGGGATGATATATTTGTAAGGCTGGATATTGCTTGGGTGATGCCCAAGAGGGTGGTGGATCTCTTGGCTTGTTGGAATGAAGTAGGGGAAATTGTCAAGTGGCGGAGGTTTGGAAGATGGTGCCTTTATGTGTTATGTGGTGTATATGGAACAAGAGGAATGGACGTTGCTTTTAAAATAGAGAACATTCTTGGGGGGGGGGGGTGTTTAATTAGAGTTTTATTTTATCAATCTTTGTTACTTTGGGCTAAGGCCATTGTATTACATGGGGCTAATCTTAATGACTTGTATGCTTCTTTCTTTGGTAGTATGCTGTAATTAGGTATTTTTCTCTTGTATACTATTTGTGTACTTGGGCTTTGCCTAATTATGAGGATTAATAAATTTTTCTTACTTATCAAAAAAGAACTTTAATTTAACTCCCATGTTGGCCTTACATTAAGTAAAGACTTTAATTTCAAATATCTTGGTTTTAAAATTCGCTCTTTGGTTCTTCATATTGTCTGCTTCAAAGAGGGGATGGCTAGCTCCTCTTGTCTCCACTCTTCTCATTACCCTCTTCCTCATATCCTCTCTCCTTTACTTTCCGTCCAAACTCCCAATTTTAATGTAATGTTAATTTATTGCAATATATATTATCATGTAAATTCACGCTATTATGGATACTTGATTTCAGGTGGTGGTTCTATGGTTGGTGCTGTTAGTGGATCTACTCGACGTGAGCCACTGGTTGTGGGAAAGCCCTCGACTTTTATGATGGACTACTTGGCAAACAAGTACTGTTTCCAATCCCATTCTTCATGTTGCTTCGGCTATAATCATCACAACCGCCCTTTGAGTTTACAAATGTGTTTAACGGACTCCAGGAAATATTACTCACTGAAAATAAGGATACTTCAGCAAATGTTATATCTCTGACATGTAGTCCTATAACACAGTTTTCAAATTCGGTGTGCTGTCCATCTAAATGAGTTAACATAATATCTCACTCTAAGTTCAGAAATATTAGGGTGAACTAAGAGTGAGATATTTACATTTTGCAGAAATTATATTGGCCACGGTATAACAAAGGAGGATCCACCTTGTCTACATAAAGAAAAAAACAAGTACAGAAAAGAAATTGAAATCACTAATATATGCAAGTGGAAGCTTCTTATTTACACAGCATAAACAATATATTAAAACAATCTTACAATCAGACGAAGTATTTGTTACAAATTTGACTCGCCAGTACCACTAATATTGTAGCTTCAACAAAGTAGAGAGAGAGAGAGAGAGAGAGAGAGAGGACTTGCAGTCTTGACCAAGGCCACAAGTAGGCCAAGTTTCATAGTTTGTCTTATTTGCCCCTTTTACCAAGATATGGAGACTACTACATTTGCTTTTCTGATTAGACCTTCTATGAGTTGACTTGTTGGTTAGTCCTTATTTGATCACTTTGCATGTGATGAGCAAACCTCTGTAATAATAGTTAGCCATGGGTAGCCAGATTATTAAGCACCTATCTTTAGATGCTTGATCTCCATTTCTTGTAGTGTAAGTTTCTGGATGTGATTGGTCTTTGAGAAACTTAATAATAACAAAAGAAACATTCCCCATGTATGTTTTGACTGGATGCTACGTTTCAATATCTGAAATTCTTTGTTGGAAGTTACCATATATTAATCTCATCAATTATGGGATCTACAATACTATTCTCATCGACTTCATGGCAACAGATTTGGCATTCTCAAGTCACAGATATGCATGGTTGGGGACAGATTAGATACTGATATTCTGTTTGGACAAAACGGTGGTTGCAAAACTCTTCTTGTGCTCTCTGGTAACTAAATTATTGTGTAATTTGTGCCCTGAGGTTTTTCTTCTTTTTATTTTCTTTTCAATATGTGCTCTGATTTGCTTTGTCTATTTTCAATATTTTATTATCCTGATGGGGCTAATTTTTTGCCCTTTTTTCTTTCTGGTAGGTGTGACTACATTGCCAATGCTTCAGAATCCAAACAACTCCATACAACCAGATTTCTACACCAATAAGATTTCCGATTTCCTTCCTCTTAAAGCTGCAACTGTATGATAATCATATGCGACAGAGGATAATTATTTAAGCACATAGTGACATTTTCCTTAGACTTTTGTTTTCATTAAGTCACATTTTGGTATCGATTAAGTACATGCAAAAAATACGCTCTGTAGTTTCTGGAATTCAACAAGAGAATTCTTGTACGTATGATTGTTGAAGCTCACATCTAGCTTAAATATTCATAGGCTAGTGAGATCGGAGCGATCAAACTTTCGGAAATCCTCCCTACCAATATTTTTAGGAATCTTATTATCCATTTGGTTTTTCAGAAGATGAGGGAGTGTTCCAGGAATTATGACTGGACATTTACGAAGTAGATATTCTACTGAATCTTCCTGCTGAAAAGTTTTCAGCTACGGCAATCTGCCCCATAAGGCTTCAGCAACCCACAAAGGTGCAAGAAAGCTTGCGTTCTTTATGATCTTTGATGATTTGCCTAAAGGTGTATAAACGTTTGGTGTCATTCAAGACTCTTAAGTCATTTCCCATGTGACAAACGGGCAGAATCCCATACCAGTTTCACTTCTGGCAAACTAGGCGGCTCTATGTTGCCTTGCCTTGCCTTGTATGATTGTATCTTTCTGCCGGTGCATTATTTTTTTGCAACATATGCAGTTACCTATCCCCTCTTACCATCAAATTTCATGTTTGCTGCAAATGCTAGTAACATTAATAAGACACCATAATAACCCTACATATAATGCAGGCAGTATGCAACTCTTTTATATGCTCCGTTCAAATTGCCAGGCTCTATGTTTGTGATAAGCTCACTTGTGAAGAAATGATAGTGACACTGATTTTGAAACTTTTAGTTTGATATAGACACGCTTAGAAGGTAGACACTACATGACGATAATACATCAATGAATAATTTAGACAATGAAATCCAATCTCTTTGCTTCGCTCCAGGCTTGGAAGACATAAGTTAGGCTCCCTTCGCCTCTCGAAAGCGAGAAAGCATGCAGAAGCTGAAAAAGCTCTTTTCCCTTTCTACAATGAAGTAAGCTTCACAGCTCAACCTAGACAAGGGGCAAGCCAAAACCAGCTGAAGGGCGGGCTTCATAGCCTTACTTTATTATCAAAGAAAGGGGAGTTATAATTTCTAAAGGGTTAGGAATCGTAAGAATTAAGTAGCCCTCCATTGAAATGAATGAGGTGGGGAAGACAAGTTCGGAAATGGCCGGATTAACGAGAGGGTGGCTCCACCCTGAAACAAAGGTGTACGTAGTAACAAAAGAGGCTGGTCATGGCCTTTACTTGATAGGGCCCCTTCCCATTTATATTGACTGGGAAGAGGGGTGAGGCCCTTGCATAAACCCTACCTGCCCATAGGGGCCAACCAAGACCCCCTAATAAAGCTTTGTTCCATAAAGCAAACGAATAGTTCCGACAACTTCAAACTAGATTAACCCATTTGAATTGGCTTATCTTAAAAAATAAATAAATAAATAAATAAATTATCGGGCGGGCTGGTTGAGAAGGGGTCATTCATGGAGAAAAGAACTACTGAGAAGGGTTGTAATCAATATGATTTGGTCCGGTTTTAGATAAAATTTGGGATCAAATTAGTATGAACCGGTTTTACATTTTCAAAAACCGATTCCGCACCAATTACTCCCCTAAACTAGTTCTTCTAGTTTAACGATTCCGATCTAGTTTTTCGGTTTTAATATACTATATACTATATTATATATATTTATATAATATAGTATATTATAAGTATATAATACTATAGTAATAATATATTGTTGTATATTATAATATATAATATAGTGATATAGTATTAGTATAACTATTAATATGCACTACATAATATTAGTATAACTATTAATACAATAAACTGTAGTGATATAAGATTTTAAAATTTAATATTATATTAATTAGTAATTTATCATTTAATACAAAACTATTTTATATATAATTATATATTATATATAAAAATTATATACAACATAAAAAATTAAAATATAAACCAATTCGGTCCAGCTTTAGAAAAAGAAAAACCAAAACCAAACTGATTTTTACTGGTTTTAAGAAAAATAAAACTGATACTGAACCAAACTAAACTCGATACCGGACCAAACCGGGTTTGGTCTAGTCCGATTTGATTTACCAGTTTTTTTTTACACCCCTATTGCTGAGAAAGAGATTTTACTATTAGGTTAGGATGAATGAATGACTATGTAGATTGCATCTGTAAGGATTTTTTTTTGGAAAGGGGTCCTTCTCTCTCTACTCTCAGGAGAGTGAGAGTGTAAGGTTTTGTTTTCTCTGTATCTTGATACAAAGAAATCTGTCTCTTAGTGAGAGCTGAGAGTTTTAGTGTAGCGCAGTGATCTTCTTTGTAGGGGGACCTTGACATCAGTTTACATTCTACTGTCAAGTAAACCTGAAGTCTACGAGCTAAGAGCACCAGTTTGTGTGTCGTATTAAGTCATGGGGGAAGAGGACCTTTCAAAGCTACGGGAAGGGCTCAACTTGACTGAGGACGAAGAGGCCTTTGTTCAAGTCTCCGACCAGGACCTACTGATGGCGGCTCAGAGAGGGTCCTTCTGCCTACTAGCAAAAGTTATCACAGAAAGAAGCTTCAACAAGGAGGCTTTTCGATCAACCATGCTTCAGGTATGGAAGGTGGAAGGACAGGTGACTTTCACTAAGATAGGAGAGTGCAGTTTTATGATGGAGTTTGGGAAGAAAATAGATAAGGAGAAGATTTTACAAGGCAGGCCTTGGACTTTTTATCGAAGCCTGATAAGCATCCAAGATATTGACAGCAGTCTTCCCCCTAGTGCTGTCAGTTTTTCTTTAGAACCGTTCTGGGTGCAACTCCACAACATCCCCTTTGCAGGCATGACCGAAACCTATGGGCACCAAATAGCCTCAGTTATCGGAAGAGTCCTCAAAGTGGAAGTAAACAAAGATGGTCAGGGATGGGGAAAATGCCTAAGAGTACAAGTGGAGGTAGATATCACAAAACCCTTAGCTCGTGGGAGATGGGTGTTAGTAGGTGATAGAAAAGTTTGGTCTGCCTTCAAATATGAGAGACTCCAAAGTTTTTGCTTCAGATGTGGAGTCATCATGCACCAAGGTAGGGGATGCCATAACCAGAGACCCCAAGCTGACCAACCAGCTCAATATGGCTCCTGGTTACGTGCCACCCCAAACAAGATTCCTTTTATAGCAACTAAGTCTTGTGGGAGTAATTTAGTTCCAAACAAACCAGAACCGAAGACTCTATCCTCTAGTATGGCAAGGAGGGGCTAGATAGTCAGGACTTGCAACAAAGGATATGAAGAACAAGTTAAGCAGGAAAAGTTGGGGCCTACAGTGGAACAAAGCACTTTGGTGCAAGGATCTAAGGAAGGTCTACCTACAAAGTAACCATCCCACGACAGACTCCTGCAAAAAGTACAATCTGGTGAGCACCCATACTCCTCCACAGTGGTTAACTGCCAGCTTTTACCCTCTGCTGAAAAGACTAATCCACCACCTTCTACTCTACCCAAACCAACCCCCACTACTTTAGGAAAAAGCCTCGTAGTTGAGATGGAACAAGACCCCACTTCCATAATCTTTGAAGCAACCAATACCAAGCCTATCTCACCCCTCAAGAGCTCAAAATGGCTAGTAAAGACCTCCCAAGAGAACCTACCCCCTGCCAACTATCCAATTAAGACCAGAAAAGCCACCTGGAAGAGAAAAGCTCGAGACCCACTCCCAGCTAGCCCTGATATTCCAATTACTCCAATTGAACTTATCAAGAAAAGAATTATTGATAGAACTCTGGGAGACATCTCGAATCTCAATGGTAAGAAAGCTAAAATGGACCATATGTGTATTGAGATCAAACATGAGAACAAGCATGGAGCTCAAAAACAACAGGCAGAGGCTGCAAGGCAGCCCTGCCAAGATTCATGAACATAATAAGCTGGAACTGCCGAGGGCTTGGGAACCCTCGGACAGTTCAATTCCTTAACCTTCTGGTAAAGGATAAGTCCCCCTCCATGATTTTTCTCATGGAAACTAAGTGCCCAAAATCTAGAATGGAAGAAGTTAGGAGATTTCTAAACTTTGATGCTTGTATCACTGTAGAAAGTAGAGGAAGTTGTGGAGGCCTTGCTTTAATGTGGAAAAATAACATTGATGTGGCCTTATACAATTACTCGAGGTGGCATATTAGTGCTCATATCTCAAGCAAACCAGGTTCACCCCCATGGTTATTCACAGGATTCTATGGACACCCCGAGACCTTTAAAAGGAGCAACAGTTGGGAGTTTTTAAGATCCCTCAAACCTATGGCATCTACCCCATGGTTGTGTTGTGGGGATTTAAATGAAATTACCTGCCGAGATGAAAAAATGGGAGGCCTCCTAAGACCCTATAGGCAGATGGAGAAGTTCAGATAAGCTCTTGAATGGTGTTCTTTGGATATGATCCTGACCTTTGGTCCTAAATACACTTGGGCCAATAACAGAAAAGGACCAAATTTCACCAAAGAACTTCTAGACCGAGCTTTAGCAAACCCAGCTTGGATTCAGAGTTTTAAAGATGCTTGCTATACTGTGTCTCCCGCTATCAAGTCAGATCATTCACCCTTACTTATTGAAGTAGCTAACAAGAGGCACCAGGAAAGGTCTACTGCAAAAGTGTTCAGATTTGAAGCTTCTTGGACCCTTAAGGAGGGGTGTGCCTCAACCATTAAGGAGGCGTGGGGGAAGCTAGGAAGGGGAGAGGATCAGGCCCCAACCATGGTCAAGAAATTGAGAAATTGTAGTTCAGCTTTGATAAAATGGAATGCTGTTGAAAACAGGTCTGCTCCTGCTGAGATCAAACAGAAATTGACTAGACTAAGTAAATTACAAGAATCAGGCAATGGGGAACATGTGAACTTAATGTTCAGGCTACAAACTGAGATTGAACAATCCTTGGCAGAGGAAGATCTAAAGTGGAAACAAAGGGCAAAGCAGCACTGGCTCAAGATGGGAGACCAAAACACTAAATTTTACCATCAACATGCTACCCAAAGAAGGAAAACAAACAAAATCAACCAAGTAGTGGATGGGAAGGGATCTCTGGTATCTGATAAACTACAGATTGGTTCCATTTTCTCTGAATTCTTCTATGATCTCTTCACTACATCTAATCCATCAGGTATTGAAGACTGTATCAAGGATGTGCCCAACAGAATTACCCCTGAGATGAATGATCATTAGATGCAGGAATTCAAAGCAGAAGAAGTGAAGATGGCAGTGTTCCAAATGAATGGTCTTGGCTCCCCAGGTCCAGACGGCATCCCAGCTATGTTCTATCAAACAAACTGGAACCTAGTAGAAGAAGAAGTAACTAAGTTTGCCCTCAAAATCCTGAACAAAGAAGGCTCTTTGAAGGGGACAAATGACACTTTCATCACTCTAATCCCAAAGATTAAACAGGCCAAGAGAGTTTCAGACTTCAGACCAGTTAGTTTATGTAATGTGTTATACAAAATTGTAGCAAAAGGAATTTCAAATAGACTTAAAGTTGTGTTGCCTAACATTATCTCCCCAAATCAAAGTGCTTTTGTGCCAAGTAGAGCCATCACAAACAATATTCTGGTGGCTTATGAAACTCTACACTCAGTGACAACCAGAATGCAAGGGAAAACAGGATACATGGCTTTCAAATTGGACATGAGCAAGGCATATGACCGAGTGGAATGGAGTTTTTTGGCATTAGTAATGAGCAAACTGGGCTTTAACAACAGATGGGTCTCTTTGGTACTCAAATGCATCTCATCAGTATCTTACTCTATCCTTCTAAATGGTGAACCTCAAGCCTTCTTCAAGCCCACCCGAGGACTAAGGCAAGGGGACCCCCTCTCCCCTTACCTTTTCATCCTTTGTGCAGAAGCCTTATCATGCCTCCTCCACAAGGCTGAAAGTGAGGGAAGTATCTCAAGTGTCCCTATGGGAAAAGGCCCTGTCAAAGTAAACCACCTCTTCTTTGCTGATGACAGCTTGATTTTTTGCAAAGCCAACTCCCTTGAATGGAGTAGACTGATGAGGATCCTGGACCTATATGAACTATCCTCTGGCCAGAAACTTAACAAGGAGAAATCCTCCATCTATTTCAGCAAGAACACCCCATCTGAAAATAAGAGTACAATCCTGCAGATAGCTGGAGTTAATGCAACAGGATCCTTTGAAAAATACCTTGGCCTTCTTACAATGGTGGGGAAAGCCAAGACAGCATCCTTCCATAACTTAATCGACAGTATTTGGTCTCGAGTGACAAACTGGAAGACTAACAACTCCTTATCAATAGCTGGAAAGGAGGTCCTAGTGAAATCAGTCTTACAAGCTATCCCCACCTACACCATGGGCATTTTCTTTCTTCCTCAGTCCATCACCAACAGACTAGATCAACTTCTAAGGAAATTTTGGTGGGGTTTCAATGAGGGCAAAGCCAAAATTCAGTGGGTTAAATGGGAGACACTCAGCAAGCCAAAGAGTGGAGGAGGACTGGGTTTCAGGAACTTCAAAAGTTTTAACTTGGCTCTCTTAGCAAAACAAGGATGGCTTCTTCTCACAAAACCTGAATCGTTCCCAGCTCAAATCCTCAAACAGAAGTACTTTGCTAAAGAGAACCTTCTGAAAGCTAAACTGGGCCTCAGACCTTCTCTTGTTTGGAGGAGTTTAAAAGCTAGCCTCAATCTTCTTAAAGAAGGACTTATATGGAGGATTGGTAATGGGGCACAAGTTAACTTATGGAAGGATAGATGGTTGCCAAGACCTCATGTCCTTACCTCTAGCAATGGTAGGATCTCAACAGAAGCAGTAAATCAGGTGGAAGAGTTAATTGATCCAATCCTAAGGAGGTGGGATGACAACTTGCTAACCAGGCTGTTCTCACAGGGAAGTGTGGAGGCTATAAAAACAATTCCCATCAACCTAGGCCATAGAGAGGATCGGTTAACTTGGGAAGGTACTTCAAATGGCATGTTCACTGTCAGAAGTGCATACCATCTCCACCGTGACTTGCAACCCAGCCAAGAGAGTGGTCCTTCTAATAAATCTACGAAGGATGAGTTTTGGAAATCACTTTGGAAGTTACAGGTGCCAAATGGAACAAGAATGTTTCTGTGGAGAGCATGCTCTGAGGCACTGCCCACTTTCAGTAATTTACAAAAGAGGAAAATAAGAGAAGACTCTCTGTGCCCAATATGTCATTTGGAGGAGGAAACATCATGTCATGTGTTGTGGAATTGTGGTGCTGCTCAAGATGTATGGGGACAGGCTAGCAGGTTATTGCGAAAGCTATCTTTGAATGCCTCATGTTTTAAGTCTATCTGGGAGCAAATGATAGAAAAACTGCCTCAGCAAGAAATGGAAGAAGTAGGCTCGATTGCTAAATTAATTTGGGCTAAGAGGAATAACTTCGTGCATGGGAAGGATCTTAAACACCCAAGCTCAATCATCCAAAGAACTCAAACTGACTTAAGATGCTTCAGGACCATAAAAGCTGAGGGCCCCCCTTCTCTAACTAGGTCTGCCCCTGTACTTCAGACTTGGAAAAAACCTCCAGAGGGGAAATTCAAACTGAACTGGGATGCATCTCTCAACACCACAACAGGCCTTGTTGGAGCTGGAGCCATCATCAGAGACAGTTGGGGAAGAGTCATGGCTACTCTTAGAGCTCGAAGAGAAATCTCACTATCTCCTTATGCTGCAGATGCGTATGCATTGATGCAGGCAGTTCTTTTTTGCAAAGAAATTGGCCTTAGTGCAGTTATCCTAGAAGGTGATTCTCTTCAGGTAGTCAATAAGATCAAGGATCAGGGGGAAGATTGGAGCATAGGTGGACTTATAATTGAAATCACAAAACATGTCTTAAGATCCTTTGATTTTTGGAATGTATGTCACACTAGAAGGGATGCTAATCAGGCAGCACACTTGCTAGCCAAGGATGCCCTTTTAAGTGAGTTTGATCTAGAGGAAATTCCTAACTATATTAAGCGAGTAGTTGCTAATGATGTACTGTAACTTTTGGCATAATGCAATACAGAAGTTCTTCTAAAAAAAAAAAAAATAGAAGATTGACCCTTCCTCAAGTCAGACTAGTCAAAAAGGGGAGGGCCCACTGCTTAGACTGCATTTAGGGAGTTTGAACACCATCCCATTTCAACCAAAAATACAAACTTTTCAAAGGTATCTAACTTTAATTCCTTATGTGTGGGAAGGCTTAGTTAAAAGGGAAGCAAAAGCACTTTCAAGAGATCCTAGGCCGAAAGCCATTTCTCAATAGTTTAATGAGCCCTTGTGCCTTAAATAAGAGAGTTTGAACATGCTTCAGCTTAAAGAAAGATTTCCATAGAGACAACTGATATGGATAGGGAGAACTCTCTTTAACAGAAGGAACCACGGGACTCAATCAAAGAAAGAGAGAAGGGTTCACAGGTAGGTTTAGAATAAAGATCGACCTTTCTTTTGCCGGAATTATCACATTTGAGTTTCCAGTATAGGCTTTTTGAAAATGCTCTTGTTTTGAGTATAGGCTCTTTGAAAATGCTCTTGTTTTGGGTCTAATGATATGCAACAAAACTTAAATCATATTGGAAGGACATATTTGTCCTACGCAAGCTGGGCCGACCCATTTTGTTAGGGCTAAAAGCCTGGTGTTGAAAGACTTAACATATGGCGAGGAGAAGGCCCAAGCTAGCATGAGAAAGATCGGAAAACTCCTATGTGGACGTACCTCCAGCCACGCTGCATTAAATGACCCGATATGGGTCGAGATCTCATCTTTGATAGGGGTGCCACATTAAATGCGACAAGATGCTGCCCCCAGGCACAAAAACTCGACATGAGTCGAGATCCCCTGATAGAGGCACTGCCACATTAAATGCAACAGCATGTTGTCCAGAGCAGGGGCGAACACCCAAGGCATAGGGAGAACAATGACCCCACTGAAAAATGGAAGTATAAAAGCCATGGTACAAGTAAAATTCAGGATGATTAATCCCACTTTTTCTTTCTCTCTGTGTGGAACTAAAAACTAACTTAGGCATCGGAGGTGTTTTCTGGCACTTCGGGCCATCAAACTTTCTTGTCTTAGGTGATCGACGAAGGAGGGTGGGGTGTGAAACATGTCCTTAATAGTTGGCGTTGTCTCTAGGATTCCTTAAGTAAAACCAAAGTGCCTTTCGTATGCCTCTCGCGACCTAGTCCCAGGCAACTTGTGAACAGGAAGCTATCTCAACTAACATGGAGGGAAGATTCATAGAAATTGAGAAGTGAATGAGAAACATGGCATCAGAAATGGAAAATCTACAATGAGAGAACAAGACCTTGAAGTAGAGGAATACGAGGATCTAGGGAAGGTGTTGGTACAAGCCAGAACGAGCGAATTGAAGTAGAGTTGTACAATATAGGAGGGGCCACTATTGATGAAGAGGAAAAGAAAAATATGCACCTTGAGCTGTGAAGCCTCATGGGAAAATATGAAGAGATGGCCAAAAAGATAGGCACATCTTCCCCAGTCAACTAGGTGTTAAGCAGAATGGATCTCTCTTACAGTGCGAAGGTTATTGTTGTCCCACTCCTGTCGAAATTTAAAGTCCCACAGATTGAGATGTATAACGGATCTAAAGACCTAGTTGGAAATCTCGAGTCGTTCAGGGCTCACATGATGCTCCACGGCTATCCCGGGAAAATTGCATGCCGATCTTTCCCCCTGACGCTCAGAGGAACGGTAAGGGGGTGGTTTGGAGCTTCGTAGCCAGGCACCATTGACAGTTTCGAGGAACTGGGTAGGCAATTCATTACCTAGTTCATGGCCAATAGAAGGAGGAGGCATTTGGCCACCTATCTCCTAATTGTGAAGTAGTGAGAAGATAAAAGTTTGAAAGCTTATCTCTCCCTATAAAGAGCATTTGATAACGGATGACCAAGACGAGAATATCATGTTAGTAGTACTCCTTGGCAGCATTTGGCCTAGGAGCCCGTTCATGGCTGAATTTGCTAGAAGAACCCCAACACACTACAAGAATTCATGGATTGGGCAGATGTTTTTGTCAATACCGAAGACACCCTCCAAGCTTTGATCAGCCTGAGAAGAGCCATGGTGGAGCAGTCAAAGAACGAGGACAAAAAGGCCAATAGCAGGAGAACCCATAAGTGTCAAAAAGTAGGAAGGGGTCGTACGAGAAACGACAAGACAGTGGCACCTATCCAAGAAGGCGCACTAGAGTATAAGTGTCCAAACATAGAATTAGGAGTGACCTTGAGTCAATGACTACCGCGGTCGGAGAACTCACTAGTTTTGTACTTTCCACAACGTAGAAGGCCACAAAACTAAGGATTGCCATCACTTAAAGCGAATGATGGAAGAGATGCAAGAGGATGGGGAGCTGGGGTGGTTGATCGTCCAACATTCATTGACACCCAAGCATTTCAACCACAAAGGGAAGGAGCAAAGGAGGAGAGACTATAGGAGTGAAAGCCCGAGGGCGAGGTAGACTGTAGGAAGGGGTGTGGAAAACCTCCAATGTTAAAATCAGAACAATGTTCTGTTTGGGGAAATCCAAACTATCAATGAGGGATTTGCCAAGGGAGGTAAATATGCATTCGGTAGAAAGGCATACGCTTGAAGAGCAAGGTATGAAGAAATCTTTAACATTGGAAGACCAGCGAAACAAGCCCAGGCTAAGAAGAGGATGGTCGTCTTCTTTGATGAAGGCAACCATGAAGGGGTGACCAACCTACATGACAACAATGCCCTGGTGGTGACAATATTGGTCGCCAACTTCACTACAAAGAAGATACTAATAGATAATGGAAGCTTGATTGATATTCTTTTTTGGGAAGCGTTCACAAAAATGGGCATTGACTAGAATCAATTAAGCCCACACTAACCCCGTTGAAGGGATTTTTGGGAAAAAAACAGTACAACCTATAGGTTCCATAACATTACCCATGAAGGCCGGATCGGGAATGTACACTAACACCACGATGATTGACTTCCTCATGGTCAAGACCCCTTCCTCAAACAATACCATAATCAAGCTGCCAAATCTAAATAGTCTGAAGGCCATAACCTCTACCTACCACCTAAAAATGAAAATTTCCAATAGAAAACAAGATTAGGTAAAGTCTGAGGGCGAGACAATGCTATGTGCAGAAGTTGAAATGTGGAGAGAAAGACGTGCATATAATAGGGGTCGAGATGCGAGCTCCTTTCCTGCCGTCTGAGTCCATAGGCAAAGCCTAGAGCAGAGGAGGCACATAGGCGTGGCAAAGGATTGCCTACTTGTTGCAGGGTTTGCCAAGGATGCCCGCCACCCAAAGCTAACTAATTAAAAGAGTGCCAAAGGAAAGGGACTGCGGCAACTCAAGAACTATCTTTGTCTCAATGGCACTCTCATGTAAGGAACATCTTGCAAAATCAATAGAATTGCTTTACATTTCATGAATCTCCTTCATGTTTTGAAACATCTCTCCTAAGTGTCTCATCCCTCCTTGCCACTAAACGCGACCGAGCACATCTCCTGCCTGGTTATCTAAGCTAATGCTCCGTGCTAGCACCTAGCGAACAAAGGAGAGAATACCTCTCCTAAGTGTCACATCCCTCCTCTCCAACCAGCGCAGTCGAGCACATCTCCCGCTTGGTTATCTAAGTTGATACTCTATGCTCACACCTGGCAAACAAAGGAAGGAACACATCTCCTAAGTGTCTAATCCCTCCTTGCCACCTAGCGTAGACGAGCACATCTCCTGCCTGATTATCAAAGCCGATGCTCCATGCTCACACTTGGCAAACAAATAAGGGAACACCTCTCCTAAGTGTCCCATTCCTAGTGCGATCAAGCACATCTCTTGCCTGGTTAACTAAGCAAATGCTCCGTGCTCCCACCTGGCAGACAAAAGATGGAACACCTCTCCTAAGTATCCCATCTCTCCTCGCCACCAGCGTAGTGAAGCACATCTCTCGCCTGGTTGTCTAAGTTGAGATGTGCATCAAAGGATTTGACCTCGACCTCGAATCTTCACCTGCATCAAAGGGAGTATTACTTAACATTCATTGAGTTTGCATATGATTGGAGCGGTCAATTTAGTGTAAAGAAGATTTTTGACGTGTTGCATGAACGTTTATGGGAGTATCATTTGCCATTCAATGACTTGTTGCATGCACATTTGTGGAAGTATCACTTGCCATTTATAGAGGTTGCATATAATAAGACCATGCATACTACTACTACTTCATATTCTCATTTTAAAGTTGTTTATGGTTTTAATCCACTTATTCCTTTAACTTTGATGCTTTTGCTTGTTGATGACAGGAATAGCTTGGATAGAACTTTTCAAATTCTTGAGAAAATTAATGATACTTCATATCTAGTAGATCTTCTAGGTAAGTATCATGTGTCTGCTATTTTCAATGTTACTGATCTTTTTCCCTTTCATGCAGGTGAAGATTCGAGGTCGAATCGTTTTGAGGAGAGTGGGACTGATGGGCTCCAAGGTGGACCGAGCCTTAAAGATCACTTGCAAGTTTCAAATAAAGAAATCACAAGATCGATAGTTAGGAAGAGTAAGGAAGCAAAGTAAGAATTGATACAATCCACTTGGGACGAGTCTAGCAAGAGCCCAATATTCAAAATGGGCTTAAGAGAAGGAGATCCAGTTCTCATCCACGTGAAACAAGTAATGGAAGAGTGCAACATAAATTATGACATATTATTATGTTTATGTGATTGAAGGCGTTGGACTTGTTTATTTCAATAAAAAGACTTATTTTATTAGTTTAGAATAATTGGGTTTATTATGAGAAGGACTTAAGGGCATGTTGGGAAAGTAATTATTTTGTTGAACTATGGTTTCAAGAGGGTTACTGTAGCCGAGTTACTGTAGATGTGGCACTATTCACTCAAGGGTATTTTTGGAAGATGAGGGCTTTATTTTACCTAGGCTTTTGTGAGATTTTAGTTTAAATACTCTTTATTGCTTCATTTTAAAATATATGAAAGTTTATAAAAATTGATTAACTTTATTCATTATGAGTTGAATTTATCTCCTGTTGTTTTTTATTGAATGCTTGAACTTATCAAGGGTAAATCACAACCTTTGTAGCGTTCCTCCTTTGTAATCTGAGTTCTTGAGACAGGTTTTTCAACGGGTCTAGATTAATATAATCTAGGTTTTTGAAATGAGTTCCTCAGCGGGTCTAGAATCTTCCATCCATTGACTTGATTTTGGCTTTCTTGGGTGAGTTTTTCAAATTGATTGTGGGTTCAAGAGATTCCAATTTTGTGGGTCATATCATTTGGTATTCAGAGCCAGGTTTCCAATCAAGTCTGATTCTATCTTTTAATTCTTGCATCTTTAAATATAATTATAGGGCTTCATTGTTCTAGAGTTGCAAAAAAAAAAAAAAATGGTTGCCGAATTCCTTTGCTAGGGTTTCCGAATTTATTTGATTAGAGTTGCGCTGTTCTTTGATTAGGGTTGCCTTGGTCTTTGATTAGGAGCTGCCAAAATTACTCTATCTTAGGGTTCTTGTTTTTATTGGAGTGCCATTTCAGATTTTTTGAGTTTCACAATTGAATTCTATTGATTTTCACAATTTGTGTATTTGAATTCAATTGTTTGATTTTCGTAATTGAATCAATTATTTGTGATTGAATTAGTGAGAAAAGAAAAGAACAGAAAAGAAAAGAAAAGAAAAGTTCAAAAAAATTTTGAAAAAATAAATAAATAAAAATTTTTGATTGAGCCTTATCATCAAAGGGGGCTGAATATATCATTATAGTTGGTATCTTGTTTTGTAATTACTCTTTATCTCCTATAATTTTCTTGATTCTTGTGTCATTTTTATTCCTTCCTTGTTTTCTCTTATTCTTGTTCTTGTTCTTGTTTCTTCAACCTATTATTAGTTGGAATAAAATAAGGTTGTATTGTCTTGATTGAGTTCAATTAGTTCTTAAAGAACTTGAGCGGGAAAACTCATGAGGTAAAAGGCAAGAGAGTGTGACATCATTATCGGGAAAAAGCCTATTAAGAGTAAAACACAAGTGGAGTGCCATTATTCGAGCGTAAAAATGTAAGGGAGTGTGTGGGGTTTTTGTTTCCACTAACATTCTTTTTATGCAACGCATTATGATGTACCATAAGAGTGACTCATCACCAAAGGTGGCAGGCAATTCATTCTTTATGTTGCAATTCATGCAACAAAAGTTTGAATGGTTGAATTTGACATTGGGGGAAGTGAGGGATATGATGGATCAACGAGGTGCATTGATTAGAAATCTGCAAAGTGAGAGAGATAGGAAGAGACGTGAGCCTAGTATTGAACATGAGTATAAGAATGAGGAGTATGTTGAGTCTCTTGTTGTTAGGCGTACTCTCATTACACAAAGTAAAATGGATGATATAGAGCAGTAGAAAGAGAACATTTTCATACTAGATGCCACATAAACAATAAGGTATATAGTATGATCATTGATGGAGGGAGTTTTACTAATGTGGTTAGCACTACTTTAGTTGAGAAATTGAATTTACCTACCATGAAACACCCTAGACCATATAAGTTGCAATGGTTGAATGATTATGGGCAGGTTAGGGTAAATAAGCAAGTGCTGGTTTCTTTTTCAATTGGGAAGTATAAGGATGAGGTGCTTTGTGATATAGTGTCTATGCATGCTGGCCATATTTTGTTGGGGAGGCCGTGACAGTATGATAGGAGAGTGACCCATGATGGGTTCATGAACGTGTACAGTTTAGAAAAGGATGGAAAAATAATAAAACTTGCTCCTTTAACTCCAACACAGGTCCATGAGGATCAATTGAAGCTGAAAAGTAAGGTTGATCAAAACAGAAAGAGTGAAAGTAAGGTTGATAAAAAAAGGAAGAGTGAAAGTGAGATTGATCAAAAAAGAAAGTGAGAAAGTGAGATTGATCAAAAAAGAAAGAGCGAAAGTGAAGTTGATAAAAAAAAAGGAGTAAAAGTGAGGTTGAATGAAAAAGAAAGAGTGGGAGTGAGATTGAGGAAGAAAGAAATAGTGAGATAGAAAATGTGTGTGTGTGTGTGTGTGTGTGTGTGTGTGTGAGAGAGAGAGAGAGAGAGAGAGAGAGAGAGAGAGAGAGAGAAATTTGAGAGAGATGAAATGAGAGTGAGGCTGAAACCTCAAGGAAAAAAGAGAGTGAAAAGAAATAGGAGAGTGAAAAAAAAAGCGAGAGTGAAGAAAGTTAGATAAAAACAAAGAGAGAAGTGAATTTTTATGCTAATCTGACTTTTAATACTAACGAACTTAACAAATCTTTGCCTCGTATTATTTTTTCTTTGTTGCAGGGATATGAGGCCATGATTCCTAGTGGTATGTTTACTGGATTGCCACCTATTAGAGAGATAGAGCAATACATTGATTTTGTGTTATGTGCAACAGTCTCTACCCGACCTTTCTTTGAAGAACATGAGTCCTTAACGCACTTGAAGAGACGAGGTAAATTGTATAGAATGCATGCCGAGTGAGTGCAATTCATTGAGACATTTCCTTATTTAATCAAGTACACACAAGGTAAGGAAAATTTTGTAGTTAGGAAGAACGTATGTCCTTTATCCTCATTTTAGATGCAAAGTTATTGAGATTTGAATATGATAAAAAAAATTGCATGCTAATGATGATGACCTTGCTAGTGTGTATGGAGTATGTGAGAATGCATCGTTTGGTAAGTGCTATAAACTAGATTTGTATTTGTTTAGAGAGAATAGACTTTGTGAACCTGCTAGTCTTATGTGCGAGTTGCTTATGCATGGATGTGATTTATTGGTCATTTTGGTGTAAAGAGGATTTTAGATGTGTTTCATGAATATTTGTGGGAGTATTACTTTCCATTCATTGAGTTTGCATATAATTGGAGTGGTCAATTTAGTGTAAAGAAGATTTTTGATACGTTGCATGAACGTTTATGGGAGTATCATTTGCCATTCAATGACTTGTTGCATGTACGTTTACGTTTAATAGGACAATGTATACTACTACTACTTCATATTCTCCTTTTGAAGTTGTTTATAGTTTTAATCCACTTATTCCTTTAACTTTGATACTTTTACTTGTTGATGACAGGAGTAGCTTGGATACACATTTTCAAATTCTTAAGAAAATTAATGATACTTCATATCTAGTGGATCTTCTAGGTAAGTATCATGTGTCTTCTATTTTCAATGTTACTGATCTTTTTCCCTTTCATGCAGGTGGAGATTCGAGGTAGAATCCTTTTAAAGAGAGGGGGACTGATGGGCTCCAAGGTGGGCCGAGCCTTAAAGATCCCTTACAAGTTCCAAATGGGGAAATCACAAGATCAAGAGCAAAGAAGAGTAAGGAAGCAATGTAAGAATTGGTACAATCCACTTGGGACAAGTCTAGCAAGAGCCTAATATTCAAGATGGGCTTGAGAGAATGAGATCCAGTTCTCATCCACGTGATACAAGCAATGGAAAAGTGCAACATAAATTATAGCCTATTATTATATTTATGTGATTGAAGGTCTTGGACTTGTTTATTTCATTAAAAATTCTTATTTTATTAGTTTAGAATAATTAGGTTTATTATGAGAAGGACTTAAGGGCATGTTGGGAAAGTAATTATTCTGTTAAACTAGGGTTTCAAGAGGGTTACTGTAGCCGAGTTACTGTAGTGCGGTACAGTAGTCGCGGCACTATTCACTCATGGGTATTTTTGGAAGATGTGGGCTTTATTTTATTTAGGGTTTTGTGAGGTTTTAGTTTAAATACTCTTTACTGCTTTATTTTAAAATATATGAAAATTGATGAATTTTATTTATTATGAGTTGAGTTTAGGACCTTCACTCAACTAAACGAGATAAAACCCTAAACAAAAAATTTAAGAATCTTTCCCAAAATACCCATGGGTGAAATACAAGGCCTTCCCTAAAGAAACCCTAGCTGAAAATTAAAACAATCCCTAATCTACTCTTAAAAACTTCTCTTGAAACCATAGTTTGTAAAGCATAAAACATATGCGTGGGCTGGACATCTCCCAAGGCCAATTATTCTAGATTAATTCCTATAACTAATAAAATAAGCCATTTTAATGAAATAAACAAGTCCAAGACCTTCAATAATAATATGCCCAAGTCATGTCTTCCATAGATTGTTGTATCACATGAATGAAACTGGATTTTCTTCCTTTAAGCCCGTCTTGAATGTTGGGCTCTTGCTAGACACATCCCAAGTGGACTGCACCAATCTTTGCATTGTTTTCTTGACCTTATTAGCTCTTGATCTTATGATTGCCCCATCTGGAATTCGAAAAGGATCTTTAAGACTTGGTCCACTTTGGTGTCCATCATTCCCCCTCTCCTCAAAATGATTTGACCTCGAATCTCCACCTGCATCAAAGGGAAAAAGATCAATAACATTGAAAAGAGTAGAAACATAATACTTACCTGGAAGATCTACTTGATATAAATTATCATTAATTCTCTCAAGAATTTGGAAAAGTCTATCCAAGCTACTCCTATCATCAACAAGCAAAAGCATCAAATCTAAAGAAGTAAGTGGATTAAAAACATAAACAATTTCAAAAGGAGAATAAGAAGTAGTAGTATGCATGGTTCTATTAAATGCAAACTCTATAAATGACAAACAATCCTCCCAAGTTTTTAAATTCTTATGAACAACAGTGAGTAAGAGCTGAGTTAAGGCCCTATTAACTACTTTAGTCTGGTCGTCAGTCTGTGGATGGCAAGTAATGGAAAATAAAAACTTAGTACCCAATTTTCCCCACAAAACCTTCCAAAAGTAGCTAAGGAATTTAACATCCCTATCAGAAACAATACTCCTAGGCACACCATGAAGTCGCATTATCTCCCTAAAAAACAAGTCAATTATGTTTGTGGCATCATCAATTTTATGACATGGAATGAAATGTGTCATTTTGCTAAATCTATCCACAACCACAAAAATAGAATCTCTACCCATTTTTGTCCTAAGCAACCCCAAAACAAAGATGATCTCCCTTGAGCAAGGTGCTTTTATTCCTGGGCGGAGCATATTTGAAAATATCAGTCTTACACAAGAAATGGTTCGTTCCCTTAATAAGCAGTCTCATGGTGGTAATATCATGCTGAAAGTCGACATGGCCAAAGCGTACGATCGAGTGGATTGGAATTTTCTATTAGAGGTGCTTCATTGTTTTGGTTCCCCCCCCCCCCCCCTCTTCTATGATTTAATTCATGCTTGCATTTCCAATATTTGGTATTCTGTGATGCTTAATGGTACGATGAAAGGTTTCTTTCAAGGTGGTCGTGGCCTTCAGCAGGGGGATCCACTCTCCCTTTATCTTTTTATTGTTCTTCAAGAGGTTCTTTCTAGACTTTTGAAGCATAGTGTTGCGGAAAAAAAGATTGGTCAATTTTCCCAAGCTCAAGGAACTCCCCAGATTTCTCATCTCATGTATGCCGATGACATTGTGATTTTTCTGAATGGTAGTAAGAATTCTATAAGGGAATTTTTACGGGTTTTTGAGAAGTATGAAACTTGGTTAGGTCAGATGATCGATAAAGATAAAACTTCCATGTTCTTTTCTCAAAAAATCTCTTCGGTCCCTAAGAGAGCCCTCAAGAGGATGACAGGGTTCTCGGAAGGTTCTTTCCCCTTTAAGAATCTAGGGGTTCCAATCGTTTTGGGGCGTCTCAAGCATGTGCATTTGGAGGAGATGGTGAATAAAGTCTGGAAAAAAATAAGTGGTTGGAAAATGAAGATCCTCTCTTTAGGGGAACGTCTGATTCTCCTTCAGCATGTTCTTTCTAGTATGGCTTTACATTTGTTTGCTGTTTTGTAGGTTCCCCAATCTATTATCAAAGTCTTAAATCGTCTAATGAGTACTTTTTTTTTGGGTCAGGTGAATGGGAAAAGAAAAAAAAAATGGGTGGCTTGGGACAATATTTGCAAGCCAATTAAGGAAGGTGGTCTTGGGTTGCGCAACTTGGATGATATGCAAAAAGCCTTGCACATGCGGTTTGCTTGGAATTTAATTCAAGGTAAGTCCTTATGGGCTAGATTCTTTAAAGAAAAATATGTGGGGTCTTCCCCTTGGTCTCTCATTGACATGAAAAAAGGTATGAGGTTTTGGAAAATGATCGTTAAAAGCATTCTTGGTATCCTCAATAATTCTAAGTGGCGTGTTAGGGATGGGAACATCTTATTTTGGTATGATAAATGGAGGGATAGGGGCTCATTAATTGGTGATTTCCAACTTGTGGGAAACCCGCTGCTTAAAATTAAGGACTGTAAGCTTTATAATAGTTGGGATGTGGAGTTGTTGACTACCTTAGTGGGTCAGAATAATGTGGATGACATTATTGGGGCTTTGGTTGGTTGTAAGGGGGTTCTGATGTGTTGATTTGGACGAAGCATGAGAGTGGTAGTTTCAATACTAAATCAGCCTGGGATTGTATCCGCATTAGAGGTTCTAGCATGGAATGGCATTCTTGGATGTGGCATAAGTCACTTCCTCTTAAAATCTCAGTGGCTATGTGGAAAGCTTGGAATATGGCTTTGAGCGTTGATGATCGTCTTCGACGGATTGGCATTCCTATAGTTTCTCGTTGCGATTACTATGATGAAGGTAATTATGAAGATCAAAACCATGTTCTGTTTGAAGGGGTTTTTGGTGCAAAGGTTTGGCATTATTGTGGTGCTACCTTTGGTCTTCCTCTTGGTCGCACTTGGGTGGAGACAGTGACAGCCTGGTTTTGACAAGCTTCTTCCTCTTCTCAAATGGGGCGAATGGTGGGGTTTCTTCCTTCTATTATTACTTGGCAGCTTTGGCGCAGATGATGTTCGGCTCGTATGGAAGGGTGTCTTGAGTCTGTTTATTTGGTTTGGAATGCTATTAAGCTCTGGATGATCTCTGTGTGTCAAGACATGAATAAGGTTAAAATTTGTTCCAGGCATGATCTGGAAATTTGGCAAGCTTTGAACATTCTGGCTATGGCTCCAGTTAGACAGAATTTTCAGCTTGTGACATGGAAAAAACCGGCTCAAGGGTGGTTCAAGTTGAATACTGATGGCAATAGTCTTGGTAACCCAGGTTCTTCAGGGGTGGGTGGGATTATTAGAAATGATCGCGGTCATCTGGTTCATGCTTTTACTTCTCACATTGGTTTTGGATCAAATAATATAGCTGAGTTGTTAACTCTCCTACAGGGTCTCAAAGCTTGTAAACATTTTGGGATTAACTTGGTGGAAATTGAATTAGATTCTCAAGTGGTAATCTCGTGGTGGAATAGGAGGAGATGTGGTGTGTGGTATTTGGAAGATTTCTGGGAAGATATTCTTGTTCTTACCGACTCTATGGTTTGTGTGCTTCGGCATGTCTATTGAGAGGGTAATAAAGTTGCTGATTGGTTGGCTCGGAATGGTGCGGCTGGTCATCACTCGGATTGGAATTTTATTAGGGACATGCCTAGGATTCCTCGAGGCTTAATTCGCTTGGATAAATTGGGTTTCCCGTCTTTGCGTTGCAATTAACGTCTCATCTCTTTTGGAGTCCTGTTCGTCGTGCTGGTTTGGTAAGTTTTTTATTGTTTTGTTTTTCTCTTGTGCTAATGATTTTTTTTGCAGGTGTCGTTTTTTCTCTCCTCTTGTGAGTTTTGTTTTGTCCTAGTTGTTTTGTTCTTTCTGTCTAGTTAGAGGCTCCTAGGTTTTTTTTTTACACCTGGTTTTGGTCTTTTTGCTTTTTTGTAACCCCAGGTGTCAGTCTGTAACCACGGTTTTCCTCCACCATAAGTGAGGATTTTTTAATAAAATTGGGACGGGGTCACTATTGGACAAGTGATCCTTGGCTCTTTCTAAAAAAAAAAACATTCCATAGATATGTCTACCAATGTCTCACTAAGAACAGTATACAACTAGGCAAAACTTTAGATTTGACTTTTCTACATGTAATGCACGTGCCACAAATGCGATTGACGTCTCTTCTCATCTTAGGCCAACAAAAATGTTCATGCATTATGTCAATGAATGGCAAATGATACTCCCACAAATGCTCATGCAACACGTTTAAAGTTCGCCTTACACCAAAATGATCCATCAAACTACATCCACATGCTTCAAGCACAATCAACTCACGCATAGAGCCATTAGGTACACAAAGTCTATTCTCTTTAAACAAGTATCAATCCAGTCTATTGCACTTACCAAGCAATGCTTTCTCACATACTCCATACACACTAGCAAAGTCATCATCATTAGCATGGAATTTTTTATCATATTCAAATCCCAATAATTTTATATTTAAAATAACACATATTCCACACACACTAGCAATGTCATCATCATTATCATACAATTCCTTATCATATTCAAATCTCAATAACTTTGCATTTAAAATAAAGACAATGATATACCTTCTTGATAATGCATCAACTATAAAATTTTCCTTACCATGTGTGTGTATTTGATGACATGAGGAAAAGTCTCATTACATTCCTCCCACATGGCATGCATTCTATTCAACTTACCTTGTCATTTCAAGTGAACCAAGGACTTATGTTTGGTATGTAGGCAAATTCTTTGGGCCAAAGGTAATGTTGCCAATTTTCCAATGCTGTCACAAAATCAATTCGATGCTTTTTCCTCTAAGAAGTGACAATCCACTAAGAATATTGCTAGGCAACACGACCTCATATCCTTGCAACAAAGAGATAAAACACTAGGCAAAGATTCGTTAAGTTGGATAGTATTAAAATTCGCCTTAGCATAAAACTCACTTCTCTTTTTGTTTTTCTCTCACTTTCTTCACTCTCGCTTTTCTTTTTTTTTCTTGAGGTTTCAGCCTCACCCTCATTTCTTTCCTCTCTCATTTTTGCCTCACCCTCATTTCTTTCCTCTCTCATTTTTCTTTCTCTCTCATTTTCGGTCTCACTATTTTTTTCTTACTCAATCTCACTCACACTCTTTCTTTCTTACTCAATCTCACTCACACTCTTTCTTTTTCGCTCAACCACACTTTTACTCTCATTTTTTTTTTTACCAATCTTTGTTTCTCTCTTTCTTTTTTGATCAACTTCACTTTCACTCTTTCTTCCTTGATCAACCTTACTTTTCAACTTCAGTTGGTCCTCATGGACCTGTGTTTGAGTTAAAGGAACAAGTTTGATTGTTTTTCCATCCTTTTCAAAACTATACATGTTCCTGGACCTATCATGGATCACTTTCCGATCACACTACCACGGCCTCTCCAACAAAATATAGCTAGCATACATAGGTACTACATCACAAAGCACATCATCCTTGTACTTCCCAATTGAAAAAAAAACTAGCACTTGCTTATTGACCCTAACCTCCCCACAATCATTCAATCACTGCAACTTGTATGGTCTAGGGTGTTTCAAGGTAGGAAAATTTAATTTCTTAACTAAAGTAGTGCTAGCCATATTAGTACAACTCCCTCCATCAATGATGTGACGCCCCCAAATCCCCACGTACCAACACGGGGAATTCGAGACGTCCGGATGGTGACAACCCGGGTCACCATCCTATCGACGAGTGCCAAGTGTGTGCAAGCGACAAATGTGCACAAGAAGATACGCAGCGGATAACAAAGTCAAATACTAAGTACCAGAATTTTTTCTTAAATAAAAATACAAAACGGTTCAAAGGTACATAATAAAATATTACATGATATAAATATTGTTTCAAACCAAACATAAAGCATGAACTCCAACTCAGATCTCCGGCGGAGCCGCATCCTCGGGCTCAGCCTCCTCCTCCTCCTCGAACACTGCATCAAAATCTACGGTGCCAAAAATGGTGCCGCAGGTAAGTAAAACCCAAACACCACTAGATAAAATCATATTAAACTCAAACAATATGCATGAATAAATGTCAATGCATAAAACTCGCAAACCATATTTTTTCCACGCACGCCAAAAACCCATTTGGCTTAAAAACATAACCTTTAAAACCAAGCCTCGCCATTATCCCAGATAATGGCCCAAACCACCATTTTCCCAGAAAATGGATCACAAGACCATCGCCATTTTCCCAGAAAATGGCCCATATCCGAAAACCATGAAAACCAACCAATTATGCATGCACCATGATCTCCCCTAGGGATCATCCGCACACTCTGGCTCTGTGCCACACCGCAGGTAACGTCTACGCGTGTGACACCTACACGAGTGATGCCCAGACTCGCGCCTCCACCTCGCGCGTACCTGGCCAGGCCATCCTCTAGTCCCCGCCACTAAAAGGACCACGGAGTCGACACGACAGCGTTACCGTATCGTGCGATCCGGTCGTCGCCCGGCGACAACCCAGGGGATGTCACTCAGTATTATCCACTCCCGAGTGACCAGAGGAGCTCCACCGAGATAATAACCCATCCCGGCTTGGGCTCGTGATACGCACACTCCCAAAAACCATTTACGCCAATAAAACATGATTTTATCCAATAAAATAAAATACAAGTGCATGCATCATGTAAATGCCAATTTCAATGCTCGACAAATAAATTCAACCATAGCACAACAAATCAAGCAACTCCGTCCTCCATCCATCCGACCCCCGAACTCCTCGGACTCAGTCCGGAATCAGCGAACCAACCAAATAATTTATTGAAAGAGTAAAATACATTTAAATCTAAAAGTAGCGTTTGGAAAATACTTACAGCGCTATATAGGATTTTTAGAAGGTTCGGCGCGAAGCGAACGGCGATGCGAAAGCAACGTAACAGTGCAAATGCACTGTTCCCGTGGGTCGCAAAATACCCACTTTTGACCGGGGACAAACCAAGACACCAAATTGATAGGGAATGGTCTAGAGATGTTTATGAAGCTAGTGGAAGTGAGTTTTGGCCGTGGGTGGCGGCGAAAACGCCGGTAGGGGCGGAAAAAGGGCAAATCGGAGTTGAGCTCGTGGGAGCCGCTCCGGTGACCGTTTGAGGCCGGGGATGGGTGGGTTAGGTCGGCAAGGAGTAGGGGAAGAAGTGGTGAAGAGGTGGTGGCCGGAGGTGGAGCGACGGCGGCGGATCGGGCCTCAAGCCGTGCGGCTTGTTGGGCTTTTTCCGGCCAAACGGCCGGCCGGTTGGGGCTGGGAGTCGGAGGGGATGATCACCGGCCGGAGGGGAGTCGACCGGCAGGGGTGGCGTCGGGCACGACGCCGGCGAACGGCGGGCCTGGGCGGGAAGGCTTTCCGGCGTGGGTGAGGAGAGAGAGAGAAAGAGAGGGACGCGGGGAGAGAGAGAGAGAGCCGAACGGGAGAGGGAAAAAAAGGAAAAAGAAAAAAGAAAAAAGGAAAAAAGAAAAAGAAGAGGAAAAGAAAAGAAAAAAGAAAAAGATGAAGGAAATTAATGAGGTCCAGTCCTCACGTCGGAAGTCCGAAGACTGATCAGCCGAAAAGGGTATAAAAACATAAAACGATTAAAATAAATTAACACTACATCAAATAAATAAATAAACACCAATAAAATATTTTAAACACATCAATAAGCTAAAATAAAATAAATAACTAGTAAAAACCAACTATTTAAATTTTTAAAACCAAAAACAAGCCAAAATAAATTAAATCACAATTTAAATCCAACAGCCAATAAAATCCATTTAAAACTCGATAATTTAAAATAAAAGCACTATAAAAATATTTAATTAAATTAAAATATTCCTTCAGTGAAAATACACATAAAAGCGGGTCATCACAAATGATCATACTAAATACCTTGTTTTTTATGTGGCATCTAGTATGAAAAATGATCTCGCTCTGTTGCTCGGTATCTTCCATTTTAATTTGTGTATTGAGAGCGCACCGAGTAACAAGAGACTCACCACACTTTTCATTCTTATACTCATGTTCAATACTAGGTTTACGTCTCCTCCTATCTCTCACATTTTGTAAATTTCTAATCAATATCATCTTATCCCTTACTTCCCCTAACACCATGTTCAACTGCTCAGGCTGTTGTCGCATAGCCTGCAACACAAATGAGTTATCTACCATCCCTTTTGGTGATAAGTCACTTTTATGAGATATCGTATGCGCTACACAAAAAGAATGTTAGTGGAAAAAGATCTCATACGCTCCCTTACGTGTTTACATTCGAATAATGGCACTCCACTTGTGTTTCACTCTTAATTGACTTTTTCCCGATAATGATCTCACACTCTCTTGCCTTTTACCTCAAGAGTTTTCCCACTCAAGTTCTTTATGAACTAAATTGAACTCAATCAAGGTAATACAACCTTGTTTTATTCCAACTAGTAATTAGGTTCAAGAAACAAGAATTAGAGAAAACACAGAAGGAATAAAATGACACGAGAATCAAAAAAATTATACGAGGGAAAAAGTAATTACAAAACAAGATATCAACTATAATGATATATTCAACTCCTTTGATGATAAGGCTCAATCATTTTTTTTTGAATTTTTCTTTTCCTTTCTTTTCTTTTTTTTCCTTTCTTTTCTTTTCTTTTCTTTTCTCTTTTTTTTTTTTCTCACTAATTCAATCACAAACAATTGATTCAATTGTGAAAATCAAATAATTGAGTTCAACACACAAGAATTTATAGGAATTAGAAGGGAATCAATGAAACCCTAAGATGATGAAGAACACCGCAGCCCTAATAAGATGAAATTTTGGCAACACAAAAACCCTAATGAACAAGACAATCTCGGCAGTCTCAAGATGATGTAATTTGGCCAAACAAACCCTAAGATAACCAATTTAGTCAAACTCTAGAAAATAATGAGAAATTCGCAGCCCCTCTAGGCTTTTTTTTTTTTTTGCAATCCTAGAACAATGAAGCCCTAGAATTAAAGATGCAATAAATAAAAGATAGAATCAAACCTGATTGGAAACCTTGCTCTGAATACCAAATGATGTGAACCCGCGGAATTGGATCCCTTAAACCCACAATCAATTTGAAAACTCACCCAAGAAAACTAAAATCAAGTCAATAGATGGAAGAATCTAGACCCTTGAGGAACTCGTTTCAAGAACCTAAATTATATTAAAATCTAGACCCGTTGAAGAACCTGTCTCAAAAACCCAGATTACGTAGGAGGAATACCACAAAGGTTGTGATTTACCTTTGATAAGTTCAAAAGTTCAATCAAGAACAAGATGAGATAAACTCAACTCATAATGAATAAAATTCATCAATTTCATAAACTTTCATATATTTTCAAAATGAGGTAATAAAGAATATTTAAACTAAAGCCTCACCAAACCCTAGGTAAAATAAAGCCTCATATTTCAAAAATACCCTTAAATAGTGCGGCTACAGTAACTATGAATAGTATGCGCTACAGTACCCTTCCCCTAAACAAGATAAACCCTAAACTAAAAGTTTAAGAATCTTTTCCAAAATACCAATGGGTGAAATACAAGGCATTTCCTAAAGAAACCCTAGCTGAAAATTAAAACAATCCCTAAAATACTTTTAAAAACTTCTCTTGAAACCATAGTTCATAAAGCATAAAATATGTGTGGCTGGACATTCCCCAAGCCCAATTATTCTAGATTAATTCTTATAACTAATAAAATAAATCATTTTAATGAAATAAACAAGTCCAAGACCTTCAATAACAATATGCCCAAGTCATGTCTTCCATAGCTTGTTGTATCACATAAATGAAACTGGATTTTCTTTCTTTAAGCCTATCTTGAATGTTGGGCTCTTGCTAGACATATTCCAAGTGGTTTGCACCAATTTTTGCATTGTTTCCTTGACCTTGTTAGCTCTTGCTCTTATGATTGCCCTATCTGGAATTCGAAAAGGATCTTTAAGACTTGGTCCACTTTGATGCCCATCAATAGTCCCTAGTCATGTCACATTAAATGATCTGATATGGGTCAAGATCTCATCTCTAACAAGGGGTGCCGCATTAAATATGACAAGATGTTGCCTCCAAGCACAAAAACTCGGCTTGGGTCAATATCCCTTGACAAAGGTTGTCATATTAAATGCGATAATATGCCGTCCAAAATAGGGGAAGACACCGCAGGCATAGGGAGAATAGTGATCCCACCGGAAGAGGAAAGTATAAAAGCCTTGTTAATGGTACAATTCTAAATGATTACTCTCTCTCTCTCTCTCTCTTTGTGTGGAGCTAAAAAATAACTTGGGCATCGAAGTGTTTTTTGGCACTCCAGGCCATCAGGCTTTCATGTCTCAGGTGACCGGTGGAGGAAGGCATGGTGCAAAACACGTCCTTAACAAATATATTTGTCGTAATTTTTAAAAATACTAGATGGTGGTACATACAATGTGTCTATAATGCATTCTAATTTCTTTTCTTTTCTTTTTTTTCTAAAAGAAAATTAGTTCAACATAGTGAAGAGCTCTGCTTCAGCTCTCTGTTTCCTTGGCCTCCGTTCCCTTCCACAACCCAATCCAACTCCATTAATCTCTTGGTCACTATGTTGAGCTTCAACCTTGGGATGATTTACCAAACCAACAAATTTTGAGCTCCAACCCTCCAAAGCCCTCTTCCTTGGGAAAGTTCTCATAAACACCAATTTTTCTATGCAAACATTTTTAAACATTAATTCGTTCAATATGGAAATTTGCTACAGATTTTGCTATAGAAAAATTAGAGAATAACTGCTTCCTCCTCACCTTTAATTAGAAAACTGATATTAAAATAATAATAATAATCTAAAAGGTAGACCATGGAACATATGGGGTGGTCATAATTTTCCTGAACGAGTGGACAAACTCTCAACCTGGAAATAGGTTTCTCATCGTCTCCCTTTCGTGTACAAATTCATGGATTACCCCAAGATGCAGTAAACAAAGACAATGCAATCAACCTTGGAACTATCTACGCGTATCTTGAACCAGACGATCCAGAAAATGGGCACCTTAGGGTCAAAATAGAAATTGATCTCACAGAGCCACTAATTCCAAAATGTCATCTCCCTCGACAAGGAAAAGCACCAGCCTAAGTATCCTTTAGGTTTGAACATTTATCTAATTTTTGCTATAATTATGGATGACTCAATCATATACCAAAAGACTAACCATGTGAGGAAACCTAAAGCAAAAATCAGTTTGGCCCTTGGATCCATGCATTGAGCTCCCTCTCAAAACACCAAACCAACTCCTAAAAAAAAAAAAAAAACTCCTCATCATCATCTTTACCAAAAACATCCCACCAATCAAACGAAAACCCCTCAAACAACAACAATTCAGGACCTCCTACCCCTTCCACCCCCACACTTTCCACATATTTATCTTATTATCTGCTGAATGTTGATTGTGCACTAATATTTGCTCAATGTTAACTTCTCATTATAATCTCATACTTACTTGTCCACACTATCAGTACCGGATCATCCTACTTACTGAGTTTTTTAACTCATCCTTCTATTACTATATCCAATGGCACTGGTTATGAACAATAACCTAAGAAATATTTCCAAAACAAGATATGACCATGATGGAAACCGTAGTGAGATAGTGGATGTAGCTGTACGAGAAAGAATGAGCTATAGCAATGCAATTTTAACCATATATTAATTCCATTTATTAATGGGAGAGAAATAAAAGAGGAAAAAATGGGAGATAATTTTTAAAGATTTAGTTATGATTTTATGAAAATGATGCAATTATTTTCCTTTTTATTGTAATATTCTTGTGAATATTTCAAGTTGATTTTCGGACCCTTTTTGAACTTCTATTGTCATGAAATGATTTTAGTTTTATTAAGAAAAGATTGATTGCTCATTAAAACATTGAAAGTCCAACCAAAGAGTTCAAGCAACATTGAAAATGATCAAGAAGCAATCGAGAAGGTGTCTGATGATGGTTGTTTATGTGTTGAGGTAGCTGAAATGGCATTGATTATTCCTCCTTCTCCTTAGCTGCACCTAATTGCATGTTTAAGACGAATAAGGTTGAAAAAGTTATTTGATGAAGGTCTATTGAGTGATGGTTGATGGATGTTCTTTTAGATCCTTGGATGGATGTCATGACTACCATTCAATGTCGACATCGACATTGAATAGAAGTAATTGGAAGGAGTTTTTGTGGGGTTTCTAACTTGAAGCTCTTTCATAGGGAGAAGGTCTATTCTAAATTTAGTGGGCTTGGGAGTAGAGGTGTAATTGGTCTGATTCAATTCAGTTTTGTACAAATTTTAGAATCGAACCAGTGGAAAACATCGATTTTGCATTTTTAAAAACCGATCCTAGAGCGATTACCCTTCTAAGCCGGTACTTTCGGTTTTACCAGTTCCTCTCTGGTTCGGTCCCCTTTTTCAATTTTAATCAAGTGTCGATGTTATAAAAAAAATGAAATTTTCTAATGTATACTAATTAATTAAAGAAAAATATAATTAATATACTAATGTATATTAGTATTACTAATTTATTATGTATTTATTCAAAGGAATATGTTGAGAATTTATTAGGCCATAAAATGTAATAATATATATATTTTATATTAATAACATATGATCAAACAAATGTTCATATTTAAGATTAAAATTTTATGTTATAAATTATAATATAAAATTAGTTCATATGTAATTATATAAATTATATATAAAAAATTTATATATAATTACATATATAATATTTTATATCAAATTAAAAACTAATTTTTTTATATATAAATTTTATAAACCTGTCCGGTCCGGTTTGGTGCTGGAAAGCCAAGAACTAAAACCGGACCAAGTTTAGCCGATTTTAAATGTAGGAACTAGTCTTGAACCGGATTGGTTCAAAACCTGTCCAACAGGTCTGATTTGGGCCAGTTTTCCAGTTCAAATTTTCACCCCTACTTGGGAGGGAAGAACGTGGGGATGATCCTTTCACCGGATCTAAACTAGGTGGTCCTTTCTTCAAACTAGGTTTTGCAAAAAGTTGAAGAGATTCGAGATTGTGTGGGGATTTCATGTAAAGGTTTCAATTTAGGGTCTTACTAATTGCAAGCAAGGAGGGTCAACCTCTCTTGGTAAGATCTGCCTTTAAAAAAGATTATCTTATTCCATTAACTATGATGCAAGGGATGAGAGTACAAGTAGAGGAAGGTCAAAGGAGAAGGTGACAAATTTTGCTTTATGAAACCAAAGATACTATCATGGAATATCCGAGGGCTGGATACTCCTTGTAAACACCTCCGTGTAAAGAATATGATTCGGCATTGTAAGGTTGATGTTGTTTGCTTTTAGGAAACTAAGTTGAAATTTATTGAAAGAAGTATTATTAGAAGTTTATGGGATGCTATTATATGGGATGGATTTTTCTAGCTTCTAACAAGGCTTTGAGTGAGATTCTTGTGATGTGGGATAAGAGAGTTGTGAATTTGTTGGAGGAGAGCATTGGAGAATAATTGGTGGCTTGCATTTTCAAGATCGTGGAGGATGGGTTTGTATGGGCATTTGTGGGTATTTATCGGCCTAACTTTAATAGAAGTAAAAGATTTATGTAATGAAATTGTTGGATTAGGCAATTGGTGGATTGTTCCTTAATGTATCGGTAAGGATTTCAATATTACTCAGTTTTCAAGTGAAAGGTTGAGGGAGTCTCATATAATTCCTGCTACCATAGAGTTTTCAGATTTTATTTTTGATATGTATCGTTTCGATTTTCATTTGGCCAGGGGTGATTGCAAGTGTTCCAACGACATGGCTTGCTCTAGGTTGGATATATTCATTGTATCTCCTTGGGAGATTCAATTTCCTGATTTATGTCAAAAGTGACTTTCCAAGTTATGTTCATATCATTTTCCTATTTTATTGGATTGAGGGGTTAAAAGTTGATGGTTTTGTAGACAAGGTGAAAGAGTGGTGGACCTCATATAAGTATTCTGGCACCCTATTTTTGTTATGGCTGCTAGCAAACATAAAGTTTTAAAAAATTATTTGAAAAGGTGGAATGTCAAATTTTTTGGGAATATTGATAATCAAAGGAAGTCTCTCTTTGAGGAGCTATAGGGATTGGAAGAAAGGAAAGTGATGAGGGCTCTTTTGGATGAGGAGATGGTGGCAAAAAGTTGTGTAGCTGTTGAACTTGAAAAGGCCATACTCATGGAGGAGATCTCGTGGAGGCAAAATTCTCGAGTCCTTTGGTTGAAACAAAGGGACAGGTGTACTAAGTTTTTCTATCGGTTGGTGATCGGTGCAAAACTACAAGTGCACAGTATCATAGTTTTATAGTAAAGTGATGAGAAGAGTATTGACTCGGTTTCGAATGTGCTTCCAAGTATAGAAGTGTCAAGTTGTATCAAGGATAAGTCCAGGATCGTATTCCACAGGGACAATGAGTTATCAAAGCGTATAACGGATTTGTGAGTAACAAATGAATTGAGCATGAGAGATGAAAATAAAATTAAAATGCAATGCACAAAAAATGATTGAAGTTGAAATTAGAGTTTCTGATCAAAAAGGCAAATTAACGAACACTTGGGTTGGGTTTGAGATTCTTTTTATTTCGGATTCCAGATAATTTCTCGATTAACAATCCAGTCAAGGTATTGATATTCGGAAGATAAAAAATTAAGCTCAAGTTTTTGCAATATTTTCTCAAGAAATTCTCTAATTTACTAGCCAAAATTTATATTTATAATCAATCGAAAGAAGCCTTGATAAATTCAAGCTTTTGTTGTGCATTACGTCAACAACAAAACAAGAGCAAGAGCCGTAATCTATTTTCCATTTGAATCCGACTAATAACTTAGTGAAATAAACATTAAACAACAAAATATTGCATCAAACTAGAATCTAAAATAAATTAAATCTCATTCCACAACCCAAGCTTTAGAAATTAGTTACACATGATATTTTTAGTAACAAAAATAAATCTAAGTTGAGTCATAGTAAAATCTGTAAAAAGAAATAAATAAAAACTGAAACTCCAACCAATGTAAACGAATGACAGAGAAAATAAATTGCTTAACGAAACAACCGAAAAGAATAAAACTAAAGCTGCCGAAAATGAGACCTGTTCCGTCCAATAAAACTAGGAAATACAACTTAATTTCAAATGCTAAAAATGGGAAGAAGAATAAAAGAAATGCTAAATGAATGAAGAAAAGATAAACACCAACGTAAAAAAAATGCTGAACGTAAATAAAATTACAGCAAAAAAAAAAATAAAACTTCCGTCTCCTCTCTAAAGAAAAGAAACTGTCCGCTATGTAAGCTTCCGTATGCTATGTCTGAATGAAAACAAGTGAATGAAAACAAGAGAAATAAAAAAAATAACCAAGCCGACTGAAAAGAAATGATACAGGAAAAAAATTAAAACTAACTCCCCTCCTTCCTACGTAAACAGAAGGAAGAAAAACAAGAAATAAAATGAAAACAGAACAAATGCCTCTGCTCTATGTAAACTGCAGAAAAAAAAAAAAAACAATATCCCTAAACTAAAAACTGCTCTCGGTTTTATAAGGTGAGCTCTCATCTCCTTTGCTGTCCGTGGTCCCTTCTGTTCAGCTTTCTACGTGTGTGAGTGCTGTTTCTGTTTTGAGGTGCCGTGTGCTGAATGTGTTACTTGTTTTCCTTCCGTGATTGATGCATGTGAGCTGCCGTGACTTTTTTTCAGATGCTGTCTGTTTTCCTGCATCCGTTTGCTTTATTTTTCCTCATGTGTGCCAGCGTGTGAAATGCTTGTATGCTCCCCGAATGAGACCTGCATGTGTTCGGTTTGTTGCCCTTTTGCTTTCTGCATGTGCTGAGTTTTACTTTCATCCATGTGCAAGTGAGCTATTTTCTGCATCATTTTTCTGCATGTGCCGATTTGAGTTCCAGCTTTGATTGTTTTTTTCTGCAGGTGCAAGTTGCTGCCGTGAGTTGCATGTGCTGCTGCTTTTGCTTTTTCCTGTTTTGACTTTCTGCTGCAAGTGTGCCTTGATTGCTTTTCACTTTATTTTCTGCATTGAGGTTTGAGTGCTGCATGTGTTGATTGGCCGAGTGATTTCAGCTTGTTCTCCTCCTGCATGTGCTGTCAACTACCGTGATTTTCTGCATGTGTGAGCTTGAGGTGCCGTGAGTTGATTTTCTTCATGCATGTGTGTTTACTTTCCATTTCCTGCTGCATATGTAAGCTGTTTCTTCTGTGAGTTCTAGCTGAGTTTCCCTTTTGATTTCTGCATGTTCTCGTTGTTGTGTGCTGAGTTGCATCCGTGAGTTGCTGTCCACGTCAGTTGCTTTCTGCAAGTATTGTTTTTCTGCATGAGTGTTCTTGCTATTTCTAGGTTCTGCATGTGCATCGCTGCCTTATTTTTCTGCATGTGCATGTGTTTGGTTTCTACATTTCTGGTTTGCAAATTTCTGCATGTGCATGTGTTTTTGCTGCTGTCCAAGTTCCAGCCGTGAGTTCCTTTCCTTTATTTTCTGCATGTGTATTAGAAATGTATTTCTTTCAAAAGCAAATATAGAACTTTATGTGTATAAAATATCGACATCAATTAATTTGATATTCAATATTAGAATTTGATGCATAATTAAGTGTTCAATCCTTATTTGATAAAATAAATCACTCATTTAAACAACTTAATTATGCAATTCTAACCCTTTATCACACCCCCCAACTAGCTTTTTGCTAGACTCTAGCAAATAAAGCGAATGAATTCATGCAAAGGTGAAATTACCAACTTGAGAAAATCTGAGAATCACATGCCATGAAATAGATTTGTTGAGTTTAAGAACACTGGAGATAGATTAATCTGAATTGTATCAACTGAGGGATTTATACACAATTTAGTTAATCAACCAAGGGAATTACATGTAACAAAGCTTGCTTTCTTTCAAGTGCATGGAAATGGGGTTAGAATTCCAAGATCGACTACCAAGAGACATTAACAGTTTCAATCACAACAATCAACTGAGAAAACCACATGGTCTTACTCTAATTCAAAACCATTGTAGTGGCGGCTTTCACGCTATTACGCTTTGAAAGGCGCCTACTTTTTTTGTAAGGACCCCGGTAATAGGCAGCCTTTTCCAGTACACAAATGTAATTTTTGTTTTTTTTTTTTTGTTTTTTTTTTTATCCCTGGCTTGTCCCTTTTCTCATTTAATTCAGATTTCTTCCTAAGCCATTAGGATATGGTTCATTAGAGTCTCAAACAATTGAAGTGTAAATCAACCAACAATGACTCAATGTAGTCTTTCTAGGCCTTCCGGGTATGTGTTGTGTGTGTTTAAGCAAAACTCTTAACATCTTTCCCTTGGTTTAACAACTAAATAAAATGGATAAGTCCCTCTTTTGACATATACTCATATTTGCACTACATTCCACATGTTTCATGACCTCAACAAATCTTTTTCTTCTTCTTTTTTTTTTTTACCACTTTCCAGCATGTAAAATTCAAGAATGGGGAATTTAATCTGCTTTTAATTCATTACTAGTACTCCCCAAGGTGGACCAAAATGTGTCTAAGGCATGCAAACAGAGAAATAAATTCTCTTCCTCACCCCCCAACTAGATTGTAGCATTGTCCTCAATGATGCAAGAGAAATGAAGGAATTTACACAAAGAGAGCAGTTAAGGGGCAAAACAACTACCGAAAATTCAAAGAAAAACTGAACGAAAGAGGAAAAGGAAGTACCTAAACAGCTTTGAAAGGAATGCAATAAAAATAAAAATTGAAAAACAAAAGAAAACAATGAAAAGAACTGGATAAATCCAGAACCATCAATTAGGATCAAGCAAATGTAGAGTAGATTCCTCAGGTGCAAAGTTAGAAATAAAAGGCTTGAGCCTTTGACCATTAACCTTAAAAGCATTTCCATTTTTAGGATTGACAACCTTATTAGCACCATGAGGGAAAACTGTTTTAACCAAATAGGGGCCACTCCATCTGGATCTTAACTTGCCAGGGAACAAATGAAGTCAAGAATTGTAGAGTAAAACCTGTTGATTAGGCTCAAATGATTTTCTTTGAATATGCTTATCATGGAAAGACTTCATGCGTTCCTTGGACAGCTTAGAATTATCATAAGCATCCCTTGAAGTTCCTCTAATTCACAAAGATGTAATTTCCTCAAAGATCCAGCTTGATCAAGATCAGAATTAAACTTTTTGATGGCCCAAAATGCACGGTGTTCAAGCTCAACAGGGAGGTGGCAAGCCTTACCATAGATTAACCGATAAGGAGACATACCCAAAATAGTTTTATATGCAGTCCTATATGCCCATAATGCATCGGTTAATTTCAAAGACCAATCCTTTCGGTTCGGACTCACAGTTTTTTCCAAAATGGTCTTAATTTCCCTATTAGCAAGTTCAACTTGGCCATTTGTTTGGGAATGATATGGAGTAGAAATTTTGTGGTGAATGCCATACTTATGCAAGAGGGCAGCAAAAGGCTTGTTGCAAAAATGGGTGCCGTTATCACTTATGATGGCCTTAGGCATGCCAAATCTAGCAAAAATATTTTCCTTTAAAAATTTAAGCACCACTTTATGGTCATTTGTTTTACATGGTATGGCTTCGACCCATTTTGAAACATAATCAATGGCCACTAAGATGTACAAATAACCAAAAGAAGAAGGAAATGGCCCCATAAAATCAATTCCCCAACAATCAAAAATCTCTATGACCAAAATGGGTTTTAAAGGCATCATGTTCCTTTTAGTGAAGCACCTAATTTCTTACATGACTCGCAAGTTTTGCAGAAACTATATGCATCTTTAAACAAATGGGGCCAATAAAAACCACTTTGTAAAATTTTTGCAACTGTCTTGTGTGCAGAAAAATGACCCCCACATGCCTCACTATGGCAAAAAGAAAGGACAGCTTGCATTTCATGCTCAGGCACACATTTTCTAATGATTTGATCAGGACAATACTTGAAAAGGTAAGGATCATCATAAAAGAACGATCTCACCTCAAGCATGAATTTCCGTATATCTTGAGCGCTCCAATGAGGTGGTGTTTGTCCTGTCACCAGAAAATTAACTATATCAGCAAACCAAGGCAAATTTTCAACTAACATAAGATGTTCATCAGGAAAAGAATCAAGAACAGGTGTCGGTTGTTCAGTTTCAGCAACTGTGAGCCTAGACAAATGGTCGGCTACCACATTCTCTACTCCTTTCTTGTCTTGATGATGATATTGAACTCTTGGAGTAAAAGTATCCATCTAATCAACCTTGGTTTTGCATCTTTCTTTGTCAATAAATACTTGAGAGCTGCATGGTCAGTAAAGATGACTATAGGAGAACCAAGAATATATGCACGGAACTTCTCCAAAGCAAATACCACAGCAAGTAATTCTTTTTCAGTAGTAGAATAATTTTTTTGAGCAAAATTCAAAGTTTTACTTGCATAGTAAATGACATAAGGAAGTTTGTTCTTACGTTGTCCAAGAACAGCTCCTATAGCAAAATCACTTGCATCACACATGATTTCAAAAGAAAGTGACCAATCAGGAGGTTGAAGAATAGGAGCAGTGGTTAGCAAAGTTTTAAGCCGACAAAAAGCTTCTTGACACTCGGGTGTCCAATCAAATTTTACATCATTCATCAATAGCTTACATAGAGGCTTAGAAGTAGAGCTAAAGTCTTTGATAAATCTCCTATAAAAACCCGCATGCCCAAGAAAAGATCTAATGTCTTTTATTGACTTAGGTGTAGGAAGTTTAGAAATCAACTCAATTTTTGCTCTATCTACTTCAAGTCCTCTAGATGAAACAACATGTCCCAGAACAATGCCCTGTTGCACCATGAAATGGCACTTCTCCCAATTAAGTAGCAACTGCTTCTCTTCACACCTGGCCAAAACAGCTTGCAAATTGGTTAAACAACTCTCAAATGAATCACCAAATACAGAAAAATCATCCATAAACACTTCTAGAGTGTTCTCAATCATGTCACTAAAAATGCTAAGCATGCATCTTTGAAAAGTTGCTGGTGCATTGCATAAACCAAAAGGCATTCTCCTAAAAGCAAAAGTACCAAAAGGACAAGTAAAGGTGGTCTTTTCTTGATCCTCTGGTGCTATTTCTAATTGATAGTAACCGGAGAACCCATCTAAGAAGCAATAAAAAGCATGTCCAGCAACTTTTTCTAACACTTGATAAGAAAAGGCAAAGGAAAATGATCTTTCCTAGTGGCGGCATTCAACTTCCTATAATCAATACACATGCGCCAACTAGTAGGAATTCTGGTGGGAATCGATTCATTTTGATCATTTTTAACAATGGTAAGCCCAGATTTTTTTGGAACTACATGGATGGGACTTACCCACTTGCTATCCGAGATGGGGTAAATGATACCCACATCAAGCAATTTCAACACCTCATTTTTAACCACTTCCTTCATTGTGGGATTCAACCTTCTTTGCATTTCCCTAGAAGGCTTTGCATCATCTTCTAAATAAATCCTATGGGTACACTCCAAGGGACTTATACCTTTTATATCAGCCATTGTCCACCCAATAGACTTTTTATGCTTCTTAAGCACATCTAGCAATTTATCTTCTTGTTCACTAGTTAAGTGAGAAGAAATTACCACAGGGAAGGTGCTTTGTGGTCCTAAGAAAGCATACTTCAACTCCAATGGAAGAGGTTTGAAGTCCAAAGTTGGGGATTGCTCCTCCGAAGGTTTGAGAGTTGATGTCAATGGTGGAAGTTGCTCAAATTTTGGCCTCCATGGTTGTGTAACTTGCTGACCTATTGAGGAAACAAGAGATGAGTCATTAACATTATCAAATATTTTCAAATCTTCTTCAAATTCCTCTAAAGAATCAATAAGTTGAAAGTAATGTGCAGAATTTTCATCAATGAAATTTTCCAGCAAATTCACTTCATGAACTTCTTCAACTTCTTGCGGTTGCCTGCAAAGATTAAAAATATTTAGCTCCAAGGTCATATTTCCAAAACTCAATTTTAAAACTCCACTTCTACAATTTATGAGTGCATTAGAAGTAGCCAAGAAAGGTCTTCCTAAGATAACCGGTGCTTGGAAAGTAGAATGATTAGTCAATTGCATGTCGAGTACGACAAAGTCTACTGGATAGTAGAATTTGTCTACTTGAACCAAAACATCTTCCACAACACCTCTAGGAATCTTTATAGACCTATCAGCCAATTGCAATGTGATAGAAGTAGATTTCAACTCACCCAATCCAAGCTGAACATAAACATTATAAGGCAATAAGTTCACACTTGAACCTAAGTCTAATAATGCTTGGCCTATTTTCGAGCTCCCTATCATGCAAGCTATGGTAGGGGATCCTGGGTCCTTGTATTTGGGAGGAGTGTTGGTTTGGATAATAGCACTAACCTGCTCAGTAAGAAAAGCTTTCTTTTGCACATTCAATTTTCTTTTTACGGTGCATAAATCCTTTAAAAATTTAGCATATGTAGGAATCTGTTGAATAGCATCCAACAATGGTATATTGATCCTAACTTGCTTAAAAATTTCAAGAATTTCAGCGTGATGTTTATCTTTGTGCAAAGGGGTTAATCTTTGAGGAAAAGGTGCAAGTGTAGTGCTTGGGACATTTTTAGATTCCAAAGGATCATGTGCCTCATTTTCAGAAGGAGGTTTAGAAATGTTACCATTCTTTTCTACCTCTTGATCTGGGATGCCGATCACCTTACCACTTCTTAAGGTTGTAATAGCCTTGACTTGCTTGACATTTGGATCTCCTGCCATATTTTGAAATTGCTGGTTTTGGCCTTGGGGATTAGGCTGAGATTGTGCAGGGAACTTCCCTTTCTCTTGAGCGCTCATGGTTGTGGTCAACCTTGTGACTGACCCTCAATGTCAGCAATGGCTTGTGAATTTTGACTGTTGATAGCAGCTTGGCTTTGCATGAATTGTTGAAAATTGGTGGACAGCTGTTGAAAATTGGTGGATAATTGCTGGAAATTGTCTTCAAGGTTCTTTTTCTGAGCTGGCACCATGTGGTTGGCATATTGAGATGGTCCTGAACCTCCTGGGGTTGTATAGGGTGCAAATTGTGAAGGACCAGCTATGTTGGGTGCAGGTACAGCAGCTTGTTCACCCCTCCAACTAAAATTAGGGTGATTTCTCCATCCCGAATTGTAAGTGTTGGAATAAGGACCTGAAAAAGATTTAGCAACCATATTAACAGCATTAGATTGATCCAAAAGAACTTCTTTAAAAGCTGGAATGGTTGGGCAATCATTAGTTGAATGCCCTTGGCCCTCACAAATATTACAGCTCAAGGTAATCTGAGGTACAGCTTGTACTTCATTCACTTTCTTCAGTTCTATGGTTTCTAATTTCTTAGAAATCATAGCCAACCTAGCATTCAAATCATCTACTTCCCTCAGATTATATTTCCCACCCCCTGAAATTGTCCTCGAACTTTCCGACCTATCATGAACATCAGATGTATCCCATGATTGTGCATTTTCAGCTAGATAATCAAAATATTCAAAAGCTTCCTCAGGTTCTTTGTTAAAAAACGCTCCATTACACATGGTCTCCACAAATTGTCTCATTTTTTGTTGCAACCCCTCATAAAAAAAACTGATGACCCTCCAATTCTCATATCCATGATGAGGACATGCATTTAAAAGGTCTTTGAATCGTTCCCAACAATGATAAAATGTTTCCACATCCTTTTGGCAAAAATTCATGATTTGTCTTTTCAAGGCATTGGTTCTATGCATGGGAAAAAATTTCTTTAAAAATTCAGTTTGCATTTCTTGCCAAGTCCCAATGGATCTTGGTCTTAAGGCATTCAACCATGTCTTAGCCTTGTCTTTTAAGGAAAATGGAAACAGTTTCAATCTTATGACCTCTTCAGTGCATGTTCTATCCATGAATGTGGAACACACTTCTTCAAACTCTTTGATATGCAAGTAGGGGTTCTCAGATTCCATACCATGAAAGTGTGGTAACAAAGGAATCATCCCAGGTTTGAAATTAAAAGCATTTGCATTAAGAGGTAAAATGATGCAAGAAGGTGTGCTAGTCCTAACAGGCTGAAGATATTCTCTAAGTGTCCTGTTTGGATTATCCACTTCCCTATCATGATGCTCATTTTCAGCCATGATGCTATCAGTGTCAGCTGATGATTCAACGGCTGAATTAAGAGAAACAGATGATGCACTCGATGATGATTCAGTCCTAGCAAGTCTATATGTGCTACTCTAGCCCAACCAGACATGCAACTTCAGCACAAAACGAGATAAAAGTAAACAAGTAAAATGAGAGGTAAAGATATCACCTAGACTGTGAAGAGGTTCACAGCTCCATAAACGTCCTCTCAGGAAAAAGAGAATGCTCTGATAAGCACCAGTTGTCCCCGGCAACGGCGCCAAAAACTTGACTCGGTTTCGAATGTGCTTCCAAGTATAGAAGTGTCAAGTTGTAGCAAGGATAAGTCCAGAATCGTATTCCACAGGGACAATGAGTTATCAAAGCGTATAACGGATTTGTGAGTAACAAATGAATTGAGTATGAGAGATGAAAATAAAATTAAAATGCAATGCACAAAAAATGATTGAAGTTGAAATTAGAGTTTCTGATTAAAAAGGCAAATTAACGAACACTTGGGTTGGGTTTGAGATTCTTTTTATTTCGGATTCCAGATAATTTCTCGATTAACAATCCAGTCAAGGTATTGATATTCGGAAGATAAAAAATTAAGCTCAAGTTTTTGCAATATTTTCTCAAGAAATTCTCTAATTTACTAGCCAAAATTTATATTTATAATCAATCGAAAGAAGCCTTGATAAATTCAAGCTTTTGTTGTGCCTTACGTCAACAACAAAACAAGAGCAAGAGCCGTAATCTATTTTCCATTTGAATCCGACTAATAACTTAGTGAAATAAACATTAAACAACAAAATATTGCATCAAACTAGAATCTAAAATAAATTAAATCTCATTCCACAACCCAAGCTTTAGAAATTAGTTACACATGATATTTTTAGTAACAAAAATAAATCTAAGTTGAGTCATAGTAAAATCTGTAAAAAGAAATAAATAAAAACTGAAACTCCAACCAATGTAAACGAATGACAGAGAAAATAAATTGCTTAACGAAACAACCGAAAAGAATAAAACTAAAGCTGCCGAAAATGAGACCTGTTCCGTCCAATAAAACTAGGAAATACAACTTAACTTCAAATGCTAAAAACGGGAAGAAGAATAAAAGAAATGCTAAACGAATGAAGAAAAGATAAATACCAACGTAAAAAAAATGCTGAACGTAAATAAAATTACAGCAAAAAAAAAATAAAACTTCCGTCTCCTCTCTAAAGAAAAGAAACTGTCCGCTATGTAAGCTTCCGTCTGCTATGTCCGAATGAAAACAAGTGAATGAAAACAAGAGAAATAAAAAAAATAACCAAGCCAACTGAAAAGAAATGATACAGGAAAAAAATTAAAACTAACTCCCCTCCTTCCTACGTAAACCGAAGGAAGAAAAACAAGAAATAAAATGAAAACAGAACAAATGCCTCTGCTCTATGTAAACTGCAGAAAAAAAAAAACAATATCCCTAAACTAAAAACTGCTCTCGGTTTTATAAGGTGAGCTCTCATCTCCTTTGCTGTCCGTGGTCCCTTCTGTTCAGCTTTCTACGTGTGTGAGTGTTGTTTCTGTTTTGAGGTGCCGTGTGCTGAATGTGTTACTTGTTTTCCTTCCGTGATTGATGCATGTGAGCTGCCGTGACTTTTTTTTCAGATGCTGTCTGTTTTCCTGCATCCGTTTGCTTTATTTTTCCTCATGTGTGCCAGCGTGTGAAATGCTTATATGCTGCCCGAATGAGACCTTCATGTGTTCGGTTTGTTGCCCTTTTGCTTTCTGCATGTGCTGAGTTTTACTTTCATCCATGTGCAAGTGAGATGTTTTCTGCATCATTTTTCTGCATGTGCCGATTTGAGTTCCAGCTTTGATTGTTTTTTTCTGCAGGTGCAAGTTGCTGCCGTGAGTTGCATGTGCTGCTGCTTTTGCTTTTTCCTGTTTTGACTTTCTGCTGCAAGTGTGCCTTGATTGCTTTTCACTTTATTTTCTGCATTGAGGTTTGAATGCTGCATGTGTTGATTGGCCGAGTGATTTCAGCTTGTTCTCCTCCTGCATGTGCTGTCAACTATCGTGATTTTCTGCATGTGTGAGCTTGAGGTGCCGTGAGTTGATTTTCTTCATGCATGTGTGTTTACTTTCCATTTCCTGCTGCATGTGTAAGCTGTTTCTTCTGTGAGTTCCAGCTGAGTTTCCCTTTTGATTTCTGCATGTTCTCGTTGTTGTGTGCTGAGTTGCATCCGTGAGTTGCTGTCCACGTCAGTTGCTTTCTGCAAGTGTTGTTTTTCTGCATGAGTGTTCTTGCTGTTTCCAGGTTCTGCATGTGCATCGCTGCCTTATTTTTCTGCATGTGCATGTGTTTGGTTTCTACATTTCTGGTTTGCAAATTTCTGCATGTGCATGTGTTTTTGCTGCTGTCCAAGTTCCAGCCGTGAGTTCCTTTCCTTTATTTTCTGCATGTGTATTAGAAATGTATTTCTTTCAAAAGCAAATATAGAACTTTATGTGTATAAAATATCGACATCAATTAATTTGACATTCAATATTAGAATTTGATGCATAATTAAGTGTTCAATCCTTATTTGATAAAATAAATCACTCATTTAAACAACTTAATTATGCAATTCTAACCCTTTATCAAGTATCGTCCTTAGGGATTTGTAACTTACTTTTGACAAATACAAAAATTATACTAATCTCGATTTTATCTAGACAAGTCACTAAGATTTTTGTAATTGTAATTTAAAATAAAATCAATTCAAAGAAAAATACGCAAAGTAAAAGAAAAATAATGTTCGAAGATCAAATGAATGGGAAAGAAAACTTCTAGGAAATCGATTTCACCTAATCCCCCACTATGCTTTACTCATCTAACTAATTTAATTTAATTCTCTCTATTTGTTAGCAAATCTCTAATTTATCCAAAAGCCTCTTTCGATAGTCAATTAGAAATTATTCTTGTTCATCATTTTACATAAGAGTATGCAAATTAATAAAGTAAGAGAGCAATAAGACCAATGATTTTAATACTACATAAGTTCATAAAAGTCTTTCAATCTCTATATTTACCTATGCTGAAATATCCAAGATCTATCTTACAATTCCCTCTTTCAATAGCAAATCACAAGATTAAAATCATCTAATTAATGGCTAATTAATTAGAAGCAATAAGTTCAAAATAAATCAGACAAACAAAAAAAGAATTACTTTAAATTAGCATAGAAAATCGAGCATAGTTTGGAACTAGATTATATCATTTTCCTAGAATAAAGAAAAATTTAATTCATGCTAAAAATTAAATTTAACATAAACGAATTCACCATAATTTTTCTGAGAAAAAATCGGAAAATGAATACTAAAAAATACTTCTCGCAGTCGCTGCTCATCTTCAAAACCAAAGGAAATTAAGTTTTGAATCTCTCTTCCATCTGTGCGTCAACAAGCCTAGAGCTCAAGCTGCTTTTTTTTTTCTTCCAAAAATTAAAACTTGCTGGGTCCTCGCGAGAAGTCCTTTCAGCGTCGTGCTTCCTCCGTAAACTCCAAAAGAAAGCCCTGTGTTTTGTGCCTCCAATAAAACCATTGCTACGTCTTTCACCAATTGACCAAGTCAAACGAAAAATCCAAACTGCTAGGTCCCTCTCGAAACGGAAGGAATGAAAAATCCTTTGCATTTGTTCCAGAACTCAAGAGGCAATCATAGGACCCATTCAAATTTAAAAGAAAAAACTGCTTGCATCCCGCAACAACCCACCAGCCTTACGCTTGCTTTCTTTAGCATTTTGCCTTTTTATTTTCCACCAACAACCCAGCGTCCAAGTCAAACCGAAGGTCTCTTTAATTTTCGCATGTGATGTCTCTTTCATTTTAGCAGTTCCTCTTTTCAAATAAATTTTTCATTTAAATGAGAGAAAGTCTCTAGATGATAGGCTTCTAAAATTTGGATCTTCATCTTCTTCAAATCTGAAATAAAATTTAAATAATAACAATGAAGGTTAAAATCAACAAAAATAAATAAAATTAGACTAAACTTTAAAGTTAAGAGGATAAAATATACTAAATTATGCAAGTCATCAAACACCCCCAAACTTAAAACTTTGTTTCTCCTCAAACAAAAATAAAATAAAATACCACCATAAGCAATATCAACTAGACTTCATAGAGAAGTATCATCACTCACCAAGCCATGATCTGAATTTTGATTTCATCACTAGTATCTTACTCTTTTAACATCAAAGATAGCAGGAAAATCAATAAAAAATTTAACAATTTGTCAAACAAGAATTATGAGTTTACTTAAACCTAAAGCTAAGACATTCAGTGTGTGTGTGATATAATCAATTTAACTCCAAACCACCAGCAAACTTAGATAAAAGTATAACAGTTAAAATCAAAAGAATTCTCTCGAAACTTAACCCCATAAGTTGATTGAGCTGAAATATTGCATATTTTAGCTATTTAAAACCAATGTATTTCAATTGCTTCGTGACATTATTTATTGGTTTTAGATGGAAAAATAGTTAATAAGCATAAATTCGAGTTATGATTTTTAATTGATTAATATCATGTTTATGCTTAATTTTATAACTATGATTTAATTGGACAATACATCCTCACATATATAATATTTTTTTAAATAATCTATTTTCTTTTTAATTTATTTCGAATGTATTTTTATTTCTTTATTTTCAGCTTAAATAAAATTCACAAGATCAAACGGTGAAACTTTTACATAAAGTCAAGAAGCAGTTTCACGCGTTGTCTGTGGGTGCTTTCGGTGGGCTAGTTGGACGTAAAAAGGAGATCCGATTCTGAGCCACGGCGCATGCTATATGAGTTTTTCAAAGCAGTAGATTTGGGCAGCCGAAAATGTTGAAAGAATTGTCGGAATGAAAATCATGGAGGCCGAGAACAATGGAAGAGCCAACAGGTTGATGATGGCATGGAATCCAAGTGTGCATCAAGTTGCGGTTGCTGGATTGTTAAATGCAACACTCTTCATTCCAATTTTCCATTTAAACAGTGTTTGGAGAGATTCCAGCAAGTTTGGTGATATATTTGATGAAGATTTCTTCATAAAAGCACTCAAAAGTCGTGTTGACGTGGTTAAAAAAATAGCTCCCAGAGTGGGGGCAAATACGTTTCAGTGCATCTTCGTTTTGAAGAGGATATGGTTGCATTTTCATGCTGTGAATATGATGGTGGGGAGGAGGAGAAACGGGAAATGGACATTGCACGAGAAAGAAGTTGGAGAGGAAAATTCAGAAGAAGGGGTCGAGTAATAAGGCCTGGTGTAAATCGGGTGGATGGAAAATGCCCTTTAACTCCATTGGAGGTCGGAATGATGCTCAGGGGCATGGGTTTTGATAATACCACCTCAGTCTTTGTTGCAGCAGGAAAAATTTATAAAGCAGAAAAATATATGGCCCCGCCATTACAAGCTGCTCCACACCTAATATTGATCATGAATCATCAATGCATTCTGGAGTTATTGACATTTCTTCAAAGCAGCCACAGCTGGAACCTAAGAAATGTAATGAGAAAAAGTCAAGCACCTCAAGCATCAATCACGGCAGCAGCAGCTCACGGAAGGCAACTTTCACACATGCAACAAAGCAGCAGAAAACTTTGACTTGGACAGCACATGATGCAGAATTTTCGGTGAAAGAGCAGATGATTTTCGGTGGAGGGACAGCAACTCACACCATCACTCGGCTGGAACTTGATGCAGCACACCACATGCATGAATTCACAAATCACGGCACTTAGCAAATCATGGAAGCACATGTAGAAAGCAAACTCATACACGGCAAAACAGCAGCAGAAAAATAATGCAGTCAAGCAAGACCTCCAGAAGAAAATCAATCCACGGCACCTTCACTCCAATGCAACCTACAGCAGTTCACACAAGCATCACTCAAAGCATGCAGAAAAAGTCAAAAACAGCAGCAGAAAAATAAAAGAGATGCAGATCATACACGGCACCGAAAGCATCACTCACCTAATGCAGCCAGCCACTCACACATGCATCAATCACGGATGGAAAATAAAGCAACTTGCACCTGCAGAAAATACAAAAACAAATGCAAGAAAACCAACTCACGGCACCTCAAGCTCATACATGCAGAAGAAATTCAATTCAAGGCAGCATTCACATGCAAGAAAGCTCATTCACATGCATCACTCGGGCAGCACCTCAAATGCAGAAACTAACACACATGCAGCACATGGCAAAATGCAGAAAATCAGCAAAACAGAAATGCAGAAAACATGCATCACTCACAGCAACTTACGGCAGAAACAAATCAAAGCATCATGCACCGAAAACATGCAAAAATTACGGACAAAAATTTTCTCATGCATACTCTATAAAAGCAGGAGAGGGAAGAAGAAAAAA
>QGSO01000450.1:830737-835737 GCA_011037825.1 Carya cathayensis
AGCGAAATCAGGCAAAGCTGAAAGCTCGAGGTGCGCTCGACAAGTCGCTCGAGCGAAGTTAGGCAGAGTCGACCGCTCGATGTTCGCTCGACACTCCGCTCGAGCGAATATCGTATTTTGACAGATCTAGGGTTTTCCGCCGTCACACCTTATAAAAGTGATTTTTCACTTTATGGCCGTACCTTTTGACTGGAGAACACCTTTTGGGACTGAAAAACACATCTAGAAGGATTCAAATCAATCGTTTTGGAGAGGGGATTCCACATATTGCACGTACGTTGGAATCATACACGAGCACAGACGGGAGAAAAGCCTTGAATCAATTCCTTGAGTTTTTGACGACGAGTTGCGGCTGCAAGGAGTATTTTCAGCGTTTATTTTCTTCCAATTTTCTCAGAACAATTATGGTGAATTCGTTTATGTTGAATTCAATTTCTAGTATGAGCTAAATTTCTTTATTCTAGGAAAACGATGTAACCTAGTTCCGAACTATGCTTGATTGTCTATGCTAATTTAAGGCAATTCTCTCTTTGTTTATCTGAATTATTCTGAATTTATTGCTTCTAATTAACTGGCCATTGATTAGATGATTTTTAATCTTGTGATTTGCTATCGAAAGAGGGAATCATAGGGTAGATCTTGAATATTTCAGCATAGGTAAGTATAGAGATCGAAAGACTTGTATGAACCTATGTAGTAATTAAATCATTGGTCTTAATGTGTTCTTGATTATTTAATTTGCATACTCTTGTGTGAATTGATGAACAAGAATAATTTCCAATTGACTATTGAAAGAGGCTTTTGGATGAATTAGAGATTTGCTAATAAACAAAAAGAATTAAATTAAATTAGCTGGATGAGAAAAGCATAGTGACGAATTAGGTGAAATCGGTTTCCTAGAAGTTTTCTTTCCCATTAATTTGATCTTCAAACGTCAGTTTTATTTCATTTGCGTATTTATCTTTGAGTTAATTTTAGTTTAATTTGCAACTACAAAAATCTTAGTGATTCCTCTAGATAAAATTGAGATTAGTATAATTTTGGTATTTGGCATAAGTAAGATACCAATCCCTGAGGACGATACTTTTCTTACCACTTTTATTATAAAACTACGATACTGTGAACTTGCAGTTTTGCAGCGATCAATAAGCGTATTAAGTGCAGTGTTTTCAAAATCCCATTGTGGAATGTCCAAATTAGGTTAGAGAAGTTTTATTTGGACACTTGATAAGATCTTAGCCACACATAATGAATAGTATTAGACACTTGACACAAAGAGAAACCATCATATGGATTTGTGAAGGAAATCAAGGTGTGAGATCATGCCACCTAAACAAAACCATTTTCATCAAATCAACCAAATTGAGCCAGATCAAAGAGGGTTTCAACCCTAGTGAAACCCTAAATGATTGAAATCTAATTGAAACACCAAAAACTTGGTTGAAACCGAAACCCTAAACGGTTTCCCCAAACCCTATAGTTGGCCTTCATTTTTTATCTAATTTCTAGCATTGTATTTAATCACTTGATTAAATCACTTCCACATGCCATTAATTTCTCAAATCCTTATTATGACATCATTATCCAACCTTTTAAACCTTGGAAATTTGTTTGGGTTAAGAAAAATTGGATTTGGGCTTGATAGCATCTCAAACCCTAACCAAACCCCCTTTAAACCCCAAATTGAAGCCCACTTGGTTGAGGCCACGAATTTGGCCACCTTGGCAAGGCTTCTTGGAGAAAAGTTTCCTCCCCCACATGGCAAACCATCCACTGCCCTTGGCTGCACCCAACAGTGCCTTGATGAGATGGAGAAACCCACCCCATCAACCTCCATACCTCACAGCTTCTACAGGCAGTCCTTTCCCCTCTCTATTCTCCACTTTATGTCACATAGCTACCTCCAATCAATGGTCATTCAAGTCCATATATTCCCCCTCCAGAATTATAGAGTCGTGCAAGACACACTTCTTTCCCTTTAATCAATTCTTCACCCCGTTCTTAGAGAGAAACCCAAAAGAGCTCTCTCGGGCAGATTTCTAGATCCTTTTACGTGGATCTTTTCAACCCTTTTTAAGTATTTTCACATGATGAATTCTTCATAAAATTTGTTCCTCTTTGAGTATTGTTTCCGTATATATATTATTTGTATCATTCCATGGTCATTTTGTCAGTCAAAAGCATTTTTAACCATGGAAAGGTCATTCTGGGCATGAATCTGGAGAGTATGTTATGTTTTGGAGTTTTTGACCAAGCTAATGGACATATCTTGGTCCGAAAATTTTATGGAGTGTTTTTAGCATGTTTTTAAGAGTTTTCATTGAGGTTTTATTGCATGACTAAAGCTTTTGATGATAGATTTTCTTAGATCTAGAAACTTGAAAACTGGAAGTGGCAAAACAGTTTTTATTTGGAGAAAGTTTGAATATTTTGAGGTTTGATCTTACTCTAAAGGCTTTGATATTTTTATATGATGATCCTAAGTCTTTTATTTTCATGTTAGGATGTTATTTTGAAGATATTTAGTATTAGTTTCAAAGATATGATTTTTCTATGCAAGAGGATTTCGGTTAGGCTTAAGATTTGATGTTTTTGGATTAGATCCATGTTTTATTGATTTTTAGCCATGTGATTTTAATTTTGATGGTTGGATCCTATTTAAGACACATTCTTAAACCATGTGATGCTTTATTTCAAAGATCTCACCTTCTTAAGCCGTTAATCAAGAGATTTATCAAAGCTAGTTGAGGAAAAAGTTTCTGTTTTTGGACTAAGTGTAAAACCAAAAACTCCAAATGTTATTTTGTGATTTTGGTAACTTTAGTTTGATGATTTAAAGCATGGTTAATCTTAGAATTATGTTATGAATATGTTAGAAGTAAGATTTAATTTTTGAAATTCTTGGAGATGTTTTGATTTAGGGTCAAAACTTGTGATTAAGTGTTTGGATCTTTTTACAAAAAGTTTGGTGTTGATTATTAGTTTTTTCTAAATGGATATTTTAAGTATGGTTGTAAACTTAGAATAAGAAGATCTTTGTTGCAAAATTTTGGTTTAAGCATCAGTTTTGAAGTTGGAAGGAATTGCAACAAAAATTAAGAGAAATGGCCTATGGATGTTTCGGCCATAGTGTGTTTTCCATAATTGTGTTTTGTTTTAAATTTTCTAAGTTAATATTTGAGTTTAGGACAAAATTTGCATAAGGAATGTAAATTTTGAAAATTTTTGGAGTTAGGATGTGAAATCCTTAAGTTAGGGGTAAAATGGTCATTTTCTCACATGTAGAGAGTAAAATGGTAATTTTACTCTAAGTTAGCTTGTTTTCATGTTTCTAATTGTTAGTAATTAAATTCCTAACTTTTAGAATACCCTCTTACAATTCTTCGTATTTCGTACTTTATTCTCGTAGAACGCGACCATCGAGGTAAGTTAGCTTCTAACTTATTATCAGTTTACTGTGTATGTATGATGGGTAGGGGGACTACAATTTATGTATGTATGTTATCATATATGACATACCATGCCACGTTATTACATGTTTATCTGTTACGCATGATTTATTCTTTCATGAATATTTATCTATTACAAAATATATTCTATCACGTATTTCTATATGTTATAAGTATGCCATGTTAAGTATGCCATATGTTACATGTATGTCATATCATATAATATTCACCATTTCAAGTATGTCATGTTAAGTAAAGAAGTCAGATCAAGTTTACGTTAAGTCAAGTTTCAGATCACGTTCAAGTTAAGTTATTCATGTCAATCACGACCTTAAGTGCTAGGATGGGGTAATATCCTAGTGAAACTCCTTTGTTCACGCTAGAGTATCTAAATAGGTGTGAAATTCCCTAGGTTGACGAAGTACAGTCAACAGGTTGCGAATGGGGTCTAACTAGCTGGTCACCGGAGCGTGCCGGGTACTAACGTCGATGGAGCCATATTTTATTTTACGTGTGTTCACAGCAAGTGTGGCACAAACAATTCATGGGGACACAATAACTGTGGAGCATGAAGTATGGGGCCACAACAACTGTGGACCATACGCTATGTGAGTGCCACATAGTGTATTAACACACTCACAACTGGTGTAGATACCTGTGTTGTGATGCGGTAATCGGCAGGGACACACGACTTAAGGGCACCTGTGTAGCACCTATATGGTCATGTTATTAGTTAATTCAACTGAACAAGAGTCTAAGTTTATGTCAAGAAGTTAAGAATAAGCAATCATGGTAATCCCATGAGATAAGAATAAGCAATCATGGAAACCCCATGAAATAAGAATAAGTTTCAGATCAAGTTCATGTTATGTTATATTATGTTCACGTACATGTTATGTTCATGTTCACATTAAGTTTCAAGTTCATGTTCATATCATGTTATGTTCACGTTTATGTTATGTTCAAGCTCACGTTCATGTTATGTTATGCTCATGTTCACGTTATGTTTCAAGTTCACGTTCATGTTATGTTATGTTCATGTTTACATTATGCCTCAAGTTCACGTTTATGTCATGTTATGCTCAGGTTTATGTTAAATTCAAGTTCATGTTTATGTTATGTATGTTCAAGTCCATGTTATATTTCAAGTTCATGTTATGTTTCAAGTTCACGTTCATGTTATATTTTAAGTTCAAGTTCATGTCATGTCAAGTCAAGTTAAATTCATGTTTCAGTTCAGGTTATGTCAATTATGCCATGCTATATGTTAAGTTATGCTATGCTTATTTACGACTTTAATTATGCATTTATGATTTTACTGTCATGCATGCATCTTTAGCCTGTGTGAGAGTTTCCTATTAACTTACTGAGATTTGTAATCAAATCTCACCATGGTAGTCCCAACTACCATTCCCCTCGAATGGTAGGCAATGTGTCAGGATCAGAGCAGACATTGGTAAACTGAAGGAGGTTGACTAGACGCTGCAGACACGACACGGAGCTTACAGCTTCCATAGTTAGTTCTTGGATAGTATTCTGGCCTTATTAGTC
>QGSO01000450.1:840737-847565 GCA_011037825.1 Carya cathayensis
AAAAACAGCACATGTTGGATGACTTTTTCAATGATCAATTGATGCAGAATTTTCGGTGAAGAAGCATCTGAATTTCGGTGGAAAGAGCAGCCTTCATTTGGTGGAAAGAGCAGATGGATTTCATGGAGACAGCAGCCTAATTTTCTTGACTTTTTGTTGCTCATCTTGTGCAGAATTTCGGTGGAGGGACAGCAGCCTAATTTCAAGACTTTTTGGTGCAATTTGTTTCAAGAAATTGGTGCTGTCCAAGTGCTTCAATTTCTGCATGTTCGGTTTGATTTCCAGTTGTGTTTCTGCTTTATTTTTCTGCATCCGTGAGTTGTATGTGTTGAGCTTTATTTTTCTGTTTTGAATTCCAGCCGTGATTGTTGATTTCTTCATTCTTTGCTTGACTTTTCTGCATGTGCAAAATGTATTTTTCTGCAGGTGCAAGTTGCTGCTGCCGTGGGATTGATTTTCTGCTGCATGTGCCTTGGAGTTCTTTATTTTCTACATGTGAACCGTGAGCTTGACTTTTCTGTTTTCTGCATTTCTGGTTTGCCGTGTGCTGCATTGGGATGCCATGATTTCAGCTTGAGGTGCGGGTGCTGTCCGTGGTCCAAGTTTTCTGCTGTCCGAGTGTGTTTCTCTGTGTGCTTAAGGTGCCGTGTGTTAATTTTTCTGCTTTTGTGCTTGACTTTTTCTGCATGTGTGAGCTTTCTGCATTGCATGTGTGATCTGTCCAAAGTTTGCTTTCCTTTTCTTTTTCGTATATGTCCAGACCACCTCCTTCCATTTTCTTTCTCTTCTGTTTTTAGCTTCTGTCCGTAGCTACTTTCCAAGGAAACAACTTGCTTCTTTTCTTTCCTTCCGTAAAATCCTTTTACCAAACGTCCAGCTATCTCCTCACAAGAGCTTCAGACCTCTCACAAGTCCCCCACTCACCTCCAAAAAATTCTGGTTCCTCTCCGTCCCATGCTAGAACGAAGCCTCCTCTTCTTCATGCACTGACTTTTTTTTATTATAGACTTCCAAGTCAAGCACGCACGGCTTCTCCAATCAATCAATCAACGAAACCATCCTTAATTTCTGCACCCAATTCCGTCTCCTTTTTACGTCCAACTAGCCCACCGAAAGCACCCCCAGACAACACGTGAAACTGCTCCTTGACTTTACGTAAAAGCTTCATCGTTTGATCTGCTGTGTGTCTAATTTCACGTGACTAAATGAGAGCCAGCCGAAGCTCCCTTTCCGTTTGGTTTTATTTAAGCTGAAAATAAAGAAATAAAAATACACTCGAAATAAATTAAAAAGAAAATAGATTAAAAAAAATATTATATATGTGAGGAAATATTTTTCAATTAAATCGTAGTTATAAAATTAAGCATAAACATAATATTAATCAATTAAAAATCACAACTCGAATTTATGCTTATTAACTATTTTTCCATCTAAAACCAATAAATAATGTCACGAAACAATTGAAATACATTGATTTTAAATAGCTAAAATATGCAATATTTCAGCTCAATCAATGCATTTCTGAGATGAAGTTATATCGGTGAACGTTACTTGCAGGAGTGATGAAGAGAGCCAGGTAGGCATACGTTTAAGATGGGGGCCCATTGTGTTTCTTCAAAAAGATAAAATCTGGTGATGATAATTTTTAGAGTTTTCAAAGAAAATGAAATGAGTATTTTTAATATGTGCTTTAGCATACATATTCATTTGTATACTTGTTAATATATATCATTGCTTGATTATAATTAGACTAGTTCGATGGCTAACTTACTGAGATTTTTATAAATCTCACCGTAGTAGTCCACTACTATCCTGTTCCTCGGGACCGTGAATTTTGTTACAGAACACATAGGACTAGGAGGAGAAGTAGGAAGAACACATAGGACTAGGAGGAGAAGTAGGAAGACATTCCAAAGTTTGTTTATTAAGTAGTTCTTAGAAGGTTGATCTTGTAATAATCAGACATTTTGGAGACATGATTTATGTATATTTCCAAATTGTTGACAATACTTTCATTTCCTTAAGTATGTTTTGTAATATGGGTACTTCGTGGTGATTATGAAAAGTTTAAATTGTGATGTAATTGATCTTGTACAAGTTCTATCTTACCTTTTCGCTGCAATTATTGCATTTTGTTAGTAACATACTAAGTTCATGCATATTAATTGTCATGAACATAAAGGGTGTGTAACCATTGTTACATATCTCGATGCCTTGACTTCCTTCAAATTCCAAAACGGGGAATTGAGGGCATCACAACTCTCCTTCTTTGTTTTGAAGATGTTATGAGCCTAAAGGGTGAGCCTTTGAAGTTTGACATGGTCCTTGTGGGTTCTATGCATATTATTATAGATTTGGCTAGTATTTTGGTTGCAAGGTGTCATCTTTGCCTATGAAATATCTTGGCATTCTTTTGAAAGCTGCTTATAAGTCAAAGATAATTTGGAATGATGTCATGAGAAGATTGAGAGGAGGTTGGCAAGATGGAAAATGATTTGTTTGTCTAAAGGTGGAAGAATTACTTTAATTAAGAGCACGTTGTCTAACTTCCCTACGTATTTTCTATCTTTATTTCATTTGTCTAGATAGATGGCCAACAAAATTGAGAAGATCTTTCACGCAAACTTTTGGAATGATGTTAGGGATGAAAATAAGTTCTACTTAATTAGTTGGGATGAAGTTTGTATCCCAATACCAAAGGGAGGTTTAGGGATATGAAAGTTGAGAACTTTTAATAAGGCACTTCTTGAAAAATGGTTATGGCAGTGTTATAAGAAGGGGGATGCACTTTTGAGGATTGTCATTTATGCCAAGAATGAGAGCAACTAGGGGGGTGCTACTCTAATGAAGTATGAGGTGTATTTGGTGTGGTATTGCTAGAATCTAATTAGAAGGGTTGGGGGGATTTTGTTAATCATTTAAGATTCTTAGTTGGTGATGAGTCTCATATCAAATTTTGGCATGATATTTGGTGTGGAGATACACTTTAAAGAATGTAATTCTTCACTTTTAAGTATTTCTCATGATCAAGATGCTTCTGTGGCGGATTATTTAGACAACTATTATGGTTCTTTATTATGGAATATGAGATTTATTAGAGCTGAGAATAATTGAAAAATGAGCGATATTTTTTTACTTTTTGTAAGATGTTGTATGTTTTGAACATTGGTAATGGCAAGGAGAACAAATCGCTTTGGACTCACTCTAGGAATAACAAGTTCAGGTCAAATCTTTATATAAGGTTATGTCTTGCTATCCCTTAATTCTTTCTCTTGAAAGTGTATTTGGAGGAGAAAGGTACTTATGAAGGTTGCTCTTTTTGGTTGGTTGGCTTCCCATGGGAAATTTTTGACAAAGGACAATTTGAGAAATCATAGTATCATCATTTTAGATTTATGTTTCAATTGTAAAAGCAACAGAGAATCGGTAAAGATTTTATGGTACAAGATCTTTAAGATGATTGGTATTGCTTGGGTGATGCCTAGGACGGTAATGAATCTTCTAGCTTGTTGAAAAGGTATCCAAGATAACCAACTAATTGATGCCATTTGGAAGATGATTCCTCTATCTATGTTGTATATGGTGTATTTGGCTTGAGAGAAAGGGTTGTACCTTTAAAAATAGAGAGCATTCATTGGGAGAGATTAGAGGTTTTTTCTTTCACTCTTTATTTATTTGGGCTTGTTGTCCCTAATACTACTAATTTTCATGATTTTCTTTCTAGTTCCTAGGTTGTAATTAGGTGTCCTCTCCTGTATACTATCTGCATACTTGGGCGATGCCTACTTGGTTTAATAAAATTTATTTTTTACTTAAAAGAAAATTAAAACAAGATCACAACCCACGACCCCTCACTCAAACCTCACTCTTATATTCACACCAACAAGTTGGAAGGAAGCAAAAATGAGACCCCTCAAATCCTAAAAGCGTCACCTGAAAGTGGAAGAACCTTAGCTCCAAATGGTAGAATGCCTCAATCCTGAGCTTTTGGCAATAGAATACCCAGAGTCGTTTGATGAAACAAATCAAGAAAAATTTCTTAAAGATAGAAAACCCCTTCTCTCAGCCTTCTATCTTTTCACTAATCAGCCTTTCAATCCCTTAGACTAAAACACACTTATGCCAAACCCTAACTAGCCACCTATTATCCATAGCTCAACACAGGATAGCGCAAGTGATATGAACCTATGGCCTTGGAATCCCTTGAACCCATAATCAACTTGAAAACTCACTCACGAAAGTCAAAATCAAGTCAATGGATAGGAGAATCTAGACTCGTTGAGAAACTCATTTCAAGAACCTAGATTATATTAAAATCTAGACCCATTGAAAAATCTGTCTCAAGAACCCAGATTATAAAGGAGGAACACCACAAAAGTTATGATTTACCTTTTATAAGTTCAAACGTTCAATGAAGAATAAGAGGAGATAAACTCAACTCACAATGAATAAAATTCATCAATTTTCATAAATTTTAAAATGAGGCAACAAAGAGTATTTAAAATAAAATCTAACTAAAACCCTAGGCTAAAATAAAACCCTTTCTTCCAAAAATACCCCTGAGTGAACAGTGCTGCGGCTACAGTATTGCTACAGTAACTTAGTCTTTCGAAACCCTAATTCAACAAAAGAAAACATATATGGGCCAAGCCTCCTCAAGCCCAATTAGTTTAGACTAATTCCTATAACTAATTAAATAAGCCATTTTAATTAAATAAACAAGTTTTAGGCCTTCAGTCACATAAACATAATAATAGGCCATAATTTATTTTGCATTATTCCATTGCTTGTATCACATGGATAAGAACTGGTTCTCATTCTTTCAAGCCCATCTTGAATATTGGGCTCTTGCTAGACTCGTCCCAAGTGGATTGCACCAATTATTGCATTGCTTCCTTGCTCTTTTTAGCCATCAATCTTGTGATTGCCTCATTTGAAACTTGCAAGGGATCTTTAAGACTCAGTCCACCTTGGAGCCCATCATTCTCCCACTCCTCAAAAGGATTCAACCTCGGATCTCCACCTACATCAAAGGGAAAAATGTTAGTAATATTGAAAATAGCAAAAACATAATACTTATCTGGAAGATCCACTTGATATGCATTATTATTAATTTGTTTAAGAATTTAAAAAAGTCCATCCAACTTACTCATGTCATCAAATAGCAAAAGTATCAAAGTTGAAGAAGTAAGTAGATTAAAACCATAAACAACTTTAAAATGAGAATATGAAGTAGTAGTATGCATGGTCCTATTATATGCAAACTCTATAAATGGCAAATAATCCTCTCAAGTTTTAAATTCTTATGAACAACAATGTATAAGAGCTGAGTTAAGGTCTTATTAACTACTTCAGTCTGGCTGTTAGTCTGTGGATGACAAGTAGTGAAAAATTAAAGCTTAGTACCCAATTTTCCCCACAAAACCTTCCAAAAGTAGTTAAGGAATTTAATATCCCTATCAAAAACAATACTGCTAAGCACACAATGAAGTCGCACTATCTCCCTGAAAAACAAGTCAGCTATGTGTGTGGCACCATCAGTTTTATGACATGGAATGAAATGTGTCATTTTGCTAAATCTATCCATGATGCAAACCAAGGAGCTGGACATGCTGATCACATATGTGGGAATGGAGCTAATCATACATGTGGGAATGAAGCTGAATTTGCACAAGACCCTTTGTCACTTCCTAGTGGCCCAATTACAAGGCTTAGAGCCAAATGTTTCAAGGAAACACTAAATGGGCTAATCCAAGAGAATTGGGCTGATTCTAAAAAGACCAAGATGGGCTCAAATAATAATCAAGGCTTAGTCCATGTCATCAAAGCAATTGAAGAGGCTAATTAGCATGCAAAAATGTGACCAGCATGGTCTGACCATTAAAGGGTGTGAATTTGTGAGTTTCAAGGATATTAAATAGGGGATGCTGATGGTCTTGGCTGGTTATGTTAAATACATTGAATCTAGTCATTTAGTTATTTTTGGCTGCCTTTGGAAGTCCAATAGGCCTAAAAACGTCGGGACTTGTTTATATTGATGTTTGTGTTGCTTTTTGTGACGCCCCCAAGTCCCCACGCCCGGACACGGGGAAATTGAGATGTCCGGATGGTGACAACACGGGTCACCACCCTATCGACGAGTGCCGAGTGTGTGCAAGCGACGAAAGTGCACGAAGAGATACGCTGCGAATAGCAAAGACATATAACTAAGTACCAGAATTTTTTCTTAAATAAAATACAAAGCGGTTCAAAACATACATAATAGAATATTACAAATACAAATAGTGTTTTAAAGCCAACTCTAATGCATAAGTTCCAACTCAAAACTCCGGCGGAGCCGCATCCTCGGGCTCAGCCTCCTCCTCCTCCTCGATTCCTGCACCAAAATCTACGGTACCAAAAAATGGTGCCGCAGGTAAGTAAAATCCAAAACCCACTAGATAAAAACATATAGAACTCAAACAATATGCATGAATAAATGCCAATGCACCAAACCCATAAAACCGTATTTTTTCCACGCACGCCAAAAATCCCATTTGGCCCAAAAACATATTCTTTCCAAATGTCACGCCAAAAGTACATTTGGCCCATATCCAACTCAATCCAAACAAACCGTATGCACCATGACCTCCCCTAGGGGTCATCCGCACACCCTGGCTCCTGTGCCACACCGCAGGAATCCACCACGCGCATGACACATAAACGAGCGATGCCCAGTTCCGCGCCCTGCGCGTTCGTAGCCAAGCATCCTCGAGACGAGCGATGTCCAGTTCCACGCCCCGCGTGTTCGTAGCCAAACATCCTCTAGCCCTCGCCAGCGAAGGGCCA
>QGSO01000450.1:852777-878697 GCA_011037825.1 Carya cathayensis
CCCCGCGTGTTCGTAGCCAAACATCCTCTAGCCCTCGCCAGCGAAGGGCCACGGAGTCGGTGCATAGAACGATGCCCGGTTCCACGCCCGGCGTGTTCGTAGCCAAGCATCCTAGCCCCCGCTCCCATTGTCACTCGGTTCCACGCCCGGCCGCAGGTAAGTAAAATCCAAAACCCACTAGATAAAAACATATAGAACTCAAACAATATGCATGAATAAATGCCAATGCACCAAACCCATAAAACTGTATTTTTTCCACGCACGCCAAAAATCCCATTTGGCCCAAAAACATATTCTTTCCAAATGCCACGCCAAAAGTCCATTTGGCCCATATCCAACTCAATCCAAACAAACCGTATGCACCATGACCTCCCCTAGGGGTCATCCGCACACCCTGGCTCCTGTGCCACACCGCGGGAATCCACCACGCGCATGACACATAAACGAGCGATGCCCAGTTTCGCGCCCTGCGCGTTCATAGCCAAGCATCCTCGAGACGAGTGATGTCCAGTTCCACGCCCCGCGTGTTCGTAGCCAAACATCCTCTAGCCCTCGCCAGCGAAGGGCCACGGAGTCGGTGCATAGAACGATGCCCGGTTCCACGCCCGGCGTGTTCGTAGCCAAGCATCCTCTAGCCCCCGCTCCCATTGTCACTCGGTTCCACGCCCGGCGTGTTAGTAGCCAAGCCTCGACTCAGGGGACGTCACTCAGTATTTCACACTCCCGAGTGACCAGAGGAGCTCCACCGAGATAGTACCCCATCCCGACTTGGGTCGTGGTACACACGCACCCGAAAATCCTTTTACGCCAATAAAATATGATTTTCTCAATTTAAATAAAATGCACGTGCATGCACCATGTAAATGAAATCTCAATGCACGACACAACCAACCAAGCATAAAACAACAAATCGAGCAACTCCGTCCTCCATCCATCCGACCCCGGAACTCCTCGGACTCAGTCCGGAATCAGCAAACCAACCAAATAAATTATTGTAAGAGCAAAATACATTTAAATCTAAAAGTAGAGTTTGGAAAATACTTACAGAGCTATATAGGATTTTTAGAAGGTTCGCCGCGCGGCAAACGATGGGCAGAAAGCAACGTAACAGTGCAAATGCACTGTAGCCGTGGGTCGCAAAATACCCACTTTTGAACGGGGACAAACCAAGACACCAAATTGATAGGGAATGGTCTAGGGATGTTTATGAAGCTAGTGGAAGTGAGTTTTGGCCGTGGGTGGCGGCGAAAATGCCGGTAGAAGCAAAAAATGAGCAAATCGGAGTTGAGCTCGTGGGAGCTGCTCCGGTGGCCAATCTAGGCCGGAAATGGGTGGGTTAGGTCGGCAAGAGGTAGGGGAAGAAGTGGTGAAAAGATGGTGGCCGGAGGTGGTGCGACGGCGCCAGAAACGGTGACAAACCGTGCGGCTTAGATGCGCTTTTCCGGCCAAACGGCCGGCCGGTTGGGGGAGATCTCTGGAGGGGTGGTACACCGGAGGGAGGGGAAGTTTTCTGGGTGGGTGGTGGAGGCCACGCCGCCGGCAAGTGGCGGTTCTGGGCGGAGGAAGTTTTCGGAAACAGGTGAAAAATCTAGGTTGGTGCCGCTACTTTGAGCGGCTCGTGGCGGCTAACGGTGGCTCCGATGGCTCTGAAAATTGGAGGGGTTGTAGCCTGAAGTGAGGGGAAGAGAATGGTGGGGGTGGTGTATGACACCTCCACCGGACGGCGGAGATATGGGCGGTCGAAGGAGGCTGCGCGGAAAGGAAAAACAGAGGAAAAACTGGGCTGGGGCAGCAACTTCGAGCCGTTCGTGGCAGCTAACGGTGGGTCCGATGGCTCTGAAAATTGGAGGGGTTGTAGTCTGCCGTGAGAGGAAGAGAATGGCGGGGGTGGTGTACGACACCTCCACCGGACGGCGGAGATATGGCTGGTCAAAGTAGGCTGGGCGGGAGAGGAAAAAGAGAAGGGAGAGAGAGAATCCGAATGCACGGGAAGCATGGGGAGGAAGAAGAGAAAAAGGAAAAAAGGAAGAAAAAGAAAAGAAGGAAAAGAAAAAGGAAGGAAAAAAGAAAAGAAGGGGAAAAGAAATGAAGTTCAAACTTCACTTCCGGGATCCAGAAATTGATCCGCCGAAAACGATTTTAAAAACATTAAACGACTGAAATAAATTAAACACCACATCAAATAAATAAATAAAAACCAAGAAAATATTTTAAACACAACGTAAAGCTAATATATAATAAATAACTAGTAAAAACTAGCTATTTAATTTTTAAATCCAAAAACAAGATAAAATAAATTAAACAGCAATTTAAACTCAAGAGAGATTAAAATCCGATAATTTAAAATAAAAGAACTATTATTATAATTAAATTAAAATAATCCTTCAGTGAAAATACACGTAAAAAATGGGGTGTCACACTTTTAAAGCTGAGTTATGACTTTTCCTATTTTTGGAGGGTTGTTCCAAGTATATAGCATGGGTTGTACGAACTTTGTAGGTAGATTTGGTTTTCAAAAAATTATTATCATTGTGAGATCTTGTGTTCCTCTTCGTTCTTGAAAGAACTCCTGAACTTATCAAGTTAATCTTGTGGCATTCAAACAACTAAACTTATCACCTTGATTCTTGAGAGATTCTTAGGTTTCTTGGTGTGGCATTTCAATCCTTCGTAGTCTTGGTTCTCATCTAGTTAGGTGACGGGTCAAGGCTCAACAATTCTTATCTACACAATCTTGGGGTTCCAAACCATCATTGTTATTGGGTTTCATCACAATTGTTGGTGGAGTTCATATCATTTGGTATCAGAGCCTTGGTTCTAAGGCAAGAAAAAAAAAAGTACATGATTCCAGTAAGAAAATTTCTTCCTTTCAATCTTGTTTATCACCTTATTCAAGTTCTTGACCTTTTTGATGAGTTTTGATTGTTTCTCGTTTTTAAATTGTTGCTCGATTATTTTGAATTAGTTTCTTAAAGTTCGATTAAGAACTAAAGAAGACACAAAATAGTGGAAAAAGGCAAGAGTGTGTGAGACCATAAGAGGGTAAAAGCCGTTCAGAGTGAAAACACAAGTGTAAGTGTATCAATTCTTGAGTGAAACACGTGAGGAAATGCTTATGAGGATTCTAACCTTGTTTTGTAGATTCTAAACATGTCCAATAATCAAGAAGAAGACACAACCGAAGAATATTGACAACCTACAGATCCGAACCTCCAAATGCAAGCATTGTTAGGGGAGATGAGGCGTATGTTGAGGGTTGAATTAGAACCTATTCAAGAGAGGTTGGTCAGGGTAGAAGCGGGAACTTCTAGGGGACAGTGATGAGTGCGTGAAAGTGCATTCTAAATACCCTATTATTGGATTTAAATGTTAAAATGTGAATAGAAATAGGAATTAATGTGTATTCTTAAATTGAGTTTCTATTTACGTTAGGATACTCCTAAGCAGTTTTTTTTATATTTAATTGCAAAGTTTATAAAAGAGCAAGTTAAAGCCTAATCAAAGTCAAAGGAGGACTTTCATGAGATTTGAGAGAAATTTGGATAAAAATAAAAAAGAAAAAAAATCACAAGGAAACTGCAAGAAGTCCAAATCCAAAATTTGTTGGAGACAGTCTGAACATACTTTAGTATTTTGACCATAACTGTTTACTCACATATCGGATTGATACGATTCTTGATGCATTAGAAAGCTATCTTAAAGGGATATATTTATATCTAATAATAATTTCCAAATTTGAACTCCTGAAGCACGTATTTGGCTGCCAAGATGAGTCCTAAAATTTAGGCGATTTTTTTATACGGAAATTATGAAGACATTAGGGTTTCTTTCCTACCCTATATAAGCATATCATTAGCACGAAATTGAGGGGGAAGAGAGGCACAAGAGGCATATTTGAAGAGATGAGAAAATCACTTCCATGGCCGCAATTTGATTCATCTTTCTCTGGAGATTCTTGTTGTCCATTATATTTATGGGTAACTAAATTCTCAAGTAGGGTTAGAGATGAACTTACACATTAGATGGTATTTTTAATTTATTTTTAATTTATGTATTTGATTTCCAATTATTAAAACTCTTTTGTTTTATCATTCTCAATTCATTGTTGATGTTTTCTTCTCCGAATAATCATAGAATTTAGTCTGTTTATGAATTCAGTCATGCTTTTTCTATTGAATGGATTGGTTCTTTGATTATGTTTAGATCAATTACTTATCTATATTGATTTAGTTCTTTGCTGCAATATTGCTCCCTGAGTATATTGTCGTCATTGGATTTTCTCAATAGTGATAATAATTTACATATTTTAAAAGTGGTGAATGATTTTTCAAAGGATTACATTTGATTTAATTTTGATTTATAAATCTATATCTTCCGATTGAGAATTTCGGGATTGAGTTCCCAATTGAGCTATCCAATGAATTAAGAATAATTAAAATACCAAAATTGTGCAAGGTATTCCCGACGCTCTATTGTTCGACAAATTTGAGTATTTCTTTCATTAATAACTTTGCTTCACTTCAATTTGCATTAAAATTCATCTTTCTCCTTTAATCAATTAATATTTTTCTTTAGTTTCTTTATTCCTTCTGCCATTCTTTTAATTTGTCTCCATGTAGAATCGACACCCCAAAACTATGCTACAATTACCGCGTTATTCTTTGGGCGTAATCAGACAGCAACAAGACATTCCCAATAGGCAGCAAGGTGGGCATGTTCCGTGGTGGAATGTTGAGGAAGAATCGGAGTTGAAGGAGTTTGATGAGCCATATTTGAACCGGGGCAGGTTTGAGCGTGGGTATGGGAATAGAGAAGCTAGGATGGATAGGCCTAGGAGGGATAATGATTTAGGAAACATAAAGATTAAAATCTCATCTTTCCAAGGTAAAAATGATCCTGAAGCTTATTTGGAGTGGGAAACTAAAATGGAGATGGTGTTTGATTGTCACAACTACTCGGAGATAATGAAGGTTAAGTTGGCTGCAATTGAATTCACCGATTATGCCATTGTTTGGTGGGATCAATTACTGATTAATAGGAGGAAGAATAGAGAGCCACCTGTGGACACTTGGGAGGAGATGAAAATGCTTGTGAGGAAGCGTTTTGTACCCAGGCACTATTATAGGGGATTGTATCAAAAGTTGCAGAGGTTAATTCAAGGTTCCAAGAGTGTGGATGAGTATTACAAGGAGATGGAGGTAGCTATGATCCGAGCTAATGTAGAAGAGGACTGGGAAGCCACCATGGCTAGGTTTCTGCACGGTTTAAATCGTGAGATTGCGGATATAGTCGAGTTGCAGCACTATGTTGAGTTGACGAATATGGTGCATCGAGCTATAAAGGTGGAGGAACAACTCAAACGGAAGGGATTGGCTAGGAGGGGACAACCTATGGCTACCACCAACCCGTGAAAGACAGCTCCAAAAAGGGACGAGCAGCTACAAAATAAGCCAAAATTTGAACCCTCTAAGAATGCCAAATCAACAACCGCCACTACTTTAGGTAACACCGAGGCTTCTACTTCTAAAACACGTGATATTAAGTGTTTTAAATGTCAAGGGTGGGGACATATAGCCAGCCAGTGTGTAAACAAAAGGGTGATGATGATAAACGCCCAAGGAGAGCTTGAGTCAAAGAATGAGGAAGAAGTAGATGATGATGACATGCCACTTTTGGAGGATACCAATGATGAGCAAAATGCTGTGGTTGGAGATTTATTGGTAGCAAGGCGAGTTCTCAATGTGCAGGTTAAGGAGGAAGAAAGTAACCAAAGGGAGAATTTTTTTCATACTCAATGCTTTGTAAATAACAAAGTTTACAGTGTCATTATCGATGGAGAGAGTTGCACAAATGTAGCCAACACTTATTTCGTGGAGAAATTGGCCTTAACCACCTTGAAACATCCTCACGCTTATTGGCTTCAGTGGCTGAATGAATGTGGTGAAATCAAGGTAACAAGGCAAGTGTTGGTGGCATTATCCATTGAAAAATATGAGGATGAGGTGCTTTGTGATATGGTTCATATGAATGCATGCCATTTATTGTTAGGAAGACCATGGCAGTATGATCTAAGGGTTACGCATAGGATAGTAGTTTGGGCGGAGGATAAACATATAAGGCCTCAAAGGGAGTGAGCTTGGTTGAGGAGTGGTACAAAGTGTTGTACCACCACTCTACTAGAGCTAGCCACTGGGCCAATTTATGAGGTTCCAATCTCGTATAACACCTCAAATAGCCATCTAAGCACTTATTGAGGGCTTCTGTTTACCATCTAACTAGGAATGGTATGCAGAGCTGTGATTAAGGTGACTCCCCTGTAGCGAGAAAAAAGCTTTCCAAAAGGAGCTTAAAAACACTGGGTCCCTATTTGAAACGATAGATCTAGGAAGCCCATGCAATTTAAACACGTGATTCCAGAACACATTGGGCACCACTGAAGCTGTATAGGGCTGTTACAATGGGAGGAAATGACCAAACTTAGTGAGCCTATCTATCACCACCAAAATTACATTGTACCCTTGGGATGTTTGTAACCCCTCTATGAAATCCATAGAGATGTCAGTCCATGCTTGCTGGGGCACTGGTAAGGACTACAGCAACCCTGCAGGTGGTATTGTCTCATGCTTCATAACTTGACATGTGTCACATTCACAGACCAATCTTTTGATGTCTTTCTTCATTCCCTTCCAGTAAAAGTCCCTTTTTTCTCTTTGATAGGTTTTTAAATAACCAAAATTCCCTCCCAAGGGGTTATCATGAATATGCTGACTTGGCCACCACTACAATCCTCCCTTTTTTAGGACTAGTTCCTGCTATAACTAGTACCGCCTTAACACTGAACTAGAGTTCTAAAAGTTGGGCAATCTGTTCATGCATCTCCACTGATTCATTATAAGTGGCCTTAAGTTCTTCCACCCATTCAAGTGTGGGAAAAGAAATCATAGCTAGGGCTCCTTCCACTTTTTCAACTTGCTCCCCATTTAGAGACAACACGTCTATTTTTCTTACCCTTTTTTATAGCTAATCACAAAATCATACCCCCATCAACTTGCTAATCCATTTATGTTGGGCCACTATGCCCAGCCTCTATTTCAACAGGAACTTTAAGGTCTGTTGGTTAGTCTTAACAATAAATATTGGCCTATAAGATAAGACCTCCATTTCCTCACAGTCGTCACTAAAGCAAGTAACTCATTTTCATAAGTGGATAAAATGAGTGCTTTGCCTTTTAGAGCCTTACTCATATAAGTGAGGTGACTAGCCTTAAAAATTGTTTCAAGAGTTACTCCCAAGAATAAGAGTTGTCAAGTAATAATAGGGAAGTTCTTAACTCATTTTCTCAAGGAACGATTAGTTTAAAGTGCAAATTCATTCACTATCAAAAATAAAATAAAATTATTAACTCAGACTATCTATAATGATATGCACAATGAGAATTGATTCTTGGATATTATAAAAAATACTCTCATTGCCTTTTGCATAAGATGGTGAATGAGTGCTAAAAATATGCAAGAAAAGTGAATAAAATGATGTGTTAAACACCAGTGTGAATAGGAAATATTTAGCTAACATGTAAGAAATTTTCAATCTAATGCACCTTGACGCTACTTCAATCGCTTCCATACCTTAAGTGGATTCGTGAGCGTGCATTGATTAAATTATGATTATCCTCGCTTAAGAAGTTAAACCACATTCATCAATGTCATCTAATCCATTGTTTCCAAGCAATAAAAGGAAGTTCATGAAACTTATGTTCTAAGGGACATTTCATTAAACAACATGTGTGCAAATCAAAAAGCCACTATTTTCCATTCACTAAAGTTCAATCTAACCCCAAAAAATTTACACTACTTAGACTAATCATCACCAATGGAAAAAATCCAACACACGTCCAAACAACCAACGTAAATCAAGCAAGAATATGCTTGAAGGTAACTGAAAATCACTGGAAAAAGAATTGCACACTACCAAAAATGAACTCAAATACAACAACTACTAAAAGTATTTGACTGAAATTGAAAACAAACTAAGTGAAAACAATTTAAATGTAAGTGCAATGTAAACAAAGGTTTGAATTAAACATAAGGCAATGAAATGTTAAAGCGAAAACGTAGAAAGGAAAATTGGGTCTTCGGAAGTCCTCATGAACTCTCCAGCCAAAGCCAACTAATTTTCTCCCATCTCCTTCTATTTTCTCCCATCTTTGAGGTAACAAAAGAGTTTCCTTTCTATGCATATAGACCAAGAGCCCCTGAAATGGAGCAAGCATAATTTTTTTCTTCTACTGTGTAACCGTGAATTCCCTCTAGCAGCAACTGTGTTGAGAGCCTTTCTACCTTCAGTAATCGTGTCCTAAAAAAGCAAAAATGCGTTCTTCTATAGCGTTGAGTGGAATGCGTGAAGTGAAAGGCTAGCTGGATTGTGGAATGCTTTCCATAAAGCTTGAAAGTGCAGGGGCTGTAACGTAAATGAGCTGAAGCTCCATGAGGTGTGGCGTGATTTACTTCCACAATTTGCTTTTGACCCAGGCTACTCTGAAATGAAAATGATGCAGCTTCCGTTTGGGTTGAAGAGTCAAGGTCGTGGGGTCCACTTGATAATAAGCATCCATTTTCTATGATTTATATGTTGTGCTTTTAGAAGAAGAGTCAAGCAGGGTCCACTAAAGATAAGCATGCTTGTAGAGTCAGAAGTTGTCTCCTGCATATTTTCCATAAACTTGAAAGTGCAAGGCTGTAAAGTAAAAAACTCCATGAGGTGTAAGAGTGTGAGCTTGAAAGCAGGTTCCCACATGAGTTGAAGAGCAAGTGTGTCAGGAGCATTAGTGTGAAATGTCCCCATTGAAAAGTCTTCTTCCTTGTTGCTGCTGCAAGCGGATTGGCTGGGATTTTGCAGAGTGAAAAGCACGCTGAAGGTGCAGGAAAAGAGAGGCTTAGCATGTGCAAAATTAATGCTTTCACATTGGTGTTGCAAAATTAGTACTTTTCATCAATACAAAAAGTCCATTTCCGTGTTGTTGAAGTTGTAACACTTTCGTGTATGAGTCTATAGGGGCTTGGCGTGAGTTGCTTCCGTGCATGAATTGGAAATTTCTGCATGGCTCACCTACATATTTGCACAATAATTAACATTCTCAATTTCATGTAATAAAATAGAGATTAAGATCATAAAATTAAGTTGTTATCAATTGAGTTAGAATTGATTTATCTAGGCCTAAATCATTCAATTAATAGTAAGAAACGTGTGATTGACCCGAATTTAAATGTAAAATAATCACAATATTATAGCTCAATCAAGTTGCCCAACCTACATTAATACAGCCCCCAATCCTCTCCTAGTACCATCGCATTCAATGGTAAATGGCTGTGAAAAATCCAGCAACCTAAGAATAGGGGGGTTAGTAATCACTATTTTCAAGTCCATAAAGGCCTTGGTAGCCTCCTAATCTCACACAAAAGCATTCTTCCTCATTCAGCCTATAAGGGTGCTACAATAGAGCCATAATTCTTACTAAACTTACGATAAATATCTTGTCAAGCCCAAAACCCTTTAAGAGATTTCACATTAGTCAATAGGGCCAATCAAGCATCACAACAGCCTTGTAAGGATCAGCCAGGACCCCCGTGAAGTTAATCACATGCCCCCAAAATAATCTATCTCATCCACCCAAAGTTACATTTGGAAATTTTAGCATAGAGCCTATGTCTTTGAAGAGTTTCCAGCACCTTCCCTAAATGCTACAAGTGTTCTGCACATCCCTTACCATACACCAATATACCATCAAAGAATACTAAAACAAATTTACTAAAAAAATGGTCTAAAAATGTTGTTCATCAATCCTTGAAATGTCGAGGGGGCGTTGGTGAGCCCAAAGGGCATCACTAGGAACTCGTAGTGTCCCTCGTGTGTCCTAAAGGAAGTCTTCTCCACATCTTTTGGTACCACTCTTATGATCCAAACAATTTGTCCAGCAGTTCATCAATCACTAGAATTGAAAACTTGTCCTTAATCGTCTCTTGGTTAAGGACAATACTATGATACCACTTGTTAAGATTCAACTAGTAACCTAGAATTACAGTGTAACAATGGGAGATGAAATTGATGGAAATTCTACTTAATTAAAGAACGACGACAAGAGCTATTCGAGGTAGCTTAGCCTCCAGTACATTCCAGAAAGTTTAGCTTCTAAAAGATGAGATTCCTCTTGTGAATTTCCTTCATATATCAGAGCCATTCCCCCTAAAGGAATGATACCCCCCACTACCCCATAACAGAAAATAAAAAACTCTAATGTAACAACTGGAAGTAACATACAATTCACTGTAACACCCCAGTCTCGGATGAGTAAAAGAGTTACTAATTGTCACCTAAAATCATATCTCACATGACAGATATAAACTCCAATTTCTCAATTATATATAGATCTCATTGTTTTAAACCAACTAATCCAAAATAATTTACTAGAAATACCACTAATCTCAAGATAAATGTCAACTTTCTAAAATACTAAGTCAACAAAACAAAACAAATCTCCTGAATAAAATACTCCAATAACCATGACATTCTTTTGTGCTTAACTAATATCGTCTATGCTCCTTAATCCTGATCCTCAACTGAAACATTCAAATTATTTTAAAAATATTGTGGAGATAATGGGTGAGTTATCAACAACTTAGTAAGCATAGAATATATACTAGTATGTAAACATGAGCCTTTTTATAGAATTCAAAATGCAGAACAAATCATATTCAAAATGTTCATATTCAAAAGTCCATCGGCATAGCATAACTAAACATCATAATCTTATCATATTATCTCATATCAGAGCATTATATCATAACAGAGACCATGTTTAGCCCCCATGGTAGGGTTGTGCTATCCCCGGAGACCAAACTAGGTAGTACCAAAATGTGAATCTTCCCCTTATTCATTCTCGGAACCCCAAGTATGCACACAAGAAAGACCATGCAGAAAAACCATTTTGTTTCCAAAGTGGGTGCACTCATAAATAAAGATATTAGTACCAATTATATAACAGAGGCCACAGTTTTACATCCATGGAATCAAAATAGAGTACTAAACAAATTCGTATCATCCTTACTTAATCAAAACAAATTCAAAGTATCTTCACATAATCAAAACGAATTAAAAGCATCTTTACCTGACATGTACAAATTTTCATATTTCATATTCGTTCCTTTTGCACAGTTTAGAAATATAATGCCAAAATTTGTGCTCATGTCTATACTAGTCATGATAGAAAATATTTTCTCTTTCATACACATTTCATGCATAATGCAAAACAAATAATTGAGATTGTTTCAAATTTCTTTTCATAACAAAACATGCCTATTTTTTTTTTAAATCAATTTCAGTCTATTTCTTTTATGCAAATCTAATATAGAAACCCCCACTTACCAGGACTATTTAATTTTTCTAAAAATCCTCTCAAAAGTGTCAAGCAAATTTTGATCGTCACCTAAACATAATTAAACATATTATAAATTAATACAAATAAACTAGCACATCTACAATAAATGACACAATTAAATGACCCACAACAAAACTCCCAACCTTTACAACTTCCATACTCCAACAGTATGGTTGTACACCTTAAGAATAACCTACCTAGTCTATTTCCAACTTCCTTCATACTCACACATAGTACAAACCACTCCATCCACCCGACCTTCACAAACACACAACTCCATCTTTACAAAATTTCAACAACACAAACACATTTCTAAATTTTATGACCAAACTCAAGGGTACATTTCCATTCAAAATCATGAGCTTACTAACCAAATATTGAGATAGCAAAATGCATACTTCACACCATTCTCCAAAAATACGTAGTTCAACTCGACACTTTACATGGCCTCCGGCCACTTCACAACAATACAATTATTCCCATCACTTGACACTGCACACATTCACATCACAACTACACGGTTTCCCAACACTTTGTATGGCGCACAGACTGTGCTCGTAAACAACTCGAGGTATACTCAGATCGAACTCGATTCATTTCATAAATGAGATGTTCGTAAACACTAATATAGATTCGAATATTAAACAGGCAAAACTCATATAAACTCAACTCGACTTGGTTTAGACTCATGAACAAAACTAGTATAAGCTCGGCTTGACTCGTTTGAGCTCATTTTGAAGCTCGTAATATGTTTTATATATGTATGTGTTATATATATTACATGTTAGTTATATTTTATATACTTAATTATATATATTATTAATTTATTTATAAATTACCTTATTTAATATAAATATGTTATGTTCCCAAAATGTGTATAGGATAATTTGTATAATAATATATTATACAACTACAACTATTGATTTACTTTATTATCTATATGTATTAAATAGTTTAGTTTATTACATTTATTTTAATACATTCTTGTAAGTTATAACTATAAGTTATTTTTATAAAAAAAAAAGTTGTACCATAAGAACTTTGAATCAAAATTATTTGGTTGAATAGTGAAATGGTTTGAGTTTTTTTGTAAAATTTAAAATTTTTTTATTAATCAAAAGATAAGATTAGAAATTTCAATATAAAAAATCGAGTTCAAGCTTGAGTAGCTCGAGCTTGAGTCGTTTGTTTATTTTTAGTCGAGCTCGAGTCGAATTCGAACAACAATAATGATTAACGAACTGAGTTCAAGCAAGGATATTCGAGTTTTATTTGAGTTCAAGCGAGTAAACATGTTAAACCAGCTCAAGTACCCTTGTTCGAATTCAACTCGATTATGTTCGTTTGCAACCCTACACACAATTCACAACATCGACGTGGAATCTATAATTTTACAAACTCCAACTACATGTATAATATTTCTCAATTCCAACTATCTCAACATAAAACAAAAATCCCCAAAACATGGATATAAAAAGTATACCTCCAATTACAAGGTTACAGTGTGGAGATTCATGGCATTGCATGTGGGATGGCAGTGGAGTAGAGATTGAGGGTTGGAAATAGTGGGGGTGACATTGTGGTTGGTGGCTGAAATTTGTCTAGAGAGAGAGAGACACTAAGTGAGAGTGAGAGGCATAGATGGAGGGTGAGAAATCAAGAGAAAAGTAGGGAGACAAATGAAGAAGTTACCGTGGTGGTTGAGCAACAGTGGCGACATGCGGCCATCTAGCGTGTAAGGGATGGCCATGGTTGAGAGGCTTTAAAAAGAGAGAAATAGAGGAACAAAAGGGACAAGCAAGGGGTTGAAGCGTGAGGGGGGCTTATAGGTAGACGATACAAAGGGTGATGCTGTGGAGAGGGGGCTAGGGTGCACGACAGTGTCTTGCGGGGTTGCTTGCGGTGGCAGCACATAACTTGGATGGGAGTGGTTCTCAACCTGCCATGGATTGAGTAGAAGCAAGGTGCTGGTTTCCAATGTAGGCGAGTCCGAGAGATAGAGAGATTGTGCGACCTGCCATGGATTAAGTGGAGGGATGAGAGAATTCTAGAGGGAGTGGTGTGAACTAGGGAGGACAAGAAAAGAAGAAATAGGACGAAAATAAGAACTGTCTGGGATGAGGGGGGAAAACTATTAGGGGCTGGGGTGATTGGGGGGGAAGGAATGTGTGTAGTGAGAAGTGGGAAAGAGAAAGTGATGAGAGAAAAGAAACTAAAAGGGGCAAAAATTTAACTTAGCGAATGACGCTGTTTCTTCAGGAGGTTGGTATCTATGTGGGCCTGAGCCAAGTTATGGGCCTAGGTGTTACACTCACAGCCAAACAAAATGCAACATTTAAGACATTATCATAACTCAAAATGCAATGTTTGGGACATACCCCCAAAACGTAGTGTTCTATAAACTTAAAAAGAAATGTCCCAATCCAACGTCGCTTCATCTTCAAGCACACTTCCATTTGTCTCACAACTACAATACTATTTCTAGTTCCACTTCAATTAACCCTCATGAACTCCTCAACTTAGATCTAGTTTCTTCACTTCATCTATTTTGGGCTCTAGGATTCCTAACAGACCATGTAGACCAATTGAAGTAAGATCAGCATTGGTGCAACAACCCCTAGAGCACCACAAGCAAAACAAGTGACACTTGATCTCACATTGGAACTTGCAACACCCTCCCCTCCGTAGTTGAAACCACGATAGCAGGCCTTAGTGCATCGTCCCAAACCGAAGGAGAGTCCTCTCTTGGAATTACAAAGGGCTATGAGCCTATGCTGACTTTTGCTTTTTATTGGATTTTATTGGAGATTGAGCTAAGTGAAGATGATGTTCTACATGTAAAAATAGATTAGGTTTCCAAGAATGCATCGCATGCATTTCCCTTTGTTAATACTTGAGGTGGCTTGATATATGGTGCCAAGGCCTTCGAACTACCTTAATCCATCAGGATTCTAATATAATTATGCATGTTTTGACTAATCTCGACTTTAATTGCAACACTTTCACTTGTGTACATGACGTCATGGCATCATGTAGATCGATCGTGACCCTATTTATCATGTTACATGTGTACCAAAAGTAATAGTACCATCCTTACCAAAACCCATCTTTCTAATCCCAATTTTGGTTTAAAACTAACCTACGCATGCATTTGAACCGAAAAAGAAAAAAAATAAGCATGATTGTTCTTAATATAATACAAGGAAACATATCAAATATTGTAACATCAATCTCCCATAATGGTTAATTCTACTTTTCTTTTTTAATCCACCCGGTGGTCTAACCTAGCTAATTCATTCCATTGAGCATTTTTTTTCTAAGCAAGCTTAATATCATTACACTAAAAGGATGATACATGAGGAGGGAGTGGAGTTCCCCAACAAACGCCCAAAGCAATAAATAACAGTGCATAGTGGTGGAAAAAAGAAAAAAATGGGTTTATTTGGGACCAATTTCTTGATTCCTACCAATGTCCTACAAGAGGACACTATCTTATAGAAAGATGGATAAAATGTGTTCGCATAAAAGCGAACAATGAAACCACCACCTGAAGTAGTGGAGATGGTGGGTGCACTGTCACTTGTTGTCTTGAGATAACTTTTGGAGAGGTCGTCGATCCCTCTTGCAAGATCACAGTTTAAGAAAAGCGGTAATATAGGATAGCAGCCAAAATCTAAGCCAAGTCACCGACAAGGGGACAACACCGTCAGTGGCGGCGCATACAATACACGCGCCACCTTAGGAGGAGAGCGGACGAGCTAATCCAAAGGACCCAGGACGCAGCTGCGCATAGAAAACTCACATGGCAGGGGCCGTGTGTGCATCAAATGCGCCAAGCGAAAATGTAGTTTTTTGTTGCGAGCATGAAGATTGGCGACTGTAGAGGTAGCGCGTGCAGGAAAGAGGATGCTGGAAAGTAGCAGATCAGCGAGAGTCAGCGCTACGAAGAGAAAACAAAAGAAAAATCAATGGAATGGAAACAAATAGAAGAACATATGAACAGAAGAGCCACTAGGGCTTGCTAGGGGAGGAGGTGGTCAGAGCCAAAGCTCCGAATCCCCTTCGCCTAGTGATGGGTGGATTATCCTGGAAACGGGTGAGGTTCAGCGATTGTACTGAGAGAAAAAGAAAACAAAAGAGAGAAAAAAAAATCATTGACCAAAAGGGTTTAGTATGCGTGGAAGGAAACTTGAAGCTTCATTCCATTGAGCATTTAATTGCTATGCTACTCATTTCACCTAGTCAATCCATTTTTATCTAATTTTAAAATGATTTGATAATTAAAGATGGAATTTATAAAATTGGAATATATTGCATTAGGGATAAGATGGAATTTATAAAATTGGAATATATTGCATTAGGGATAAGATGGAATTTATAAAATTGAAATGATTGCATTGCAATGCCTAAGTACAAGAATCAAGGTCATTGTATCGAGTGAAATAAATGGCAGATGTAATGAATGGCATCCATCTACACACATACATACATATTATATTATGAATTTAGTGAGTGATATAGCCTGCAATTATAACAAGTTCATGACAAGTTTAGTTTTTATCTATTATTTTTACAATTGTCGTCTGCATGCAATGAAATCCTCGATCTGAAGGGATTGTTCTTGGAATATTTTGTCAAGTAACCATTTGTGCCTATATAGTATGATGTAGTAGAATCAAATTTTAAGTTGATGTTCTAATCGTGAAGGTAGAACTATTCTTATTACAACTTGTATAAAGTCTTATTGTAATATGTTATTTTATTCTGTCCTTACATGTAATTACACTCATTTTACTTTACTCTTTGTAGTATAAATACCTTGTAATATTTTGCAATACTCATTCATTTGGAATATACATAGAAGTATTTTCTTCATGTATTTTACATTTAATATGGTATCAGTTTTCTAGAAAGTCTTCCTCCGCACGCCTCTTTCGTGTTTTTCACTTTACTCTTCTCATGGCTCCAAAATCCTCTTCTTCCATGGACGAAACAACTAGTCATTTCTTCCTTCATCCAGGAGACAATCCTGGTACTGTTCTTGTTACGCAATCTTTTACTGGTGATAACTATCACTCATGGTGTCGATCGATGCACATGGCGCTCTCTGCAAAGAACAAGCTAGGGTTCGTCGATGGATCCATCCTCAAACCTTCAGATTCTACCAATCCAAGGCTTCCTTCTTGGTTGCGCTATAATAACATGGTAATTTCATGGATTCTCAACTCTATTTCATATGAGATTTTTGCTAGCATTGTCTACATTAATATGGCACAAGAGATCTGGAATGATCTCAAAGAGCGATTCTCTCAAAAGAATGGCCCCCGTATTTTTCAGTTACAAAAGTTGATTTCGACTCTTTCTCAAGGCCAGTTGACTGTTAGTGCCTATTTTACAAAGCTGAAAGGTCTTTGGGATGAATTAATCAATTACAAACCGATTCCGATTTGTTCTTGTGGAGCTGTTCATACACTCAATTCCTATGTTCAACAAGAACGCATACTTCAATTTCTTGTTGGTTTGAATGAGTCATGTACCTCTGTTAGGGCTCAGATCCTCGTAATGGATCCTCTACCTCCTCTTAACAAGGTTTTCAGCCTTGTCTTACAAGAGGAACAATAACATACGATTTCTATATCTCCTGCATCTTCACATGACAATCATGCCTTTACTGTTAAGTATGATACTAATCGATTTGTGAAGCTTGTGTTCAAGAAAGAGCGTCCTGTGTGCAAGCATTGTGGCCTTGTTGGTCATGTTATTGAGAAGTGCTTCAAATTACACGGTTATCCACCTGAATACAAATTCAAGCCACGACAGCAGTCCATGGCTAATCAAGTTGTCTCTGACAACATTTCTTTGGCTGCATCTCAATTTTCATTAACTGAGTCTCAATATCAGCAATTAGTAGCTATGCTTCAGCCATCTGATCATGTTACTTCATATGCCAATCCACCACACACTGCTAATGCAGCTTCTTCTATTTTAACTGTTGGTATAAACACTTCTTATATTCCATCTATTTTTTCTTCCAGTTGTATTGTTCCTACTAATATTGGTTTATCTTCTTGGATTCTTAATTCGGGAGCCACAGATCATATGGTTCCATCAACATCCTTTTTTTTCTTCCTTCAAACCAGTCATTAACACTACTGTCAAGCTTCCAAATGGCCAAAGTGTATCTATTACACACATTGACACTGTTCACATTTCTAAGGATCTAATACTTAGAGATGTTCTTTGCATTCCAGCTTTTTCATTCAGATTGATATCTGTTAGCAAGTTAACCTTGACTTTGACTTGCTGTTTGTCCTTTGTTTTATTTCATTTTTATACAGGTCCTGAATCAATGGAAGCTGATTGGAGTGGGTAGACACAAGGGAGGCCTTTACTTTCTGCAACAATCAGGCTCTTCTACTAGTGATTTACTACAAACTCCTTCTTTACCTGTAATAGTATCACATTTAGCTAAACAGTTGTTTATTTGTTCCAAATCCTCAAAACATGCCTTATTTGAACTATGGCATAATAGATTAGGTCATCCTTCAGTTTCTCGGATGAAATTTTTACATAAATTCGTGCCTAATATGTTAGATACTGACTCTCCATGCCTTGTTTGTCCTTTGGCCAAACAAAAGAAATTACCATTTCCTCATGCCTCTTATATGTTTGTTTTTCCTTTTGATTTGGTTCATTGTGATGTATGGGGACCTTTTTCTACCCCCACTGTTGAAGGTCATAAATATTTTTAAACAATTGTTGATGATTGTACACGGGCAACATGGATTTATCTTTTAAAATGCAAGTCTGAAGTTTCTTCTCTTATTCCTCAATTTTTCAAACTTATTAAAACACAATTCCATAAAAAAATTAAGAAGATTCGTATTAATCGTGGTACTGAATTTTCTTTAACATCTTTTTTTCAGTCTAAAGGTGTTATCCATCATTTCAGTTGTGTTGAAACTCCTCAACAGAATTATGTTGTTGAGCGTAAACATCAACACCTTTTAAACACTGCTTGGGCCTTAATGTTTCAATCCAATTTACCTATTCATTTCTGGGGTGATGCCATTCTTACAGCCACTCATATTATAAATAGGTTACCTATACCTTTGTTGGGAAATAAATCACCTTGTGAACTACTTTTTCAATCACCTCCCACTTATGATCATCTTAGAACTTTTGGATGTCTTTGTTTTGCATCCTCTCTATTTAGATCAAGATCTAAGTTTGATTCTAGGGCACGACAGTGTATATTTCTTGGTTACCCTTTTGGCATTAAGGGTTATAAACTCTTAGATCTTGCTACAAATAATACCTTTGTATCAAGACATGTTGTTTTTCATGAACATGTCTTTCATTTTAAATCTCCTTTTTCCTTTGTATCACCTTCAACTTCAGTGCATTTCAATATTGTTCCAGATCAATCATCAATTTTTGAACATTATAATATGCCTTCAACTGTTTCTTCAGTCCCTGAGAATACAGTACCTACTGACAATACAGAACCTACTGAGAATACTGAGAATTTTTTTTCACCAAATACTGCTTCTCCCAATACACATATGAACCACAACCCTCATCATCCACACAAATTCATTCCAATTCAAACTCATTCATAGAATCTAAAACTATTCCTGAAACAGAGTTTGAAATAGCTTCTTCTCCAATTCGTAAATCATCTAGACATAGAGGAGCTCCTGGTTATTTGCAGCATTATTATTGCAACTCTCTTACTGCACACTCTACATCAAATTCCACAAGTTCTATTCCTATACCAGTAGGTATTCCATATGACCTTAATCAATTTCTTTCTTATCATAGACTATCTCTTAAGCATAATCCTTTGCTTTGGCTATTACTACTGATATAGAGCCTAAGTTTTATTATCAGGCAGCCAAACACTCTCATTGAAGAGATGTTATGGCTGCTGAGATTCTAGCCTTAGAAAATAATAAAACCTGGATTGTTACCTCATTCCCTATTGGACAAAAACCCATTGGATGTAAATGAGTTTATAAAATCAAATATAGAGCTGATGGCTCTATTGAGCGTTACAAAGCTTGATTGGTTGCTAAGGGGTATACTCAACGTGAAGGATTAGATTATTCTAAAACTTTTTCCCCTGTGGCAAAAATGGTTACTGTTCGTACACTTCTTGCCATAGTTACTGTTCAGAATTGGTCTTTGGTTCAACTTGATGTGAACAACGCCTTTTTACATGAGGATTTATTTGAGGAAGTTTATATGACTCTTCCTCTTGGTTTTCATACTAAGGGGGAGTCTAACAAATTAAACAAGTCCCTCTATGGTTTAAAACAAGCATCTCGTCAATGGTTTTCCAAGTTTTCTAATACTCTTCTTGAACTTGGTTTTAATCAGTCTAAAGCTAATTATTCCTTGTTTACTCGTTTCGATGGTGCTTCTTTTATTGCACTTCTTGTGTATGTTGATGATATCTTAATTGCCAGTAATGATTCACCTGCTGTTGATGATTTGAAACTGTTGCTGGATAATAAATTTAAGCTGAAAGATTTGGGTCGGCTTAAATACTTCCTTGGTTTGGAAGTTGTTAGATCTCCTCAAGGCATCTCGTTATGTCAATGTAAGTATGCACTTGAGATATTACAAGATGCTGGATTTCTTGGTGCTAAACCAACTACTTTCCCAATGGAACAAAATTTAAAACTCAGTAAAGACTCTAGCAATTTATTAGCTGATCCTTCTATTTTTAGAAGATTAATTGGTAGATTATTATATTTTACCATTACACGGCCAGATCTCACCTTCTCTGTTCATCGGCTTAATCAGTATATGGATAAGCCCCGTGAGCCTCATTTACAAGCTACTTATCGTATTCTGCAGTACATCAAGTCCACTCCAGGACATGGTTTATTTTTTCCAGCTGATTCTTCTTTTCAGATCAAAGCTTTTACAGATTTGGATTGGGCTTCATGCCCTGATACTCAAAGATCTACTTCGGGTTACTGTGTCTTTCTTGGAGATTCCTTGGTGTCCTGGAAATCTAAGAAACAACAAATAGTTTCTCGTTCATCAGCAGAGGCGGAATATCGTTCTATGGCCACTACAACTTGTGAAATTGTTTGGCTTCTTTCCTTACTCTCAGATTTTATATTTTCTCATTCTAATAGTGCTCATTTGTTCTGTGATGACACAGCTGCACTTCATATTGCTGCTAACCCTGTCTTTCACGAGCGCACAAAAACATATTGAGCTTGATTGCCATTTTGTACGTGACAAGCTTCAAGCTGGGATTCTTAAGACATTTCATGTTGGTTCTCAACATCAACTTGCTGATGTTCTTACTAAAGCCTTGGGTAGTCACCAATTTTCTACATTGATAGCCAAGATGGGAGTTCATTTGATGGGCCCCAAGGTGGACCAAGTTGTAAAGATCATTTGCAAGTTTCATCAAGGGCAATTACAAGATCAAGAGCTCGGAAGATCAAAGAAGCTATGCGCATAGATGGGGGTGCAATCCACTTGAGATGTGTTTAGCAATAGCCCAACATTCCAAATGGGCTTGAGAGGAGGAGATCCAGTTTTCATCCATGTGATACGCTACGGAAGACACGACTTGGGCCTATTGTTATTGAAGGCCTTGGACTTATTTATTTCATTAAAAGAGCTTATTTTATTAGTTAGAATAAGTGGGCTCGAGGATGTCAGGCCACACATATGTCTTATTTCTTATGAACTAAGATTTTTGGGAAGGCCTTGTATTTTGGCCCAGGGCTTATTTGGAAAGATATTATTTTATTTGAACTAGGGTTTAGAAGTTATTGTAGCACGACACTGTTCACGCTACAGTACCTCTGCAACTACTGTTCACTCAAGGGCATTTTTTAGAGAAAGGATCTCAAATTTTAGTCTAGGATTTTATCATGTTTTGGGGAGGGTATTTAAAGGATGTAACCAGCCACTCCAGGTAAGACATTATTGAATTTTATTGGTGAGTTGAGTTTACTCCTCTTGTTCTTAATTGAACTTCTGAACTTATCAAAGGTGAATCATAACATTTATGACGTTCCTCCTTGTAATCCGGATTCTTGAGACGGGTTCTTCAACGGGTCTAGATTTTAATATAATCTAGGTTCTTGAAACGAGTTATCAACGGGTCTAGATTCTCCATCCATTGACTTGAGTTTGGCTTTCTTGGGTTTGTTTTTCCAATATTGTTGTTGGGTCTCAAAGTGAGTCGATTGTGGTTCACATCATCATTCCATTTACTCTCCATCTTGAAGGAGAGTATTACAACTTGTATAAAGTCTTATTGTAATCTGTTATTTTATTCTGTCTTTACATGTAATTACACTCATTTTACTTTACTCTTTGTAGTATAAATACCTTGTAGTATTTTGCAATTCTCATTCATTCGGAATATACACAGAAGTATTTTCTTCATGTATTTTACATTTAATAATTCTTCTTCAACCTTGGGATGCCTGAACATTCTTGTTAAGAGAGGCAACCTTGGGATGAGAAACAAGGCAAATATTCATTGCCTCGCAAAGAATGTGTGGATTCAAAATGAAATGATTGTGTAACAAATTAATATTCTTCAACCGCCGGTGTAACAAATTATATATTAATTGTGTGGATTCAAAATGAAATGATGTACGTATGATATTGCTGAAAAACATAATCATTAGCTAACAGTCAAAATAGAAAGTTCAGAAATGCATACAAAGGAGGACCGCCCCAAGATGAGTATTTTAAGCCTTTGTTTGGGTGCTAAGATGATCTGAAGTGATTTATGGGTAGTGATTTTTTGTGGGTCCTATTAACATGTGTTTGAATGTATGAAATAAGTTTAGATATATTTAATTTTTTATGAAAAATTGAAAAAGTAGTGAATCTCATCAATAATTGGTTTGAAATATATCTGACACCCAAACCTAGCCTAAAAATCCAAGTTGCAAAGTGTGTGTAATATATATAAAGGTATTTGGAGTTACTTGTTTTGATTGATCTCTTGTCTACGTGTAATCTCACATCCGTCTCGCATATCAAACGATTCTCGAGTCACGTTGAATCTTCAGGATTGTTTTGCATTTAAGTAGAATTTCAAAGTCTTGATCTTTTACTCTATGTGAAGTGTTTATCAAGACTCAGCTTGTTAGTTTAACTCTATGAAGGTAGAATTTGAGTGCTAAGTTGGAAAGCTTTTCTAGCTTATAACAACGGTCTTTACCTATGACAAGGATCTTGTTGGTTTTTCTAGCATAGAGGTTATATAAAATTAAAGAAAAAATTGTCAAACCTTATACGAGATAGCTCGAATTGTCACATTCATTATTAGGTGAGAATTACACCAAAGATAGTGTCAAATCGTGGATGAATTGAGGTTTTGATTTGTGAGAAAGTAATATGGAGACGTAGACAGAGTAGTTGAGTTGGAAAAATACTTGAATGAATGAATGAATTGATAATTACAGAGTACTCTAACTGTATTTATACAAGGCTAAGTGAAAAATAACAGACTAACTGTATTAACTAACTTTTCTTCTCCTCTTCCAGTTTAACACGTGTAGCTTTAGATTTTAACTCCATTTGTTCAATCCGTGAGGCTATATTCCAACACCCCCCCTCAAGATGAACATGTATATTAAGGATGTTCATCTTGCGGAGAGTATGGTGAAATGGAAGAGAGCCTAGAGGCTTTGTTAAAATATCTGCCAGTTGTAATCTTGAAGGGACATGAAAGAGCTTGATGATGTTTTGTTGCAGCTTCTCTCGAATAAGATGACAGTCTATCTGTATGTGCTTTGTTCTCTCATGTTGGACTGGATTTGTGGCAATGGACAGTGCTGATTTACTGTCTGTATAGACCAAAGTTGGCTGCTTGTGGTTAACATTTAGGTCCTTCAGTGCATAAAGAAGCCATTGAATCTCACAAGCTGTTGAAGCAAGGGCCCTATATTCTGCTTCTGCAGAAGATCGGCTGATGGTGGCTTGCTTTTTACTCTTCCATGAAATTAGTGAATTACCCAAAAAAATGGCAAAACCTGTTATACTTCTTCGAGTGTCAACACATCTGGCCCAATCACTGTCTGAGAAAGCCTTGAGCTGCAATTCTGATGAAACTAGGAAGAATAGTCCTTGTCCAGGAGTTGCTTTTAAATATCTGAGAACTCGAATGGCTGCTTGGTGATGACTAACAGCTGGTTTGGCTAGAAATTGACTAAGAACTTGGACTGAATAGGCAAGGTCAGGTCGAGTTATTGTTAAGCATAACAACCTCCCAACTAATCTTCTGTAGGCTGAAAGGTCTTCATATAAATCAGAATCTGCAGCAATGAGCTTCAAATTTGATTCCATTGGGAAAGCTGCAGGTTTTGCACCAAGAAATCCAGCTTGTTCAAGTATGTCTAGAGCATACTTCCTTTGGCAAATTGATATGCCAGTTTTAGATCTTGCCACTTCCAATCCGAGAAAATATTTGAGTTCCCCCAAATCTTTAATTGTAAACTTATCATGTAGAAAAGTTTTGAGCAATTGTATTTCAATCAAGTTGTCACTTGCCGAAAGAAAATCATCTACATAGACTAGTAAAGCTATGAAGGAGGATTCAGATTTCTTGATAAACATAGAACAATCTGAAGTACTTTGACTAAAACCATAATCAAGCAATGTTGTGGACAGTTTGGCAAACCATTGCCTAGATGCTTGTTTCAAACCATAGAGACTCTTTAAAAGCTTGCAAACTTTATTTTCTCCTTTGATAACCAAACCAGGGGGCAACTCCATATAGACTTCTTCATGTAATTCACCATGCAAGAATACATTATTAACATCTAATTGGTGAATATGTAAATTTTTAATAGCAACTATAGCAAGCAGCAGCCGAATGGAAGTAATCTTTGCTACTGGAGAGAAAGTGTCAAAGAAGTCCAACTGTAACAGCCCGCTAAAATAATCAGTTTTGGATTCTTTCCCGACAGCAATCACATCTCTCTCGTCTTTACCCTCATCTGGAATCACGCGTATAGATTATCTTTTCCGTAAATCACGTAATTTGTTCTTCACCGACAGCTGTAAAATCATGAACAGTTTTATCCTAAGCGTTGTACCTCGATGGCGTTTTTCCGGATCTTATCCATCGAATTTCAAAGTATTAGATAAGCTTACTTTTAAAGTAGCACAACTATAATAATTTAATGAGCTCTGAAAATATTATAATTGTGGATAATTACTTAGATTAAATATTTTAGTTGTTTTAAGATATTAAGATGTTTAATTTTACGTTGAAAACTCTTATTTAAATTAATTGGTTTTATCATCTTCGATTAATTAACGGTACTTTATCATTTTATATAATGATGAGGAAATATTATTTTATAAATTTTAGTTTATAAAATAATATTCTACCTTAATTCATCGTGGTGTTTTATTTAAAATAAAACATTTACGCGTTTTTAATCAGTGTTTTAATTCACCGTTGAATTATTTGAGGATCCCAAAACGTAGGATTGAAGTTTATTACCTAGGCTCCTACCCTTTTTCCTTCATTTTTCCTTTTTTTCTTTTTTTTTCCTTCTCTTTCCTCTCCTTCTCTCCATGGTCGACTTACACCCTTCCACCATAGCTGATCGGTTCTAGCTTCCTACCGGCGCCACCTCCGGCCGCCGTGCCTCACCTCCACCTCCGGCATGTCCCTCCCTCACCGGCGAACACATCTGCACCGGAGGTGTGCAACGCCGGCCACCAATTCTCTCTCTCTTCCCGTGCTCTTCCTTCTTGTCTCATTACCGTCGCCGCCCCTTTGACCGCCCGTTTCTCCGCCGTCCGGTGGAGGTGTCGTACACCACCCCCGCCATTCTCTTCCCCTTTCACCATAGTTCATACACACCAATTTTCAGAGCCATCGGACCAGCCGTTAGTCGCCGAGAGCCCCCGGAAGTTGCTGCCCCTGCCCTGTTTTCTCCCCTGTTGCCGATTTCTTTCTCCGCCCAGAACCGCCGCTCGCCGGCGGCGTGGACTACACCACCCACCCAGATTTCTTCCCCTCTCACCGGTGAACATCCCAACCAAGTTTCACCTCCATCCGAGCCACCGTTAGCCACCACTCTCGCCTCCAACAAATGGGTCTCTAAGGGTTTTTCACATTTTTGGACCACCATACGTGGCCAAATCAGCCACCAAGCACCACCAATGGACTCACCTCATCAAGGGCTTCCTCCCCATGTCTTTCTTTTTCCCAAACTCTCATTTTTTTCATATGGGTTTCTCAAAACACCCGTTCGGTTGCACCACCGTGCGCCGCCGTACACGGCCACCCGTGGTGTTTCACCACCACCATCTTGTTCCTCTCATCCTCATGAACCTCTCCAAGAAATTTCATGGCCAACGGAGCTTCGTAGAGCCCTCACTCTCCTACACTCTCCAAGGCCAAAAATGGTTTCAAACGGCCGATCCGCCGCCGTTAGCCACCGTCCGACCACCACCTCGCTACCACAGCTCCACCA
>QGSO01000451.1:0-163992 GCA_011037825.1 Carya cathayensis
GGCCAAATGGGTTTTTGGCGTGCGTGGAAAAAAATTATGGTTTATGAGTTTTGTACATTGTCATTTATTCATGCATATTGTTTGAGTTTAATATGTTTTTATCTAGTGGTGTTTGGATTTTACTTTCCTGTGGCACCATTTTTGGTACCGTAGATTTTGGTACAGAGTTTGAAGAGGAGGAGGAGGCTGAGCCCGAGGATGCGGCTTCGCCGGAGTTCTGAGTTGAAGTTTATGGTTTGGTTTTGGCTTTGAAACAATATTTGTATTTGTATTATTTTATTATGTATCTTTGAACCGCTTGTATTTTATTTAAGAAAAATTCTGGTACTTAGTTTTATGTCTTTGCTATCCGTTGCGAATTTCTTCGTGCACATGTGTCGCTTGCACACACTTGGCACACGTCGATAGGGTGGTGACCCGTGTTGTCACCATTCGGACGTCTCAATTTCTCCGTGTCCGTACGTGGGGATTTGGGGGCGTCACAGGTGGTATCAGAGCAGTTCGGCTCTGGGTAAAACCACATGTCCCGTAGGTGTAATACCAGAATGTTTTTAAAGTTGTGTTTTAAAATTTATTTTAAGTAAAGTTGCTTTTTGACATGTTTTATTTGTTTTGAATTTATTTGAGCTAGTTTGCTTGTGTTTATTTATTTAGTTATGTTATTGCATGCTGGTTTCTTTTTGTTTCTTGTTGTGTGGCTTGGTTTTGGTTTTATGTTGTTGGTTTTATTTGTTTTTCTTAAAGGGGGTCAAAGTTTGTGGTGGCAGGAAAAATGGTGAGACCAAGGAAATCTACCCAAGGGCCACGAGACGATACACAGAGAGATGATTCCATTGGCCAAGCTATACGGCAAATGACGGAATTTATGCAACAGAATTTTAGGCCTCAACAAGGAGGGCCTTGCCCACACCCAGGAGGTCCTTGGCCACAGCAAGGAGGTCCTTGCTACTACCGGGAGGGCCTAGTGGAAGGGTGCAAGCTGGGTGCACCTATGAGCGCTTTCTGGCGCATAGAACTCCACACTTCACTGGAGAAGAGGATCCACTTCAAGCTGGAAAGTAGATCAAAGACTTGGAAAGGACTTTTGAGGTATGTGGTTGCACTGAGGCGCAACAAGTACTCTACGCCAGCTATCTGTTGCAGGGCACTGCTTTTGATTGGTGGGATACCAAAAGAATAATGCTGGAGTCAGAATTGGGATCTTTTGCCGCTGTGACCTGGCAGCGCTTCAAGAAAGAATTTAATGATCGTTTCTTTCCCGCTTCTGTAAGGCGGCAAAAAGCAAGAGAGTTCTCACACTTGGTCCAATGAAGCATGACCGTAGAACAGTACGCCCGAAGGTTTGTAGAACTTGAGAAATTTGCTCCCCACCTCATCGCCACAGATGAAATGCAAGCTGAGCGTTTCTAGGAGGGTCTACGCCCTGACATACGCCGTATGGTAGTCGGCCACCGGATATCCACTTTTCAGGATTTGGTGGATGTGGCCACTCTCGTGGAGCGAGAGAATAATTTGAGTATGGGTTCCCCTCCAGGACATAAAATGCGGAGTTATACTGGAGAAGGAAGTAGCTCTGGATCGCCTCAGAAAATTGTTCAGCGGTCTAGAACTCGACCACAAGCTGCCTCAGGAGTGCGTATAGGAGGTCGGATGCTTGTTTGTGGAAGGTGTAATAGAGCCCATGTGGGTGAGTGCACTTTGGGTGGAGCTCGATGTTATAATTGTGGCCAGCAGGGGCACTTTGCCCGTGAGTGTCCTAATACAGTTCAAGGAAGCCGTGGAGGTCGACATGGTGGAAGAACTAATCAGAGGCAAGTAGCGCAGGCCCGAGTATATGCTGTTACCCCCGGAGAGGTGGATAATGAGGCACCAGCGACCCACGATGCTGGAGTGATTACAGGTATGATTCTAAATTAATTTCTGGATTTAATATTTGGTGTGGTTTGGTTTTTCTTTATTTTTGGATTTCATGGGTATATGTGATTGGTTTAGGAAGAGTCCGGTTGTATGATTTTTATGCGTGCACATTGTTTGATTCGGGTGCATCTCAATCATTTGTGTCGTCTACATTCGCTCGGATATGTAATTTGGTTACGGGACCCCTACCAAAATCTTTAGTGGTGAGTCTTCCAAATGGTGAAATGATTTGTTGTTCTAAAGTTGCGTTGGGTTGTCCCTTGGATTTTGGTGGAAGGACACTTGATGCCGACTTGGTTGTATTCAAGTTGTTGGGATTTGATATTATTCTCGGCATGGATTGGTTATATCGATATTGTGCAAGTATAAATTGCAGGAGTCGGGTAATTAGCTTTCAGCTTCCAGATGGTGATTGTCTGGAATTTGCGGGGAGTAAGCTAAAAGAAAAGCCGATGGTTATATCGGCAATTCAAGCGAAGAGAGATATTGCTTGTGGAGCGGATGCCTTTTTGGTTCAAGTGGTGTCTACGCCGATTGGGAAAAAGTCTTTAGCAGATATTCCAGTTGTAGAAGAATTTCCCGATGTGTTTGTAGATGATTTGCCGGGGTTACCTCCAGTCCGTGAGTTGGAGTTCGCCATTGATTTGGAACCTGGAGCGGCTCCTGTGCACAAAGCCCCTTACCGTATGGCACCAGCTAAGTTGAAAGAGTTGAAAGTCCAGTTGCAAGAGTTGGTAGACAAGGGGTTTATCCAGCCAAGTACTTCGCCATGGGGTGCACCAGTTTTATTTGTTAAAAAGAAAGATGGCACTCTTAGAATGTGTATTGATTATCGAGAGCTTAATAAAGTGACCATCAAGAATAAGTACCCTCTCCCAAGAATCGACGATTTATTTGATCAGCTTCAAGGAGCGGCTATCTTCTCGAAGATTGACTTGAGATCAGGATATTATCAGTTGCGAATAAGAGATAGAGATATCCCTAAGACTGCTTTCAGATCAAGATATGGGCATTACGAGTTTAAAGTAATGCCTTTTGGGTTGGCAAATGCCCCCGCAGCTTTTATGGATCTGATGAATCGGGTTTTTCGACCTTACTTGGATTCTTTTGTGGTGGTCTTCATTGATGATATTTTAATTTATTCCCAGGATATTGACGAGCATGCTCATCACCTTCGCTTAGTGCTTGGGAAGTTACAAGAGCATCAGCTGTATGCGAAGCTTAGCAAATGTGAATTTTGGCTGGAAGAAGTCAGATTTCTCGGGCATGTAATTTCTCGAGACGGTGTGGCTATTGATCCCAGCAAGGTGGAAGCTATTTTATCATGGCAGCGTCCTTCGACTGTGCGCGAGATTCGAAGTTTCTTGGGACTTGCTGGATACTATAGAAGATTTGTGGAGGGATTTTCCCGATTATCCAGACCTCTCACCGCTTTGACTAGAAAGAATGCAGAGTTTGTTTGGTCAGACAAGTGCGAGAGGAGTTTCCAGGAATTGAAGAATAGATTGACAACTGCGCCAATATTAGCACTTCCGGAACCACATAAGCCGTTTGTAGTTTTTAGTGATGCATCTAAATTTGATTTGGGATGTGTTCTCATGCAAGAAGGACGAGTTGTGGCTTATGCGTCTCGTCAACTGAAAGACCACGAGAAGAATTACCCGACACATGATTTAGAATTGGCTGCAATAGTATTTGCTCTTAAGATTTGGCGACACTATTTATATGGGGCTGTTTGCGAAATCTACACCGATCACAAGAGTCTAAAGCATTTATTTTCTTAGAAGAATCTCAACATGAGACAAAGACGATGGTTAGAGCTAATAAGCGATTATCAGTGCGAGATTAAATACCATCCAGGAAAAGCAAATGCAGTTGCTGATGCCTTGAGTCGGAAGTCACACTTAGAGGATGAAGCTGAATCTTCTGGAATGGATTCAATACTTTGCGGAATGAGAAGGCTCCTTATTGGAAGTTCGCAACAAGAGGAAGTGATATCTTCAATTCTTGATGTTCGAGTAATTGATTTTGAAGAATTGAAGACTCTTCAAAGAAAAGATCCGAAGCTGTTGGACATTAGAAAAAGGGTCAGAAAATCTAGAGGGCCATTGCACTACAGTTTGGATAAAGATGGGATTCTTCGATTCCGAGATCGTAGAGTAATTCCTAAGGACTCAGAATTGAAGGAACGAATTATGGCAGAGGCTCACGCGACTCCTTATTCCGTTCATCCTGGTAGCACAAAAATGTATCGGGACTTAAAGAAAAATTTTTGGTGGGAAGGAATGAAGAGGGACATTGCCTTGTATATTGAGAGATGTGACACTTGCCGTCAAGTCAAGGCCGAACATCAAAGACCAGCAGGTTTGCTTCAGCCTCTCCCTATTCCTGAATGGAAATGGGATGACATCGCTATGGATTTTGTAGTGGGCTTGCCGAGGACTCCCAGTGGAAAGAACTCAGTGTGGGTGATTGTTGATCGATTGACTAAGTGTGCTCATTTCTTACCGGTCAATAATGCGGATTCTCTGGGAAAATTGACCCGCATGTATGTAAAGGAAATAGTGAGACTACATGGGATACCCAAGAGCATAGTGTCGGATCGAGATCCAAGGTTCACCTCCCATTTTTGGAAGAGTTTGCAGGCGGCTTTAGGTACTAAATTAAAGTTTAGTACTGCTTATCACCCCCAGACAGACGGCCAATCAGAGCGCACGATTCAAACTCTTGAAGATATGTTGAGAGCGTGTGCCATAGAATTTCAAGGAAGTTGGGAGAATCACGTGCCACTCATAGAATTCGCTTATAATAACAGCTTCCATGCATCCATCCAAATGGCTCCTTATGAAGCTCTGTATGGTAGAAAATGTAGATCACCCTTATGTTGGGATGAAGTTGGGGAGAAGAAAATAATTGGACCCGAGATAATTCAGGAGATGCAAAATCAGATTCAGATTATAAGAGATAACATGGCTGCAGCGCAAAGTCGTCAAAAGAGTTACGCGGATACCAGGAGGAGAGATTTGTCTTTCGAAGAAGGCGATTGGGTTTATCTCAAGGTCTCTCCCATGAAAGGAGTTAAGCGTTTTGGGAAGAAGAGGAAGCTGGATCCGAGATATGTTGGACCTTTTCAGATTTTGGAGAAGGTAGGGTCCGTCGCTTATAGAGTTGCATTGCCTTTTGGGGATATACACAATGTCTTCCATGTATCATCTTTGAAGAAGAGTTTTGGACAACAGGAGCCATGCTTTGTCGACCCAGAGAATATTCAGTTGCAACCGGACCTTACTTATGAGGTTGTTCCGTCGCAGATCTTGGATTGGAAGGAGCAACAGTTAAGGTCCAAGACAATACCTTTGGTTAAGGTGGCCTGGGGAAATCCGTTAGCTCAAGACTTCTCTTGGGAGCGAGTAGCGGACATGAGGGAGCAGTACCCTTACTTATTTGAGTGATGACGGTACGTTTCTTAATCTTGGTTGCAGTTGGTTTTATGTGGAATTATATGGCCTGTTTCAAGTTGGTGTTTGGTACTGCAAAATTTCGAGGACGAAATTTATTTTAAGGGGGGGAGGATGTGATGACCCGCTTTTGCGTGTATTTTCACTGAAGGAGTGGTTTTAATTTAATTAATATTATAGTGCTTTTATTTTAAATTATCGGATTTTAATTGGATTTTATTGGCTGTTGAATTTAAATTGCTGTTTAATTGATTTTAGCTCGTTTTTGGTTTTAAAAATTTAATAGTTGGTTTTTGCTAGTTATTTAATATATTTTAGCTTAACGATGTGTTTAAAATATTTTCTTGGTGTTTATTTATTTAATTTGTTGTAGTGCTTAATTTATTTTAGTCGTTTATGATTTTAATGTCGTTTTCAGCGGAACAGTTTCTGGATCCCGGAAGTGAAGTTTGGACTTCATTTCTTTTCCCCTTCTTTTCTTTTTCCTTTTTCTTTTTTTTCCTTCCTTTTTCTTTTCATTCTTTTCTTTTTTTTTCTTTTCCTTCTTCTCTTTTCCGATTTCCTTCCCGTGCGCTACGTCGTTCTCTCTCTCTCCCTTCTCTGTTTTTTTTCTTTCTGCACAGCCTCCTTCAACCGCCCATATCTCCGCCGTCCAGTGGAGGTGTCATACACCACCCCCACCATTCTCTTCCCCTCACAGCAGACTTCAATCCCACTAATTTTTAGGACCATCGGAGCCACCGTTAGCCGCCACGAGCCCCTCGAAGTCGCGGCACCAACCCAGTTTTTTCCACTGTTGCCGATTTCTTCCTCCGCCCAGAACCGCCACTTGCCTGCGGCGTGGCCTCCACCACCCACCCAGAAAACTTCCCCTCCCTCCGGCGCACCACCCCACCAAAGATCTCCCCCAACCGTGCCGCCGTTTGGCCGGAAAAGCGCATCTAAGCCGCACGGCTTTTTGCCGATTCCGGCGCCGTCGCACCACCTCCGGCCACCATCTCTTCACAGTTTCTTCCCCTACCTCTTGCCATCCTAACCCACCTAATTTCGGCCCCGATCCGTCGCCGGAGCAGCTCCCACGAGCTTAACTCCAATTTGGCCGTTTTTGCCCTCCACCGCCGTTTCCACCGCCACCCACGGCCAAAACTCACTTCCACTAACTTCATAATCATCCCTAAACCATTCCTTATCAATTTGGTGTCTTGGTTTGTCCCCGTCCAAAAGTGGGTATTTTGCGACCCACGGCTACAGTGCATTTGCACTGTTACGTTGCTTTTCGCTCATCGTTTGCCGCGCGCCGAACCTTCTAAAAATCATATATAGCGCTGTAAGTATTTTCTAAACTCTACTTTTAGATTTAAATGTATTTTGCTCTTACAATAATTTATTTGGTTGGTTTGTTGATTCCGGACTGAGTCTGAGGAGTTTGGGGGTCGAATGGATGGAGGACGGAGTTGCTTGATTTGTTGTTTTATGGTTGGTTGATTTTATCGAGCATTGATATTGCATTTACGTGGTGCGTACATGTGCATTTTATTTTAATTGGGAAAAATCCTGTTTTATTGGCGTAAATGGATTTTCGGGTGCGTGATTATCACGAGCCCAAGCTGGGATGAGTTATTATCTCAGTGGAGCTCCTCTGGTCATTCGGGAGTGGATAATACTGAGTGACATCCCCTGCGTTGTCGCTGGGCGACGACCGGATCGCAAGATACGGTAACGCTGTTGTGTCGACTCCGTGGTTCCTAAAGTGGCGGGGACTAGAGGATGGCCTGGCCAGGTACGCGCGAGGCGCGAGTCTGGGTATAACTTGTGTAGGTGTCACACGCGTAGACGTTACCTGCGGTGTGGCACAGAGCCAGAGTGTGCGGATGATCCCTAGGGGAGGTCATGGTGCATGCATAATCGGATTGGTTTTTATGGTTTTCAGATACGGGCCATTTTCTGGGAAAATGACGAGGATGTGTTGAGGACTTGTGATCCTTTTTCTGGGAAAATGGTGGTTTGGGCCATTATCTGGGATAATGGCGAGACTTGGTTTTTAACGACATGTTTTGGACCGTTATCGGGGATAATGGCGAGTTTTTGTTTAAAGGATATATTTTTGGGCCAAATGGGTTTTTGGCGTGCGTGGAAAAAAATTACGGTTTATGAGTTTTGTGCATTGTCATTTATTCATACATATTGTTTGAGTTTAATATGTTTTTATTTAGTGGTGTTTGGATTTTACTTACCTGCGGCACCATTTTTGGTACCGTAGATTTTGGTGCAGAGTTTGAAGAGGAGGAGGAGGCTGAGCCCGAGGATGCGGCTCCGCCGGAGTTCTGAGTTGAAGTTTATGGTTTGGTTTTGGCTTTGAAACAATATTTGTATTTGTATTATTTTATTATGTATCTTTGAACCGCCTGTATTTTATTTAAGAAAAATTCTGGTACTTAATTTTATGTCTTTGCTATCCCTTGCGAATTTCTTCGTGCACATGTGTCGTTTGCACACACTTGGCACACGTCGATAGGGTGGTGACCCGTGTTGTCACCATCCGGACGTCTCAATTTCCCTGTGTCCGTACGTGGGGATTTGGGGGCGTCACAAAAGCCAATTCACTGGAATGAAGTAGGTTGATAGATAAGCATTGTGGGTAGTTATGAGAAGGCCTCTAGACAAAAGTTGAGTATGGAGAAAACTTTAATACAGTTTAGGAGGAAGACCCTGAGAGACACAAAAAATCATACTGAGCATTGCAGGCATAAGATCTACATTATCATATGAAAAATATCTTGGATTACTTGCACTTGTTGGCAAATATTGAGCAAGTTCCTTCATAAGCATCTTGGACAAAGTTTGAAGAAGGATAAGCAACTACAAAATGAAATTCTTCAATCAAGTAGGGAAAGAAATCATACTCAAAGCAGTATTGCAATCCTTACCCACTTATTGTATGGGAGTGTTCAAGCTTCCAGCATGTCTATTAAGAGATATAAAAAGAGTAATGCACAACTATTGGTGGGGTCAACAAGAGAATGAAAGAAAAATCCATTAGATCTCTTGAAGCAAAATGGGAAAATCCAAACCAGCTGGTGGTCTTGGGTTTAGTGACTTGAAAAGCTTTAATCTGGTTATGTTGGCTAAACAAGGATGGAACTTGATTAAGAACCCCAATTCCTTAGCAGCTCAAGTGTTAAAATAGAAATATTTTCCTAAGCAGTCCTTTTTTCAAGCCAAGTTTTGCAATAGACCATCATTCATGTGGAGAAGTATTTTAGCAGCAAGTCACTTATTGAACAAATGAACATTTTGGATGATAGGGAATGGTGAGTAGACTCTAATATGGCACGACAAGTGGATCCCAAAACCTACTTTATTCAATATAGAAAGTGCAGTCAGAATTCTGGATAAAGAAGTAAAAGTGAAAGAGCGAATCGACTATGATGCAAAATGTTGGAGAACCTCTTTGATTGATGATATTTTTCCAAATGAAGAAGCCGAGATCATAAAGCATATTCCTATTAGCCGTTGCAAGAAGCCTGACAAGATAATTTGGAAAGGAACCTCGAATGGATAGCTCACAGTCAGAAGTGCTTACCTAATGCAAAAAGAAATGCTAGATCAACTCAAGGGGTAGACATCATGTAGTAGAAATTATAAGAGTTTATGGTCAATCATATGGAAATTGATAATGCCTCAGGCAGATAAAGTTTTTGTGCGGAAAGTCTATCATGAAGCTATCCCAACAAACTTAAATCTCTCTAAAAGGAAAGTCTTAAATAACCCAAACTGTCCAATATGTTTAGAAGAGGAAGAATCAGTAGCTCATGTCCTGTGGATATGTACAACAGCACAAGACATATGCAACCAGTGTTCCAAGAAAATTTAGAATAGTCATTTCAGTAAGAATTCATTTTTTGATATGCTGCAGAATCTAAAAGAAACACATTACTAGAGCACAAGTAGATCAGAGTTAGTTGGTAGCATACCTCAGAAATGGGATCCTCCACTACAGAATTCTATTAAGATAAATTGAGATGTTGCTATTGATAAAGTTCAATGCAAAATAGGAATTGGGATCATTGCTCTTGACTAGGAAGGTAAAGTTCTGGCCATAATGAGAATGAAAAAATATTTATTCCTTGATCCTTTACTTGCATAAGCCTCTGGTGCTCTCCATGCTATACTTTTTGCTCTTGATTTAGGTCTAACGAGAATATACTTGAGAGGGACTCATTGCAGGTTATTTAGACCATTACAAAGGAAGAGGAAGTTTGGACAATTACATAGATGGCAATCAATGACATTAAGCAAAAGATTAAGAACTTCCCTAAGTTGACTTTGAACCATATCCAAAGAGAGATCAACGTAGTAGCCCATACTTCCCTAAGTGGACTGCCCTTCATGCATTATTTCCTTGTTATAAATGATTTGATCAATAAAACATTCTTAATTTTAAAAAAAGGTTAGGAGTTTGAAATTTTATTGACATGATAATTCCTTTGGAGTCAATTCAATGTCTAATGTGGTATGGTAGTTTCTTTTTGTTTAGCATTAGGTATTCATAAATTAAGTCCCGACTAATTTCGGGGTGCATAGACTTTCAATAAAAATTATCTTGCAAGTACATTGTAGATAATTTAATAGACAATTAATCTAATAATTTTATGAGTGTGAATGCACAGTGACTATTCAAATCCAATACATCCAAATTATAATGCTTACTCCAAAGTCCTTTCTAACTACCAGGCTATCCCAAGGATTTATGTGGCATGGTAATTGTCGAATGCTTTTTTAATACATTGGAGGAGGGAGGTCGAACTCATAATTTCCATTTCGGAGATGTGGATATTGTGCCATCAAGCCACAGGCTGTTGGCGTAATTGTCGAATGCTTGATTGGTTGAAAGAGCAATATTTGAGAAATTAGAGGTGACATGTAGTTTTGGAAGCCATTGTCGATAATAATATGTTGGATTTCTTTGAAAACCAATGGGAACTCAAGTGGGGCATACCGGATGTTGATAAACATTAAACACTTGCATGATATGGATTAAAGATTTGAAACTTCACTTGCATAAATAATATCATCGTAGCCAATCCAGCATTTGGTGTATTAACCATCCCATATGAATGGGATCATAGAGTATATCCAATAAATTAATCGAGATAACTAATATTATATACCTCTATTTTTCAAAAAAATCGTGAGATTTAGATTCAACATATAGAACAAGCAAATATTATTTAAGAAGGCTTCTTTAAATTCTCCTTTCTAAATATTATATTACTCTGTTTTTCTTAAATGAGAGATATCTTGAGCTCTTTTATCGGATCAATCTTCTTGTTTATACCGATCTTTATGGAATATGTTTTAAAATATATTTGAGAGTATATTTTCTAAATCTCATGTATATTTTTATTTTATTTTTTGAATCAACATCAATATATTTATTATAAAAACTCCATCAAATGAGGAAAAGAATATAAGATGAATAGTCATCCATCTCAATAGAATCATTCTCTAACCACTACAAGAGAAATGGGTTTTTACGTTCAAAATTTTGCAACCAAAATAACTATTTCCGATAAAAATGAGTACGTTTTGTTGGAAATAACCCTCTTGGCTAAATGAGATTATCCATCTCATAGAATCATCCTCTAACTCTAAAGAGTTATTGGCCAAACAATAAGCCACAACATTGGCTACTCTTCCAACATGCCTATCAAACCATTGATCAAATTGTATAAGCATATTTTTCACATCTGTAATAATCAGACCTACACCATTACACTGAGAATCATGTTACTTGATGCTATTAATAACCTGGAGAGTCACCTTCTAAGATAATCCTTTTTAAGTCCAACTCACTAAAAAAATAAAAAAAATTGTTGCTTGTAGTCTTGTAGAGCACCAAAAGCTTCGGCCGGCAATGGGTTAAAAAAAAAAAATCAGGTTGCATTCTATTTATAGCCAAAACATTACCATCACCATCTCTTACTATAATACCAATACCAACATTTCCTAAAGATTTATTAATCGTTGCATCCCAATTAATCTTTAATAATTCACCAGTAGGAGGTTCCCACCTACTCATCAAATCCTTTGCATCAGTTGTTGTTATCTTGCCTGAATTCATTGGGGTTTCCTTATAATCCACAAGTTGCTGCTTTGACTGATACATCACCAAATTTGGACGAGGAAAATTGTTGTTGAAAATAAAATCATTCATTCTATGCCAAAGGCTCCTTACTATCACAACTATTTCTTCCATATGTTCTTCATCAGCAATATTATACATAGCAACGAATAAATCCTTACAACTAGTCTAGTTGCCGTCTAATAATTTTTTTGAATTTTCTTTGAATGAAGATACCACACATCCAAACATATATTGTATTTTCTTCTTCATGTAAACACAGTGGACAATTTGGTGACTCTATTATTTTTCTTTTAAAGAGATTTAAATTAGTGGGTAAGGCCTCTAAGCAAACTCTCTATAGGAAAACTTTTGCAGCGTTTGGAATTTTTCCGTTTGGCCACTGAGAATTTTCAAATAAGAATTTTGAGTTTTAAGATGAAATATTAAAATATCATATTTTAATATTATTATTGTTTTAAAATTTAAAAAAGTTAAGAAGAAATTGAATAGTTATTATATTTTATATGAAAATTTGAAAAAGTTGTAATGATGAAATGAAAATTTTATGTTTGAGATGAAAATTTTGTGTGACCAAGCACAAAATTTGAGGATTCTGTTCCAAACAGCTTCCTCGCAATTTGAAATTGACGATTGGCCTTTATCTTGACCCAATATATCATTTTGTAAATAATATTCACTTTTTACGGTAAAATTACCACTTGTTGTACATCTCCATATTATCGTATTTGGACAATTTGAAAGACCATTATGTATTTTCTTTATAATAGCAGCTTCATTAGAGGAAAATATTTCTTCAATTAAATCCACATTCCAGTGTTTAGTATTTGAATCAATAATAGCAGCCAGTGACGCTTCTTGATTCAATATTTGAAGAACTGGGTCTTGGAGGTAATTGGTTGAGGAATCCACTTGTCTTGCTAACCCCACCAATAAGTGTTCTTGATTCTATATAGTTCATTCAATAGAACTTTGGAAGTTTGAAAATACTCATACTATAAGTACATGTTTAGAATTGTGGTGGGAAATATAACTTATAATTTTAAGGGTTATAGCTTATAACTTAAATAATAAGCTCAATACTTCAAAAGTTGTTTGAAGTAGTTTATAGCTTATAGCTTATTGTTTGATAAACATGTATCTAAAACACTTTTAAAATTAGTTACGTTAATTTTTTTTAAAATATATAGTTATCTGCAGGAGCTTTTCGATAAAAGTTTTAATTTGGTGCTTTTTAAAAAAGTAGACTTTTAGTTGTTTTAGATGATTAAAGTATTTTGTATAAATTTACCAAATATATATTTTTTCTTTAAAAGAGATTTTAAAGAGTTAAAAATACTTTTTAAACTTTCAAAATGAATCCCAAATAGGCTCTAAATAGGCAATACTTGAAACACTGATTTGAGCAAGAAATTCTTTAATTATACTGACATGTTACTAAACATCAAATCAGGAAATTATTATTAAGGTAAACTTGGTTTAACACCCCACGAGGATATAAGCTATTTTTTATGAGGATATGCGGTTTTTTTTTTTTTTAAAGAACGCCATGTATATGAGTTAGGGCCTGTTTGTGATTGCAGGTGAGAGGTCTAAAAAGTACAGTAGAACAGTCTAAAGTATTTAAATGATAAAATTTATCAATTTGATAATTTTACATCAAAGTACTTCTAAACTAAGAAAAAGTAGAAAATTACGTTTCAACAAAAGCATCAAAGTGGTGCTTTTTGTCAGAAGCACTTCAAAAAAAAGTAGTCTATATTTTACCATGCTATGTACGTTACAAAATGACCCTCATCATTTTAACACAATGACAATTTTGTCCATCTATATTTTTTATTATTCTCGTATAATCTACTCAAGACTTTACTCATAAATATTTTTCATTCTTCTCATATCACTTATGCATCGTTGAAGAGATTTTCTTTTTCATTATAATTACTAAAAAAATCTATTAGACTATTTTTGCTATTATTTTATTATAATATTTGATTTTTATCAAATATATGCCCTTTTATGTCATTTCTATCTCAAAAAGTATTTTTTTTAATTTGTTTCTAAACAAATTTAATATGTTTGAAAATGTTTTAAACATACGAATCACAAACAATGAATAGCTTTTTAATAATAAAGCTTATTACGTTAATCTCTAAGCTATAAACTTTAAGTTAAAAGTATATTTTCCACCACAACCCCGAACATGCATTTAATTAGAATAAAAAATTTCTTTAATTTTATCTTTAATAACAGTTAACCAAAAATACATAGCCTAATCACAAACTGCCACGTGTCAACCTTAAATTGCTAAGAAAATAAATTTAAATTATTTAATAAAAATATAAAAATAATTTTTTTAATAAAAATAAATAATGAAATATAAAGATAATAAATAATAAAAGAAAGTAAGTGCAGCAATAGATGGCCAGAACTAGCCGAAAGTTATGCCTCATTAGTTTTACAAATGGTTTCAACTCATCTCATCTCATTTCATATCAACATCCAAATACCATTCAACATAAACACTTTTAAGTTTTAAATTTTTAACTTTTTCATCTAAACATAAACACTTTTAACTTTTGACCAATGAGTCCTCTCTCTCTAACTCTTAGGCCTTGTTTGACTACACAGTTCAAATGAAATGAGATGAGATATTTTGTTGAAAGTTAAATAAAATATTGTTATAATATAATTATGGAATATGTTTTTTATTTTTAGAATTTGAAAAAGTTGAATTATTTATTATATTTTGTATTGAAATTTAATAAAGTTGTAATGATGAGATGAGATGAGATAGTTTAGTATTTGATGTCCAAACTAGGCCTTAGTTTCTATAATATTTTTTAAAATTTATTTGATACCTGCGAAATGTTTGGTATCTTGGTTGTTTTAATCTTTCTTGTATCTCTAATTCTTATTGCCATAAGATAGTGAATTGCTTGGATGTGTATGACTTAATAATCGAGCTAAATGTGTATAGGAAAAAAAAATTCCAATAATTACTCGAGTAAAAAAAGTGTATAATTATTCGCTTTACCAGTCTCCAAAACAACATGCATTAGTTATGCACTTATTTCTTAATGATAGCACTTGGTGAGTTAAAGTTATCATGTAATTTGTATAACATACATGCCAATTAGTAAAAAAAGAATAGAAAATCATTTTCTTTTCAATTACATCTATTCTTTCTCAATGAAAAAGGTAAATCTACTATGTGGTAAAGTCTTGTTGGTAATGTATAAAGCACCTTCATAGTGAGTTTTGGAATTAAACTTCAAGAGACAACTACTGTATTTCTTTTGTATATTTATTTAGGCTTTTATGAAACATTAGGGGTCATGGTCCCCTGGTCCCCATAGAGAGCAAATTAGTGGGAGGAGCCCTAAAAGCCTACCGCTTGCAAGAATTATTAATAGAATGATAAAATTTTAACGCAACAGAACCTGCATCAAAATTGTAAATCCATTTAACAAAGTTGAGAAGTGTAATACTCTATTCATGGATTTACAATATTTCCAAAGACTAACATAACTTTGTTTGATATAAAATATTGTTATTTAGGAAGGTAGAAATAAATCACTAAATTTTCTCAACTTCAGTTTATGCCTAAAACAAGTAATGCAAAGCCAATTAGTAAACACTTTTTAAAAAATAGAAGGTTGTCACATAAAATTCAAATCTCTTCCTAAAAGTATAGTTTCAATGTGTTAAATTTGTTTTAACTGCTAACCTTGCAAAGGTTTTTGGGGTTGATTTTGAGACTCGTTGGAAGTGTTCATGCAATTACCAAAACCAGAAAAATTAAGAATGTCACTATGAGAGGGAGCTCTAAGATCCAAAAAGTCTCTAGTCAAAATTTCACCACCATGACTCTCACCAGTTTAATAATTCACTACTATGATTTAGTAATTCATTTTCGGGATTTTCTAATTCTAATGGCTTTTACAGCCCATGGGTGGTGTAGATAGGCTTACTAAGTATAGCCACTTTACACCTCTTAAATACCCCTACACAACCAAAATAGTGGTTGAACTCTTCCTCAAGCATGTATTTAAGCATCACAGATTACCAATCTCTATCTGATTGAGATAGTACCTTCACAAGTAAGTTTTGGAAAGAAGTTTTCACCCTCTAGGGGGTTTAGCCGAACATTTGCACTGCTTACCACCCACAAACTAATGGGTAGACATAATCAGTTAACAAGTTCCCAGAGAATTATCTAAGGTGTTTCACAAGTGATCGTACTAAGGACTAGTCTTATTGTGTACCCCTAGTCAAACGGCTGTACAATTCCATCCAATATATTAACCAAGCTTATCCCCTTTAAGGTCCTCTACAGGTACCACCATACCCACCACAAAGACTCATCTGCTATGTGCTTGGAACTACTCACTTGGAGGATATGGAAGCTAGCCTTCGAACCATAGACCAAATTTTACAGATCTTGAATCACAACCTACATAAAGTAAAAGAAAGAATAAAGAAATACATATATCTAAGAAGGAAGGAATATGAATATGAGATTGGAGACTGGGTGTACCTATGACTTCAACCTTATTGACAGATCTCAATGGTCCACCACCGCAACCTCAAGCTAGTGCCTCGGTATTTTGGGCCCTTCAAGATTCTGCAAAAAATAAGTGTCGTTGCTTACAGACTCAGTCTACCACCGTTATCAAGAATAAATCATACTTTTCATATTTCTCAACTCAAAATAAAGCTAGGATCCAAGTTTACTTTGGTGCCAGCACTACCACCGATGGACAACATGGGAGTCTTGAAACTGAAACTTGAAGAAACATAATGGCATTAAGTATCGAAAGCAAATAACCGAGCAAGGGCAGAGCTTTTAGTTCGATGGTAGGGACAAGAAGCCTGTGAAGCAACATGGGAGGAGCTCTCTCAGTTCAAGGATTCTTATCTGCACCTTGAGGACAAGGTGCTCCGAAGGGAAGGGTTTGTTAAAGGATTGATCATGTAGTGCAAAGTGAAGAAGTGTTTGGAAGTGAAATGTACTTGGTGATGGAATTAGTCCCACGGACTGTGAGGCCATTGGGCCTACAATTATCCTTTACTTTTACGTTTTTGTTTATAGACTATTTTGTTGGATGCTTGATTGTAATAGTTAGTGGGCTTAGGCCTGTAGCATTAGTTTGCTTTGCAAATTTGTAATATCCATGGTTTTTGTTAGCTAGGTCCATTATGTGGGTAAATATGTTAAGAGTCTGAAACCATATATATTGAGCAATTTCTGCTATGCAAAATTTATCCAAAAAGTGCTAGAATATTTTATCTTCTCTTTTTCTTTCTGGAGGTCCTCACCCTCGAAGTGAGAATTGCGTTTTTCATATTTGTTTCATCGAATTATAAACACACCCAATTTACAAAATAAAATAGTATCCCACATTTGTATTTAAATAGCTTCATATATCATGTTGCTCTCCTAAATGCTTCTGAATTTATTATTCCTAGGACACACCTCCTTTTATATGTATTGATGCTTGCATCATCTCACCCCAAGTTTGTTTAAGGATTTTGGCATTGATTTCTCTGAACTTGTAGTTACAATATAGCTACAAATGTCATATAGGCTAGTTTATGTAATGCACTTCCAATATATAACACATTAGATAATGTATAAGCGTAGCTAAATTATAAAATAATATTTTTAATATCTTTTTGTTATTTCCTTCTTTAGCATCTACCGGCCATAGCTTTAAAAGCTCATTTTCATATTTGTAATTTTTTTTAAGAATCTTTTTATTTACTATTATATATTTTAATTGTAATTTTTATTTAACTATCTTCTGATCTAACAATGGTTTTAATTCGATGTTAAAATCTAGATTATTATCTAATGATATTCAACTATTGAACATAAATAAAGAAATTCGACTTTTTCCCAATTAATTATGAAGCCACAAACTACAATATAATATGTTTTATCTATAATAATTTAAAAAGTAATATAATATGTTTTAGCTGAAGCTATAGTATCTCAAGACTCGTATATTTATCTGAGTACCCTAGCAAACTAGTTTTAGCCGGCATTTGAGTAATTCAATGCAAGTAAATCGTGTGAAATTAATTATTTTAGAACATCTCAATAGCTAGAATTAAACTATAATAATTTATATGATCAATTATCAATAGTTGAATTGTGTTACATTAACTTTGATACTTTTAGGTGAAAATATAAAACTTTCTGCATAAATTTTTAAAGTGGGACATACAACCTAAGAATCAATTCCATGGAGTTAACCCCTAGGGGTTGGCTAAGTGTTAAAAGCTTTGGTCTTGGTGGTATACTCTCTCTAAAGTTTAAGATTTGAATTTCATTGAGTGTTAACAATTTCTATGGGTTATCGGACTAAGGGATTTTCACATTTAATTATTAGATGTGCACTTGCAAGAAACTCATTGTCGAGGCTTGTGCACTCTCGAGATTAGTCAGGATGTTGTTCCTGAATAGCTGGCGCCAAGAAAACAAATTTCATTGAGTTTGATACGGATGTTGGTACTTGGAACTAGTGGTTCTTTTGTTTTTGATGGGAAATGAAGTAATAGACTTCATTTCATTCATGAATGAAGTTACAGCTGTGACTGATAAATACAGAAAAAATCCAGATTACAAGCCAAACTATGCATCTGTTGGGGGCTTCCCCGCACACAAATTTCTTTGTGACAAACATTGTCTTAATTTCAATAAGCTATTTAATGACAAAACCTTCTAAGATGCGAGAATCTATAACAACAGAGATGCTCATCTCGGTTTGTCTGAGAAGACACCATTCTGTATAAATAGAGATATCCATCTCCCACCATCCAAAAGAGGAGAGGGTATCCCAATCCTCATCCTCCAAAGGAGGAGAGGGGAAAACCAACCCCCATCTTCCAAAGAAGGAGTGGGAGACACTAAACCCCTTCCTCCACAGGAGGAGAGGGACCAATAGCCTATTTCTATTTATTTTACCTAAACACAAAATACAACAAACAATATAACAGAAATACAAGAAATACCATAAAAACAGAAATACAATAAAACAAAAACTAGAAAATACATAAAAATTTGAAAAAACACTGAGCAAGGAGGCTATAGTGGCATGTGAAGGACACGCACCATACTAAGAGTGTGCCAGACCATCGATCTTGGAGCTACCGAAGTCTCTAGCCCTAGAGATGCCGCGCGTGGCAACAGTAGAGCCCTTTTGTGTGGTGGCGCGTGAAGGTCATGCGTGCTCTTTGACCCGCACTTGTGGGTCACGCACCGCTTCTTTTGACAAAACTTTTGATAGTCTGAAAGATCGATAGCTTAGAAACCCTACGGTGGAGAGCGTGGTGGTCACATGCCAACGAAAAATATCAAAATGCCATTTCTTCATGCTTTGACTTAAAAAACTAAAACAAAACCAAAACACAAAACACAAAAAATTTTATGGGATGAGGGGCAGTAGTGGGGAGAAGGGAGGGAGGAGCTTCCTCTTGAAATTGTTTTTAGTTTGGGTGGGTTTCTAGAGAGAAGATTGATTTTCTCTCTCTAGAAGTGCCTAGGGCCAGCTCCCTTTTTTTGAAAGATTTATATGATATTTTAAATTAAAAAACCACTAATTTTAAGATTTATATGAGATTTTAAATCTAAAGACATTATTTCAGATGCAATAAAAATCACATCTATGAATTTGAAATAATAATTGAGATTTAAATAAATTCTCGAATAAATTTACTAACAATATAGGGAATCTTCGTCCATATTTGTTTGCATGTTATAATTATGAAAAATGCTATAAAATTCACCCTTGTTCTATTGTATTAATGTGGTATTATCTATAAATTGCTAACTTTGTTATTTGGAATATCAAAAATTTAATTCAATGGTCGAGGAGTAAAAGCAAATTGCCATAGCATGGTAAGAATAAGATGAGATTATTGTATATAAAATAACTTAGATGTGTGTTGACATTAAGAATGGTAATTCTATAATTCCAAAAAAATTATAATCCTACGACTTTTTTTTATAATTACTAGCGGTGATTCAACATGAAAGCACGTTTACACAGTCAGAAGGAAAAACAAAAGTTATACTAAAATATATAAATCTTCTGTAGAAGCAAATAATATCACAAGACACATTAAGAAATATAATTATTATATTTAATATGGAAGAATGTTGTGTCTATTCTACAGTAAATATAGGATAAACTCCATGTACAGATAGCAACGAGAAAGTAAAGATGTATGATAATTAGATTGTATTCATAAAGTATTATGTTATAGAGTGGAAAGTTAAAACATATTAGAAATTGGTATAAGTTTAGTGAATAAGTAAACTATGAGAATTCATATTATAGTTCTTCCTGGCAACAACATATACCACACAAATCTTTTTTTAAGTTAACAAAATGATTTTTTTTCTTAGTTTGAGGAAAATTTATATTTGGAACTTATGTTGTTGTTTCAGCGACTAGATGGATGGACAGGACATTGAATCTCTTATGTCATTGTTGTTGGAATACGTCTAGTTCTACACCAAGATGGATGATCCATAATTTTTTTAAAGCTTGCGCCATAATAGCTTGCAAATACAATAAATGTTCCTGCGTGAAATAAATTTAGAGTTTCAGGATTAAATATTTTATCTAAACTATATGTCATAATTCCATACACATAGAAAGACAATATATTAGTGAGTTGAAATTATATTTCATGAAATAATTATAATAAATTTTAGTATAGGAGAATAATAAAAATAGATAAAAGGAGAATCGAAATGCTGCTTTCAAAATTTCACTTCACAATTCGTCACCTATACGAAACACTAAATGTTATTAAATTTTAGGAAAGCGTGCCGTAGCATTCTAATTAATTTTTAAATCATACTAAGATTAATAGAAGTAATATTGTTTAAAACTGATAACATATTTCTTAATTTTTTATTTAAAGTATAACATAATAATTTTATCAAAATCTAACCAAATAAAAAGAATGGAAATATTAACTTTATAAAATAGAGTCCATAATACTTTAAATACCTTGAGTATTTTATGTAAAAATATAGTTTTTGGACTAGAGTTTTTATTTAATCTAAAATTAAACCCAAATTAAATGTCAAGCCCAAACCCACTTAAAACAACATAACAATTTCTAAAATAAATAAATTAAGCATATTACAACAATTAAGCCCAACATAGAATTTAGTCTAGTTAAAATCAAGCGTAGCCCAACCTAAGATAACTTAATGATTCTTGTAACAACTATTCTTTCACTTATTCCTTTTCCCTTTCATAATTTTTGAATAACAAAACGGATTCGTCCAATGTATAAAATAAAAGCTCCAATAGCTTTTGCTACTATAACCTTCCTGACCATGTTTTTCTCTTTTTTTCTCTTAGGCATCTCACCTTGAAATAAAAATAAGAAATTGTATGGATAGTGATACTAGATATTAAAAAAACATATTAAATAAAAACACAAAGTAGTAAAAATCTAAATGGATAAAAAAATCGTGCATATATGTTTGGAATAGATTCAATTTTGAGAGAGTTGAAAGAGCACTATCTTGCTGAAAAGTTCTATACATCTGCCGTTTCTCAAGGCATTCGTTTTGACCAAAAATTATTCGTGTATATATTTCATAGAAATGTGAAATCAAAGTAGGTGATAAAGTAGTTGGAAGGCAAGGAAATAAGGGTATCATTTCTAATATTTTGCCTAGACAATATATGCCTTATTTGCAAGATGCCCAAGCCCCTCAAGGGAATCTAAAATACCAGCCCAAAAACTCTTCAACCATGGCTTAAATATTAAGGGACATATATGTAATAATATCAAAAGAATCTTTCAATATGTTCTATAGAAGAGCTACATGTCAAAGGTCTTAAGGGCATTTGTGTATAAACTTATGATACGTGGGTATAAATCAAAGGCTAGGAATGAAATGTTTCATCTCATCTCATTTAAAAATTTTTTTTATCTCATTCTATCACTCAAATATAAACGTTTTTTAATTTCAAATTTTCAACATTTTCATATAATCATTAACTTACAACTTTTCCAAATTTCAAAACAAAATACAAAAAATAATTCAATTTTTTTAAATCTCAAAATAAAAATAATGTTAAAAAATTATATTATAACAATATCTTAATTTTATAATATTTTTATTCAACTTTTTCTCTTTCAAATCTCAAAATTCAATAAAACATCTTTATTAGCTTGATTGAGTATGCAGAGAAATTAGAAGAGATCCTGAGTTTGCAGCATTGTGAAAATAGAATTGTAAACAACTGAATTTTGAATTAGTTTGTTAAGATAGTATGTTACATATCCTTGTAAATTTGAATTCATTTTGTAACTATAGCTCTATAAATATACAAATCTTTTCAATGAATAAGGTATTAAAACCTATTCCACCATAATTCATGTTTTATCTTATATGGTATCAACTAGTCGTTTGCCTCACGCATGATCCTTTATTTCCTTAAAGCTTCCGCAACTTTCAAATCTTCCATAATGTCTTCCAATTCAAGTAATACCGAAAATATGCCCCACCCCAACCCAAACATTCATGCCACTTCTCAACCTATTACTGAGAAGCTAAGTGGTACCAATTTTATGGCAAGGAATATGCAGTTCATGGTCTTCCTTAATAGCCATGATATTGTTGGCCATATTGATGGCACAATTAAGGCTCCCAAAGAAACCATTCAGGATGTACCCAATCTAGCTTATGCAATATGGTTCCAGAAGAAAAAATGTGCTAAAAGTTGGATTATTGCTTCTATTTCAGATAAATTGGTTGCTTCTCTTTATGGAATTAAGACTGCTAAGTAGGCTTGAGATTCTCTTCAATCTCACTTTGCATCAACTTCAAGGTCACGAGTTGCATTACTTAAGAGACATCTTCAAACTTTTTCTCAAGGTAATAAAACCTGTACTGCTTATATTGATGAAGCTAAAGCTCTCACTGATCAATTGGCAGTAGCTAGCAAGCCAACGGATGATCAAGATCTTATTGCTCACTTACTAGGAGGCTCGAAGGCAAGTTACACTCCATTCATTACCTCATATACTCTTGCTACTTGAGATAATGATCTTACCTTAGAAGATTTTTAAGCTGAACTACTCAGCTTTGAGACACTATTAGAAAATCAGTAGCAAAACTTTGCAGATACTCACTATGCTTTTGCTGTTAACAAATCTAAAGTGCCAAACTTTAATAAGAAATCCCAAAAGTCAGGTTTGAATAATACTTACAGACCAAATCGAGCTCCAATTGCACTCAACAATCGTGACTCCAATTCTGCTTCACAAAACAATTCTTGATCACAAGGTGCTTCATCAAATAGGCCTACTTGCCAGATTTGTGGCAAAACAAATCACATAACTCTTGACTGTTATGAGAGTTTAATTATGCATATCAAGGTCGAATTCCTCCTGCTGAACTTGCAGCCTTGACAGCTAAAACAAATGCGACACTTGATAATCAAATCTAGTATGCTGACAGTGGGGCTAATGCACACATAATTAGTAATGTAGCAAATCTTACTACTCAGCAACCCTTCGAAGGTACAGACATGATCACAGTTGGCAATGGCGCAGGTTTATCAATTCAAAATACTGGACACACTTCTATTCTACTTGATAAATAGTCATTTCAATTGAAAAATATCTTACATTGCACTAATGCATCTGTCAATCTATTATCCATTAACAAATTCTATTTGAATAATGATTGTTATTTTTTTCTGACTGACTATAATTTCTTTCAAACAGAACCAAACCAACAAAATCTTATTCCAAGATCGAGCTGAGAATGAACTATATCCTCTAGCTGGCAACAAGAGCTTATCCAATAAGATGCATTGCTTTGCAACTAAGTTAGGAACAAAGACAACTAAAGATAGATGGCATAGTCGACTAGGCCACCCCTCCGAGCTTGTCTTGAATAATTTATTTCAATCTGAACATCTATCTAGTACTAATCCTTTAGAAAATCTACATTTTGTGAATCTTGTCCTCTAGGAAAAGCAAAACAGATTCTATATGACAGGTCCACACGACAGACAAATGGTCCATTAATTCTTATACATTCTGATGTTTGGGTGTCTCCCATAATTTCAGCAGGTGGTGGTTGTTTTTATGTTATTTTCATTGATGATTTTTCGGGTTTCACATGATTATATCCCATGGCTCATAAATCTTATGTACTTAATGTTTTCAAGAAATATAAAAGCTCTTGTTGAAAATTACTTTTCTTGCAAGATCAAACAATTTCAAACAAACAATGGTGGTAAATATCTCTCAAATGAATTTAAATAATTCCTAAGCACAAATGGTATTTATCATGGCCTAACTTGTCCTTATTCTTTTCCTCAAAATGGTATTGCCGAAAGAAAACATCGATACATTAGAGAAATGAGATTAACTCTTCTTGCACAATCACCTTTACCAAAAACATATTGGCCAGACTCGTTCCTAACATCAATTTATTTAATTAACAAACTACCAACAAAGGTTCTAAACAACCTATCTCCTTCCTACATCCTCCATAAATCTGTTCCTAGATATAGTGACGTGTATTTTATTTTTGGATGTAGTTGTTATCCATTGCTTACACCATATGAAAAACTTAAGTTTTGTTTCAAAAGTAAAAGATGTGTTTTTTTAGGATATTTGGGACAACAAAAAGGATATAGATGTTTGCACTTAATTAATGGTAGAGTTTACATTTCTCGCAATGTTATCTTTGATGAGAACTTTTTCCAACATTTGATATGGTGTTAGACTCCTCAACCACAAGTGAACTAAATGTTTCTGATAAGGTTTTCAAATTACCAACTTCTATTCAATTGCCAATTCTTACTGTTATTGCTATGCAGCCAGAGCCATTACCTTCATGTCATTATGACCCTTACATTTTCTAAGCCACGAGCCTACCTTTAATATCACAAATAATCCTACTTCATCATCTCAAAATCCTACTCCCACTCAAAACCTTACTACAGATTCCAACACACCACTTCTATTTCAATATCCACAAAATGAGCCTATCAACTTGCCTCCACAACAACCAGTTCAACATATTGTGACAAGTTTAAAAACTAGAAAACTTAAGCCCAAACAGTTTCCAGGTTTCAAAACCTTTTACTCCACTAAACATCCACTTTGTGTGTTGTCCACTATTTATCATGAAAATGAACCAATTTGCTATATGCAAGCTATGATTATCTCTGAATGGAGGGTTGTTATAGGACGTGAGTTTGATGCCTTAATGGCCATTAGTACATGGTCACTATGTCCACGACCAGTTCATAAACATGTGGTTCGAAATAAATGGGTATACAAAATTAAAAGAAAGCAAGATGGCAACATAGAGAGGTACAACACATGTTTGGTTATCGAAGGATTTGATCAATGTGATGGAGTAGATCATCATGAGACGTTTTCACCAATAATTAAACTCTTTACTATTCGTTTAATTCTGGCACTAGCTGTTAATTTCCACTGGCCTATTCATTAGCTAGACATCTTTAATGCATTCTTGCATGGCATATTGGATGAGGAGGTATTCATGGAGCAATCAAAGGGATTTATTGATAAATCTCAACTTGATTTTGTTTGCAGACTACATAAATCTTTATATGAGCTAAAATTGGAGCTTGTTTCGAAGACTCACTCAGCAATTGATTGAATATGGCTTTCTTGAATTATCAGTTGATACATCTCTATTTATTTATGCCCATAATGGCTTACAAATATTTGTTCTTATCTACGTAGATGACATTATCGTGACAGGATCAAATAAGCAGGCTATACATCATTTTATTTCTCAACTTGGCACACAATTTTAACTCAAAAGACCTCAGGAATTTGAGTTACTGCTTAGGTGTTCAAGCATGCTGTGATTCAAATGGCCTTCACTTGCGACATAGTTAATATATCATTGATCTCTTGAATAACATAGATGTATCTGGAGCAAAACCATTGTCATCTCCAACAGTTTCTGGAAAAAAGTTGACAGCTCAAGATAGATTATACTTAAAGATCCAAGTAAATACCGAATGGTTGTTGGAGCACTTCAATATTGCACTATTTCAAGACTTGATATTTCCTATATTGTTAATCAATTATACCAATTTATGTATTACCCACGATTAGGACACTGGACAGCTCTCAAAAGTGTTCTAAGATATCTCAAAGAGACATTTGATTATGGTCTTTAGTACACATTATCAACCATAGAGTTAAATACATATTGTGATTCCGACTGGGCAGGCAATCCAGATGACAGATGTAACAGTAGTGGTTATGAAATTTTTCTAGGCAACAACTTGATTTCTTGGAGTGCTAAAAAGTAAAATGTGGTCTCTCATTTAGGTACAAAGGCAGAATACAAGTCACTTGCATTAGTTACTGCTGAACTCTATAGGATGAGAATGTTATTTAGAGAATTAAAAATTGTTCTAGCTAAATGTCTAGTAATTCGGTGTGACAATATAGGAGCAGTTGCATTAGTTTCTAATCCAGTCTTCCATGTTAGAACAAAACATATTGAAGTGGACTACCACATTGTGAGAGAAAAGGTGGTAAATAGAGATATTCAAATTTGTCATATTTCAACAGAAGATCAAATTGCAGACGTATTTACTAAGGGATAGATAGCCTTGAGGTTTAAATTCCTAAGATTAAAATTGATGATCTGCTTGCTTCTCATCAGTTTGTAGGGGTGTTAGCTTGACTGAGTATGCAGAGAAATTAGAAGAGATCTTGAGTCTGCAACACTGTGAAAATATAATTGTAAACAACTGAATTTTGAATTAGTTTGTTAAGATAGTATATTACATATTATTATAAATTTGAATTCATTTTGTAACTACAGCTCAATACAGTTTTATAAATATACAAACCTTTTAAGTGAGTTAGGTATTAAAACCTACTCTACCATAATTCCTATTTTATCTTACAATTTTAATTCAAAACATTTCATTACTATTTATAAACTATTTTTACTGTCATTTACTGATATAATTATCATCTCGTCTCATCTCATCACATTTTCTCAACACAACATTACCGTAATCTATTAATCTTGTTTCATTTGGTTCTAGAAAGGTGCATTGGTTGAGTTTACGGATCAAAAACACGTACGGCCAAAATATTTTACTGTTTTTACCGTGGAAACTGCTACGTGCCAAACGAATCGTAGCCATGCAAACATGCAAAGAAGCAGTAGATCTTTATTAGAACATAAGGGGGCAAAAACGTAACGAGGAATAAGTTTTACCTTCAGTGTCAAATTAGTTGGTAAAAAGAAGACCACTACAAGACCCGGAAGACCCTCCAAATAAGGACAAAACCGAGGTGCAAAGACGTAACAATCAAGTGGACCAAAAAGTACTATCGATGGACGGTTTTTACATATAAGACATGAATTTATATATTTTTTAACAAATTAATAAAAATGTTTTTCAACATCTAAAAAGCTAGAGTAAAGTCTGGTCTGTTTTTATAAATTATTTTAATCCATCTTATTATTATAATTTTTTTAAATTTTTATATATAATAAAAGAAATATTTTAATTTTTTCAATTTTAAAAAAATAAAATTTAAATTTTAAAGTAAAAATAATATTAAATAAATATATTCTAATAATATTTTTAAAAAATTTTTAACTTTAATATCATTTTATCTTCAACTTACCTCATCTTATACAAACAAACGAAGCCTAAAAATAGTTACACGTGATCGTTTTGCATTCTCGTATATCGCAGGACCGTGAGTGGCCGATGAAACGTAAACCGGTCCCCCCTGCCAAGTAGAGCGATAGCCGACCGAACTTCTTTTCTATTTCCTAGATCTGACTCTCGCCCCTTCCCTTATTAAGCACGCTACAATAACAACAAGCACCGAAGAGCTGCTCCGACCAAGCTCCTCTCTCTAGCGCGTACAGAGAGGGAGGTAAATCTCAGCAATAAAAGGACGCGCAAGAACTTTCTGGAGGGTGAGAGAGAGAGAGAGAGATCCGGGGGAACAGTTTTCTGGTCGATCCGTCTGTCGAATCGAAGATGAATATATTCAGATTGGCGGGTGACATGACCCATTTAGCCAGCGTCCTCGTCTTGCTCCTCAAGATCCACACTATCAAATCCTGCGCTGGTATATATGCTGAATCCTATGTATTCATTTCTTACATTATACGTATATATATGTAGTTATATACATGTATCGCCGGTACAACATAATTTTTGCGGTTTGGGGTTTCTGAATTTATGTTACTAATGTGTTTTTGTGGGCTAATTATTCTGGTTGTTATGTGAATATCGTCGGGTCTTGTTGCAAAATTAACAAATTACAGAATGTGTTAACTGATTAAGCTTGGAGGAGGTTATTTAATTTAAGCCCATAACCATAGGTACAACGAAGTCTACCCGCATGAAATTAGGACATTAGAGTTAAATCGGCCTAAGGGGAAGATTCGGCCAACGTAGGCAATGGGCATACGGTTTCTTTTTGGTCGACATTGATTTTGGATGTCTAGAAGCGCGTAGGTAAAAGTTGAGTAATGTTGCGAATAATCTGTGTGGAGATCTGCTAACGGCTGCTTATGAGAAGAACCCAATCTTGGAGATGGCATTGGAATTGTTGAGTGGCTTGACTTCCTTCACGTGAAAAAGTAATCGTGTTATGTTATATATTTTTCTTTCACGCTGTGCTAATGTGATGTTATCCATCAACTATTAAATCTGTTACGATTTTTAGATGAAATATCCAAGAGTTTATGGATAAGGCTACATCATCGCAATAAGATAGTGAACGGATGATAATGTAGCATATAGCATTTTCTGGAAGCAATTTACTTTCTTTGAATGCGATAAATGCATGTATTGTTTTTCAACCAAATTGCCAAAACTATGATTCCTAGCCACGTGAAATTTCTTTTGTCTAGCCAATTTAATGCTTTTACATTTTATCTCTTGTATATAAAAATTCATACAATAGCTCTTAAATAAAACCATTGTTTTTGGTTTCAGTTCAGTTTTGTATAGTCTCTACCATGAGAGTGTGAAACTATGTGGGAGTTTTGGGTTTGAGTGATTTGTCGCCACTCTCTTGTACTATATCTTTGTGATTACTAAATTTCTTTGCAATCATCTCTGCCAGTTCATGTAGATGTTTTTCAAGCTGACCCATGTAAATCTTGGTGTCTCGTGTGATTGTTGAAATTTATTCTAACCTTTTCTACTTCTTCGTAATCTTAAAATCACCATTTGTCACATAAAAAGTCTTAATCACTTTTGTCTGGGCCAAGTTATTTACAAATTGATTTGTAGACTAAAACCACATGATCATGACGAGCTTCCATTTCCATCACAAATTGTAGATGTTATCACATTAGAACAGGTCTATCTTATAGAAAGATCAAAAGGTTAACGAGTAACCAACGGGGACAGAGAAGCTATTCACCTGAGAAAAACAATGCTTTTATGTTTATGTCCAGCAACCCATGGTTTGATCAAATTCAATAGAATAAAGAGGAAACAGAACTTGCTAGCTTGTAAGACGATGTTCCCTCAAAACAGGATGATGCTTCTTAAGATTGTGTTGCTGCGTTGAGATTTATCATAAAGACAAGTGATGGCAGGTCAGCTGGTCAGGCAGGAGAAAACCCACACTTACTATTACCAAAATTAGCTTTAAGCATTTATTCTGACTTCACCTTTTCAAAGAAATTGTTTACCTTTTTTCTTCCCCTCTCAAGATTTTTGAAGAAATTGTTCACTTTCTCTCTCTCTCTCTCTAATCCTTGTGAACTTAAAATATTCTGTGGAAGGGTCTGACGGTCTGTAGTCATGAGAAAAAGTTGCATCTATATGCTCTTTGAAAAGCACTAAAAACCTTTATGTTAGAATTCGGAATATCATTTCACGGCTTGAATAATCTTGGTTAGGTACAATTCTCAGATCTGTTTTGCACAAGAGTCTTAAGGTATAAAATCCAAAGTTTTAGCTACCATTAGAATGGTCCTAGTTTTTTGCTTAAATGGTCCAGGTTAAAAGACAGGTTTTTAGATCTGTCCTTTCTCATGATCTTCCCAAGACATTTTTGAAATGAGATCATAAAACCATTATTATTTGAACTTCAAATGTGCTTCCCAAAAATCATTCTAGTTGTCATCCTGAATGCATTGTTCAAACATTAGAGGAACCATTTAAACACCTTTTAACTGCTTGTAACATTTGATTTTTGTCTAAGCTTCCATGATTTTCTTGTTTCTGTTTCTAGTTCTTAAATAGGTTTATGCTCATGTATACCTCCAGTGTACTTGGGCTATGCCCATCTTTATTTTAATAAAGCTTACTTATTACCTATAAAAAAAAAAACATTTGATTTTTGTAAAGTATTACTCACACAGTATATGGCCTTATAACATGTTAACCTTGTTGAAAAGTCACGACACTTTAACCTTAGGTTTTGTTTGATCCTTCAAGGGTTAAATTCCTAGGTCGTTAAATTTCTATCATTCTCAATTTCTAAGTGTCAAACTGTTTAAGTCAGTTACCATTTTAAATTTTTTGAGATCAATTCATTACCTTGGATGATGATTCCATTATACATTGGTTATGACCAAACTCTTACCATTGCTTGTTTTGGGGATATGCTAACACAACTTTAGACCTAACAGGTTGATACTTGCTAAAAGAAAATTGCTAGTTGTTCACTTGTTCTTCTATGGATGTGCTTAGTGAGATTCATATTATATTGCTTCCATTTCTTCTTTCTAGATAGGTGTTACCTCTTGTATACCATCTTGTGTACTTGGGCAATGCCTATTCTTATTAATACAATTGTTTGCTTATAAAAAACAAAGATTCATATTATATTGCTCTTTTCTTGATTCTTATAGATGATCCTCTCAAATTGGTCGTGTTATTTTCTGAAAATGCTTTTTAGTACTTGCTCTCACCCTTAAAATTTTGAAAAACACTCCTAAAATTATCACTAGGGAGATGAACTATTTTCAGAATAATAGTCTCTTTGTAACAAAAATATATTATTGGAAATACGCTCTGCTTGTATATATTAGACATTGTTGAAGGTTTATAGCCCAACCTTGGCCAATCACTAATCATACCTGCCTTTGGTGGCCATTCTGTCCACCATCAACTGACACCTTCAATTTGTTGGAGATCACAGGTGGTCAGAAGTCAATTGGGAATGGAAAAAGTTGTAACGCCTCAATGGAAGGCCTAAACCACGTGGCCTATACTCCAAAAGGACTAGTTAATAATATAATTGGAGCCTCATTGAAACCTTATAAAGAGTAAGAACTTCTCTTTCCCAAACAATGTGGGATCTTATACACTACCTACACTACCTACACTTATCTTTATCATATGGGGCATCAAAATCTCCCATTCTTAAATTCCCGACGTCCTCAGCGGGCCATTCCGTTATAGGTGACACGGTTCAAGTCCTACATTTCTGGTTGGGATAGGCTCTAATACCATTTATAATGCCCCAATAGAAGGCCCAAATCACATAGCTTATACTCTAACAAGACTAGTCAATGATACAATTGGAGCATTATTAGAATCTTATAAAGGGCAAGAACTTCTTATTTTCAAGTAATGCGGGATCCCATACATTACCTACCCTTATCCTTATCATATGGGGTATCACAACAGTGCCCCTTAGTCCTAAATTTTTAATACCCACAAAGTAAGAAGCTCAATTGTAAAGGTCTTACAAAGATTCTTATAATTTTTAGTATGATGTTCTAGTGTGAATTCTGCTTCTTTTGTGTACGTAAGGGCACACATGTATGTGCAAGGAGATCTCCATATTACATCCACACTTTTTTTTAATTTGTAATGCCATGGAATTTGTGTTAGAGGCTACTTATCAAAAAAATTTGTGTTAGAGGCTTTATCTTTTATTTCTTTATTCTTTCTTTCTTTCTTTCTTTCTTTCTTCTTCTTCTTCTTTTTATTTTTTCTGCATGACATTCTTTGGCCATATTATCTATGTTTCTTGTCTAGTATCTTACATTTCAAAAATAAGTTTTGTACTTTGGAACATGCTAAATTTTTTTCGTCTTTAATATGCTTCATGATGTATAGGTATTTCCCTGAAGACACAAGAGCTCTATGCTATTGTTTTTGTTACCCGGTACTTGGATATTTTTACTAGCTTTGTATCCGTTTATAATACCTTCATGAAGTTAATATTCTTGGGGAGCTCGTTTTCAATTGTTTGGTATATGAGGCGCCACAAGATTGTTCGTAGATCCTATGACAAAGACCATGATACCTTCCGCCATTATTTTCTTGCATTGCCTTGCTTACTCTTGGCCCTACTTATCCATGAGAAGTTCACCTTAACGGAGGTCTGTTTGCAACTTTCCATCTTCTTTTAGTTAATTTTTTGAACATCCTGCATATGATAGTTATAATTTTAAGCTGGATAGGTGTTCCTCTTTTATGGTACCTGTTTACTTGGGCCATGCCTTTCAACTTTTACTGAAATACTTGCTTACTTATAAAAAATAATTTCAAGCTGATTGACCATCACTAAATCCTTTATAGAGCTTTGTGCCTAAATATGTTTGTCTTCCTGGTTCTTGTATTTTCTTTCTCATTTGGTTAAAAATAAAATGGACAGGTCATGTGGACATTTTCCTTATATTTAGAAGCTGTGGCTATACTTCCTCAGCTCATATTGCTACAGAGGACTAGGAATATTGACAACCTGACCGGGCAATACGTATTTCTTCTTGGGTATGCTAATTCTTTTTCCAAATTTATAAAATGGTGTAGATTTTGTTGACTTCTGACTAGTCATATTCCTTGGTAGTAGAATAGTGCCTTTCCCTTCCAAATTGGTGGGTCATGTGTTAGAACAACGGAAAATATCAATGCTGGTTAATCGTTGGGTGACACTTGCACACTTATGTTTAGAGTCTTCTTTGCTTGTATGCTAATAATCTATAATGGGCTTTCATGCAGTTCAAAACATTTTTAGTTGGTGCTAATATGATTTTAAGTGAGGTTCAATGGTTGCATCACTCTCACTCAAGTGCGTAGGATGGTGCCTAGCACCTTAGGTGTATAGAATCCCAGTGCCTAGATGGCACCTTCTATTTTTAATCCACTCTGTGATATCCCTACTTTTCTGACTGTAAAGTTCCAATTTTCACTAGTGGAATGGAACTAGTTGATTATATAAGTACAATTCTAACATATTAAAAAAAAGAGAGTACATTCTAACTCGATATCTGCAAAATTTGGACAAAAACCGATGGCTATTTAATAATATACCAAAGTACCCTTGGTTCACCCTCTTATATTCCAAAATGTTGTGGATCTCAAGTTATGATGAGTTCTTAAGCTTTCATTTTTGTTATAACAAGTAGTAAGTTCTTGAGCTTACTAGGAATGTTATGCTTATTTCTTCTGGTATTTCATACTCATTCGTATCAATAGCAAGAGAAGTAAAGTGATGTGTGTGAAAGAAATCTCCATATTCAGGTTTTGATTCCAGCGACGCATCGAAGTTTTGATCTTTCTAAATTTCCACCAAAAGATGCAATCACAGTATTTTCTTTGGGCAATTGGGCTTAATTGCCATTGTGTAGAACATGATTCTCCCGAGCATCTTTCAGAGATGCTATAGTGAAGGTCAGATGTTAATTATGACAGAAGGAGATAATTGGTTTCTCAAACATTTTCTGCAGCGGTGTCATTTAATATTATTTTCTCCCTCCCTCCCTCCCTCCCTCCCTGTCTGTCTCTCTGTGGTCTCTTCTTCCTCACCTGTAATGTTTTAATGCCCAAACTGAAAAAGTTGAACTCTCATAGTAGGATTGCTTGGAAATAGTTCAATTATATATATGCACATGTTTGTAGGCTAATTTGAGGATTTGGATCCATCAGTGTTCCTACCCAAGATTGGGGGCATAGACTGGGAGAAATTAACATGTGAAGTGGATGCAATAACATTTATAGCTACTTGAGTGAATTTCTCGGGCAGCATTAAATGCTCAAATGTTGTAGGGTTCATTTCATGTCTCTCTCTCTCTCTCTCTCTCTCTCTCTCTCTCTCTCTCACTATATTCCTTAGAGTTTGGGTAGGAACTCAAGAGGATTTAGATTCCTAATTTGACCATGTTGTATCCTGATTCTTGATTTATGTTGTAATGTGACTATTTTGTACTTGCCAAAGAAATTTCTGTCTGTCTAATATACTTTTACGTGCTCAATTCCTGCCTGTCTAATGCAGTGCTTATCGGGCACTCTACATTCTCAACTGGATTTATCGCTACTTCACTGAGCCACACTATGTTCATTGGATAAGTATGATCCTCTCTCCCTGTTATGAATTTCTGTCTCCCTGCAGGTTTGCTGGTGTTTTCCGAGTATTGGTTTTAGTCACATGTGTCCATACACGTGCACTGGATACATGTATACTTGCATACTTTTATTTTCTTTTTCTTCTTTTGGTGACAACATTTTCTATTCATATAAAAGAGAAAGTGTGTGTGTGCAAGCGGGCGTCTATATATATATATATGTCGCAAATTTGTGTATTTACATATCTGGTATAATTAATAAAGACATGCATATTGATGCTGCCTATAATGTAGACATGGAACTGTGAACCATTACATAAACACATCTCCTTGGCATGTAACACTTATGCAGTGTTTTTTATGAGATTGTGTTGCATAAAGTTTCTATCTGATAGTACACAATTTCTGCAATGGTGCCAACGATTTCTCTTGATTAGAATGACATGAAAATAGTGTATGAGTCAACATATGAAAATCATGCAGAGTAATATGCCTGTAAAGTGAGATTTAGATATGTCTTAAATTCCCACCATTATCTATCATGTTAACATGACTTTTCATTGCAATTTTGCTGTTTTTTTGCCAATATATATTTTTTTGAGTGGCTTTTTTAGCATTAGACCTAATACTTTGAGATTCTAACTCCTCTTTCATGCATAAGGCCAATACTTTACATTTTCGTTGAATGAATGATGTTTGAAATCAACCACGTCATATATTGTTGGAAGTCAGCTGATATTTAAAATCCCCCGTTTCAAAATATAACGTTTTAGGCCTTGCATTGAATTGTATGTATATGTTTTTTCATTGAACAATTTCTACTTGAGTTCATGTTAGTTTTTCTTGTTTCTATTGTCTGGATATTGCAGCTTGGATCTCCGGGCTTGTTCAAACATTGCTCTATGCTGATTTCTTCTATTATTATTTTGATAGGTATATGGTCCTGCCTTTTCTTTCTTTCTTCACTTCTTTCTTTCCTTTTTTGGTTTGTAATTGGTATTCATCTCAAGGCTTCTTGTCTTTTGTGTATGTCTGAAATTTGGATTGCAGCTGGAAGAACAGCAAGAAGCTTCAATTGCCAGCTTGAATTCTTCCCCCCTCTTTTGCTGGGAACTAAAGATGTCATGTAATGCACAAGATATGCAGAGGTTGCCACCCAATTGCTCAGAGATATGTCACTTTTTTACATTAAACTTTCATGAGGCCCAAAAGGGACCACCAAAAAGAGAATTTTTTTGGGATTATGTTAAGGTAGCAGTCATGGAAAACAATGTTGCATCAGTACTAGGGAGGAAACAAGCTGCTCTTGTACCTAATTTTAGTCACCTGCAAATTTTGTGAAGGATGAAATGGTCAAAACCTGTGTTGTAAACTCAACACCACCCCACCTCCTCCCTTCTCAAAATAAAAGACTGTAATATGATATGTGATTGCTATTTGCTAGCGTGACTTTATTTTTTATTTTTTTATTTCATTGTGTATATTCCGAGAAACTTCTAGCGTGGTCTCTACTCGCCATTGCCCGATTTGAGCTTTGGGTTTTGAGTGCTCTCTGTGTGTTCGATCTGTGTTGCTTAACGAAGATGAAGTAAAGGCACGTATATATGGATCAAATAAGTAGAAAAAGTCTATGACCAGGGTTAATTTTTTTGTTATTTTGTAAAAATAAATTAACATTTCATTTTTTCACTTATTTAAATATTTTTCCACACACATGCCTTCAATTTCTTTACTATGAACTTAAGGAATAAAACTGAAATTAATGATTCAATGAAACCCCTCGGTTTGACTTTATAAGGAGTAAAGTTTCAGTGGCCCCGGGTTAAAATGGCAGCCTTATTACCCTTTGCTTTCCTACACGCAACATAACATGCCTTCAATTTCTTTACAGTGAGTTTAGGGCTCATTTAGGGAGTGAGATCAAATAAAAAATTATTGAATAATAATAAAATTATTTGTAAATAATAGTAAAATTGTGAGTTCAGGCATTTTATTAGGTTTTGAAAAATAAGAGAGAAAGTTTAATAAAAATATTATAAAGTTAAAAATGTTATTATATAATTTTTGTTTTGAATTTTGAAAAAGTAGTACCGTTTCTTGTATTTTGTTAAAAAATTTGAGAAAGTTATAACGATTAAATGAAAAAGTTGAATATTAAAAATTAAAAAGTATTTGTATTTAAATGATAATTGAAAAGAAAATTATAAGAAATTTTGAAAAATTAAAAAGTATTTGTATTTAAATGATAATTGAAAAGAAAATTATAAGAAATTTTGAGACGAGATTAGCGCATCTTACTTTCCAAAACAAGCCCTAAGAGGAATAAAACCAATAAATGAATGAGACGGTATTTTACATAGAAAAATTATACTCTTACACCATATACCTACTTTTGATTTTTTTTTTTTTTTCTATCTTCTTATTTTTTACACCAATTAAAAATTATATTAATTGTATAAAATGTTTCTTCTTTTATAGGCTTGCAAATGAAATTTTTCATGAATGAAACCCCGTTGATTTTGGTAAAGAGCAGGAAGTTTCTAAAGCCTCGGGTTAAAATGGCAGAGCCTTGTAATAGAACTTTAGTCCAATAAAGGATGTAAAACAGGAATAATATTTCCTAATCCATTCCAGAATTTTTAAAATCCAAAGTAATTGAAAATTCTAAAAGAGAGAAGACAACAAAGAAAATATTCCCACTTCTTAATGACAGTTGCAGAAGACAGTTCCAACAGCAATTTCTGATTACAACAAAGCAGGATAGAAGAACAATATGTTTTTCTTTATAAGTAAATAGAAGAACAACATGTAGCCTCTTACCATCAGAAATCACAGTTCCGCGTTAGCACATCAAAGAGGAGAGAGAACCCTGAACAACTTGGGACGAATAAACATTGTGACCTCACACACAGAGACGGCGTATTGTAGCACCCAGGGTCAATAACCATGCATTAAAAAAGTCTGAGGTATCAATGGTACCCAATACCTCAACTCAACCTTTTCAATTCTTCATTAGATTCATTTCTAATTACATTAATATTTAGTTCCATAGATAAAGCAAAACAAGATCTTTGCACTTTACACAAACTCTCCTTGCCACGGCTTCCACATCTCTGTGCAGAGCAATTTGAAGTTAAGGGTCGTTCCCACCTCCAGTTTGGTGAAGCATCGCATCAATCTCATCACCGTCCTCCATCTCAAGCTAACCCCAAGTCATAGTTTTTTGCATGATGCAAACAAAACAGAAAAAACAGCATGTCAGATGCAAATACAGTTTGGGATGCTCATACTAAACCTCGGCCTTAGTTTATCAGCTCATCCATGTAATCTCTTGACAGGGATAGCAAAAACAAGAATAGTGCAGTCAGCCCACATAAAAATGATGAGCATATGAGTTTGAGACATTTCAAATGGTTGGATGCCAATTATTATGATGTATAATAGCAAAATAAGACTACTAAATTTTGAACCCCTTCCAAAATATTTCATGGTAAAAAAAGTATGCATGATATTTTGAATAATAATAATAATCTTACCTCATCTGGAGTCTGTTCTGCTCGAAGTCTGCGCCCATCAAACAAGAATGCAATAGAGTTGAACTCTACAGATTGACGATCACAGTATGCAGTCATGAGTTTCCGCAACTGGGTGCTTCTTTTAATCCTAAAGAACACCTCATTACCATCCTACAATCAGACAAATGCTGAGGAGATTTTTAAGAGGAAAACAATGGAAAAAGTGGCAGCACACATCATTGACGCAAACAGCAATTTTTTCCCTTAAAGTTCACTCAAACAAAAGAATAAATTGATGGGCTCTGCTATAAAAGACAGTGCAGGGTACCCATACATGATTTCGGGGAGCAGATGCTAGGACCACAAGTTTGGAATAGTTGGATACATGGGACAAGGCTTCTGTTGTTTGGGTTACTAATTCCCCAGTCAAAATAAACTTGACAATCAATTTCAAAAGTATTCAATGGAGCGCGCATGCACACACACAAGCATATAACAATATCCCCTATAAAATGGACAATATGATTTGATCAAGAAGTTTCAATTTTTTGGTTCCAAGATCCAACCAACTAATGGGATGAACAACCCATGACAAATTTAAAATTCAAAAGGGTTAAGTTCATGAAACAGGTAGCACGTTTTTTATTTCAGAGTTAGTCCAGAATAGTAAAATAATTTTGCTTACGATTCCAGCATTTTTCGATGTAGACATTCTTACATGGTTAAATGTAAAGGTTTGGCTAATAATTTATTCCAACTAATTAGTCAGTCATAACAGCCACCTGTAAGGACGTTAGGACATGTACAACATCTTTCAGAAAAGGATTTGTGTTTAAAGTTCTCAAAAAGGGGTCAGGATTGACCGTAATCTACTTGATCAGTGTGAGGCTCAATACCACCCATACTTATAAATGCATTTTTTGAGATTGTTTAAATGAAGTATTGTGCCTACACCAAGAAAAGTTTTCAATCAATGGTCACTTGCATTTACATAGATACTTCAGTTGAAAAAAAGACAACAAAACAAGACAGAGTTCTCTAAAATAACCATACAAGGTATGTGTTGTACAACACAAAACTCAAATAAATATAATAAGGATTTATTTTAATGGAGAAAAGGAATTGTCTAGCACATAATTGGGATAAATTTGATGGGAACTAATGCTGTTTCACACAGCACAAAGGAATATGAAAGATCCAACTACATATGCTAGTAATCAAACACATATAGCAGCCTTTGCAGAATAAACAACATTGCAACATATACTCGCAACACACTATATTGACAATTTGTATTAATATAAACCCATATTTTCTTTTGGCAAGTAATATAAAACCATCTTTTCAATATAAAATCACACAGCACACAGGATAAAGGAATATGAAAGATCCAACTACATATGCTAGTAATCAAACACGAATAGCAGCCTTCGCAGAATAAACAACATTGCAACATATACTCGCAACACACTATATTGACAATTTGTATTAATATAAACCCATATTTTCTTTTGGAAAGTAATATAAAACCATCTTTTCAATATAAAATCACATTATTCTCACGTAGTTACTTAACTAGGGTGTAGATTAAGACATCTTGTGTACGAGTAATGCTGGATACAATTGTGGAGCGCGTAAGTGCTGCGCAATCCTTTTGAAAAATAGTGTGATCTACTATTAAAAAATTAGTTTTCTTTTCATGTGAGTTCCTTATTTACTTATTTTTTCCAAAAGGATTGTGTGGCACCCTCTATGATTGCAAATATCATTTTTCATAATATAACTGCACAGCCAATTTCTCTCTTCTGTTTTTTTTAATCGGTAAAAATATATATCAGAAAGAAGAATTTCTCTCTTCTGTTATCGCCAGTAAATTTATTACAACCCATCAATACAGTTAAAGAGCATTTCCTGTCCAAAATCCTCTCTCACATAGTTAATCCACCTAGGTACTCACGTATCGTACACTTGCAATCTCTCTCTCTCTCTCTCTCTCTCTCTCACACACACACACACACACACACACACACACACAGAGGCATAATATTTATCACAGCACCATCTGAATTTTACAGCTACCGATGGGATGAACCCAGAAAAATCAAAATCTCAACTACAACTCCTTTCCACAGAAATGATCCCTCAACCAAAATCCAAAACACAAATTGAGCCTCACACACGCTGAAACAACTCCATTAAACATAAACATTTGCAAAGTTTCAAACTTCATCACAACCAAAACACATTCAAAACAACATCCATAGTTCCACTCAATCCCCACATAGCGACAAAACAAATCTAGCAACTAAAACCCATAAACATTTAAAAGAAAAACAAAAAAGAAAGCACAAAAATTTATATAATGAAGACAAAATCCTTTAGTTTTACGAAGATATACCTGGCCCTTGACTTTAAGATTAATGTGCTGGTCCATGGGCTTCTTGTCCTCCTCTTGACCACCACTACCACCACCACCACCTGCTGCAGACATCTTCACCCACAACTCTTTCGTAATCAACCAAACTCTCTCTCTCTCTCTGAGAATCAATCTCTGAGCGTTTTTAAGGTTTTTGCATCCAGCGGAAATAGGAATACTAACGGTGAGAGGAGAAAGAAAAAGTGCGAATTGATACCAAAAAGAGCACGTTGGACTAAGCGTCAGATACACGCTTCTATATGAGTCAAACCCACTCGCGGAAGTGGCACTACGGTCATTTAAAAGCGGCCAGACTAGTTTTATGGGCTCATTACGATGACGCGTCCGCGAAAACCGAGCGAGTATATGTTTGGGATTATTGTTGAGGATGGGAAGGGAAGCTGGATAAACTGAAATTAAGAAGAATTTGGATTCCGGTTTTTGGGGAGAGGAGATGAGAGGAGAGGAGGGGACGGAATCAGATAAAGACGAAAAGGTGATGTTGAAATGAACGGTTGATATTGAAGGAGATAATACTCGGACTCTATTGGTTGAAGTAGTATTTTTTGTTTTAAAAATTAAAAAAAAAAAGTTACGCCGCTATTTGTCACGTAAATTTATTTATTATTAATTTTTTTTAAAAAAAATAAGAATTTCGAATCCAAATTTTTTATTTAAAAAATAAGATCTTTTCATTTAAAAAATCAAATTATATGTCATCAAATAATTAAGTTTCTGAATATTTGTGTGTGGTTTTAAGATATTTAAATAGAAAAATAATATTTACTGTCGTTGAGTATATAAGTACTACACAATATCTTTAAAAAAAATAAATATTAGATATATATGAAAAAAATTAATTTTTTTATTAATACACTCAACTTTTTTTCAAAACGATTGTGTGACCGTTATAGACTCTATAACTTTATATAATATTACTCATTTAAATATAATTATTCTTTTATTTAATTTCTTATTCTTCTTCCCCTTGCACCCTCTTCATATATAACTTCTAGAAAATGCTTTAGCCACCGTTGGCCTTTTTTTTTTCCTTAATGATTAAGAAAAAATTGTTTAATATTATTCTAAATTTTTTATATTTTTTTAAAAATATTTAAAAGTATTAAAAAATGATTTAAAAAAGACAATTTTTTTTTTTTGGCTTGGCGATGGCTCTAGCACCATCCATAACTTTCAAATGACATGGATAGTCGAGAATCTCGAGATGCATAGATAAATGCGAACATCCTTTACAACATACACAATTAAACAAAACAAGCCATCAATTAAGCTTTTGCCTCTAAGAGCATCCTCATCCGGGTCTGCATATCTCCCCTATACTTAAAATTTAGGGAAATTTTTAGGGTTTAACCCAAAAACCCCTCTCCATCAGCGTCCCCATTTTGCAGTTGCCATTTACGATCTATACAGGGTTTCCCCATATTTGTAGAATCACTGTGCGTCCGCATCCCCAACAAACCCCATTTCGGTTTCCCCTTCCCCTGTGTCTTCTTCTCTCTCGCTAGGGTAAACGGTTGGCCCTTCCCTCGCTCAGCATCTTTGTCGGTTGCAGCTCTCCATCGATTGTATGTTTCTCTTTAAAATCTTTGTGGTTTCATGATTTCATGTTTCTTTGGTTTTTTGTTTCTATCTTTCTGTTGTTCTTGGTCCCGACGCCATGACCCATTTCTTTCCTCAAGTTTGTGAGAGATCTTTGAGAAGAGAAAAAAAGAGATTTTTTTGTGGAGTTTGGAACTTTCACAGGGATATGATTCTCTATTTTTCGTTAAAGATTTGGGGTTTTTTCGATTTGTTAGAATTGCTCAATCCTTGCATCATGAAATTGTTGAATTTTTTTCGATTTATTTGATATTCACCTTTATGCTTGGTTTTTTAATCATATTTTTGTTGGTTTATTGCGTCTGAATCCTTGCTCCATCTATTCAGTTGTTGTCTTTATTCCCAGTGCATTTTCGAATGAGGAATTTTATTCTCTGTAAATAAAATTTTGATATATAGAAATTATTTGTACACTGCTTTGGTATGGAATATGAGAAACCCTTTTCCTTTACTAAGATCTTGACCACTTGATTGTTTAGAGCATGAACAGAGCTTTAAAAGGTTTCTTAGGATGAACACTGGCAATGCTTAGTGTATTTCCAGTATTACTATCAAGTGCCAAGACAGATTAGTCCTTTGTTGCCACAACCAAAGTCTTCTTCTCAAAACTGTGTAAACTACAGGTTTGGAATTGGAGAAAGATAACATTAGCACTAATTTCACTTGTAATATGGTTTTGATATAATAGAGTGGATGCTTCTATATCAATTACTGAAACTTATATGAAAAATGAGTAGACAGAAGTAAACTGATTTCGTGTATAACATAAAACTTGTTTTAGTAGAGAGGGGAACCCCCCCCCCCCTTTTTTTGGTTGATGGAGAGGGTCCAATGATATATATTTTGGAAGATAGCTGGTGTATGTATATTATATTTGCTTCATTTTTTTTTTGGTTAATTAATAAGGGGAGGGTCCAATGGTATATTTACTCTATTTTTAGAGTTGCGAGATATTTTGTGACGAAGCTACAGTTTCAATGTTTGGGAGGGACCAATTCTATATTTGCTCCATTTTTTAGGTTCCTTCATATTTTGTAATGAATCTACATTTTTCTGCTATTGATTAAATGAAGGGAGGGGCTACGTTATCATATATAGGCATGCTGTTTGTTTGGATGCTTAGTTTATTGGTGCATTGGGGTTGCTCGTTATAACATCAAAAAAATTTGATGAAGGGAACCAAATTGATTTGTAGGTGATCTCCCATAGAAACTGAAACTATTTGTTTATGGTGTCTACCCTCTTCCAATGCATGTATTGAATCAGAATACATGACCATATTTTTTGCCTCCTCTCTTGCTATTTGTTGGGTTAAAATCTTTGATTAGCAATGAAAAATAACTTGATACCAAGGCAATATTCCCCATAAAGTTTGGCTAGAAATTGTTAGGACTTTTTGGCTCTTTTAAGTTTGGTTTTATTTTTGCCTCTAATGCGTTGTGAGTCTTTGAAAGATATAGATAGTGGTTTACATTTCATTAATATTTGTTTGAATGTTGGTTTGTTGTTAATGCACTAAAGGCAATCGGTTAACCTGTTATATTTTGTATTTAATATAATAGTTTGTATTGATTTGTTTTTAACCCTCTCCTATAACATGATAGTTATGTACTCCTTGCATTTTGCATTTTTGTGTCTCATATCGATGCTCTGTTATGTACAGTTATGACTTTTTCCAATACAAATTGTACTGTGTTGTTGTTGAGTCATTCGGATTCTTGTACAGTTATCTACACTTTGATTGCTCTTTTCCAGAAAATAAGTAATTTCTTATGTGTTGTTGGGTCATTTGCAGTGTTTCGTTTCTATCGGGGGAGGGGGCTATTATTAAGCTGTGATGATGGGGTTAATTCAGAAGTATTAATGGGGTCCCATCAATATGGCGGGGTAATCTTCACCCGAATGACCATATTGCAGTTTGTGGTACTTTCCACAAAAGACAATCGGGGTTCGGGTGAGGTTTTGCAGCCCTTCGATGTTGGACTTCTTGCTTACGCATGTTGTCAATATTTACACTATTGTAAGCCACATTTATTAATATATTCAATATAAATGGACCGGATATGAATGCTCTTATTTGCAGTGTTGTGATTTGCATACTATTTGTTGTTGTTTTGTATTCTGTTGTGATAGAGAAGTAATGTGTAAAATAAACCCTCTCGGCTATGATGATGACAATCGCATGTGGGGATACAGGATATTTATGGTCATCTCCTCAATGGCTAGGTAACCCGAACGGCCAACAAGTACTGTTAACCGGTTGTTGCAGCCATGAGTGGGTGGCCAAATTTCCATGATGTCACCATTTGGTTCCTAAGCCAACAACTCGACCAAAACCCAAACTTCAAATTGAACCGGGCTCTAACATTTCAATGGTTTTTTAGAGATGGATTCACAAGACCCTGGACATATGTACTTCACCAACTTTCTTAGTCAAGATCCTCAACTCAACCCCACTTACGGTGGACAAAGTGGAACATCTCTTATGACCCTTAATGACTCTTCACCCTTACCCCCTAATGAGCCTATCGGCATTAGAAAATCAGTCAGGGGTGCGAACTTTACCCTCGAAGAAGACAAGTTACTTGTCTCCGCATGGCTAAATTGTAGCTTGATGCCGTCCAGGGAATAGATAAAAAACACTCCCAACTTTGGAAAAAAAATATTTGAGTACTTTCAGCAATTTAAAGAAACCACAAATAAGCGGACATTAAAATCTTTAATAAATCGGTGGTCGGTTATCCAAAAGGTCACAAACAAATTTTGTATGAAACTAGCCCAAGTTGAAGGGTTAAATCAAAGTGGTATGACCGAGCAAGACAAGGTAAAATTTCCATACTCTTACTTGTTTTACGAAAAATTTATTTTTTCCTACATTGGTTTAACATGGATTTTTTTGTTTACATTCAAGTTTGACAAGGCCAAGGTTATGTACCAATTGTTAGAAAAATGTTCATTCCAATTCGAGCATTGTTGGCACCTGTTGAAGGACCAACTTAAGTAGATTTGATGAGCCACAAAGGAGGATTCAAAGTGAAGGAAGACAATGTCCCGATCCCCGATCCCAACTCGATGTTCTGGCGCTATGGTTGATTCAATTTTTGATACTGAGGCGGATAATGTGATGGAGAATGAAGTTATCGAATTAGACCGACCAATTGGAAGGAAAGCTGAGAAAGGAAAACAAAAGGCCCAAGGCAGGCAAGCAGAGAAAAATTTCCAACTTAGGAAGATGAAGTATACTCTTTTGGAGGAGTCACATGCTTAGAAGAAAGAATTTTATCACCTTAAGGTCAAGAAGATGGAGTATGACAAGGAAAAAGAGGAAAAAAAATTACGTCCTGAGGATGGAAGGCTAAGGTTGGAGGCCAAGAAGATGGTAATTAATTGGGAAAAAGAGTTAAATAAAATCCGTCAAGAGGACGAAAGACTGAGGTTGGAAGGGCAGAAAGTAGAGCTCGCGTTGAAGGAAGCAAATTAGTGCATTATGATGATGGACGTGAGTGTCATGCCAAAAATACGGCGGTTATATTTCCATCAACTCCAGAGGGAAATCATGGTGAGGCGCAATGTTGCAGCAGATTGAATATTGATTGAATATATTTTTGACAAAAGTTGTATTTCTTATTTTATGTTTCGGACAATGATAGATGTGTAAAAAGTAATGTAATTTTTTTTTGTATTTTTGTTTTGGTGTAAATTGATATTTTTGTATAAATAAATTGGCCATTACAATTTCAGAAACAATTACAAATTACGTCTAATATAGTCCACTATTATACTTAAGGAAATATGAGGCAAAATTTTATTACCATTAATATAGTTACTACTAACATTAAGGAAATACAAATGCAAAGCAGATTAACTCAAACATAATTTAAAATAACATGAAGGAAATAACATACTATAATGCGACATGCCTAATGTTGGGAATATAATAGCCATTGATGTTCAATTAGATCTTTTTGGAGTTGATGATGTGCCGAGTTGTCTCTAATATGATAATGACGCTGGATGAAGTCCGTAAGCTTAGTTGTATGATTGCGCGATAATTCCAAGAGATCATCATCAAGTTGATCATACTCAATGTTCGGACTCTCACTATCATCACGCTCGTCTTCAATGATCATATTATGTAGAGTAACACATGCTTTTATTATATTTGTTAATTCCTTCACTTTGAACATTTGGGAAAGTCCACGAATGATAGCAAATTGTTATTGAAGTACCATGAATGTATGCTCGATATCTTTTCTTGTGGATTCTTGTGCTTTCACAACATTTTTCTTCTTATTCCCTCGTGGTGATGGAATTGTTTTCACAAAAGTTCGTCACTTGGGATAAATACCATCCACAAGGTAATATCCCATAGTGTAGTCATTGCCATTGATTATGTAATTGATTGGAGGAGCACGCCCTTGGGTAAGTTCCGTGAAAATAAAAGATCTCTCTAGCACATTAATGTCATTATGTGAACCGGGCATACCAAAAAATGCATGACATATCCAGAGATTATATGAATCAACTGCTTCTAAAATAATAGTTGCTTCACAGATGTAGCTGAAGTACATACCTTTCCAGGCTGCGTGACAATTTTTTCACTTCCAATGCATACAATCAATGCTTCCCAGCATTCTTGGAAATCTCCGTTTTTCACCAACCACAAGCAATCGGGCAATATCATTGGCATTTAGAGACCGCAGATATTTATATAAAAAAACACTTACTATTGTCTCAGAGAATTTTTTGAGGCTCTCCTTTGCGGTGCTTTCACCAATACGTATATATTCATCAATAAAATCTCTAGTAACCCATACGCCAGCATTCTAAGTGCTGCAGTTATTTTTTGCATAAAAAATAAACCAAGTCTTCCGGTGTTATCTCTTCTCTACTCTAAGTACGGCTCGTAAGACTTTACCTCATTTAGAATATGGTTAAATAAATGATGGCTCATTCCAAATCTCATTCAAAATAGATTTGAGGGATATACTGAATTTTCTGCGAAATAATCGCGAAATAGGCGCTCGTGTCTCCGAATATGATCATGCCGAATAAACTTACGACGTTGGCGATTGCCACAATGCCTCGATGACTGTCCATCGGCCTCCTCATTAAGAACAATATCGCTATCATCTTCAGAAGATACGTATGTCAACAATTTGCGAAAAAAAGTACGAGCCATTTAATAAAGGGAGTGAGAGATCAGAGGATACAATTGAATTTCGGTTCTATAAATAAATGAGACTTGAGTTTGTGAAAATGTGAATGCTAGCAATATTGTATTTATAGAGGAAAAAGTTACCGTTACATATAGGACAAAAATGTTACGTTTGAGAGAAGACAAAAAAAGTTACGTGAGAGAAAATGACAAAAAATATTACCGTTACAAATATGACAAAATTTTTTATCATCAATACGTGATAGGTATTACCATTAGAGAAACTGATAAAGAGTACTAGATAAAAAAAATTGGTCATCACGTTAGAAAATGCACTAATTAAAAAAAATTACTATTTTTATAATACGAATTTCTGTTTGAAAAAAAATATTGTATTGGATAGTCAAAATCGTATAAATATTTAGTAGAAAGTGATATTTGAAAAAAAGATAATAAGACAAAAGAGTTAGTAGTTAAGATTGTAAATGAAGAGAGAGAAAAAAGTAATAAAAAAATAATAGAGAAATATTATTTAATAGAATAGAGATATGGATGAAGAATAAGATGTAGGAGGTTTTTAGAAGATGAATAAAATTTAGGAATAAATTTGAGGGAATGTGATTTTGAGTTAAATTATAGGAAATTTTATGAGGATCCGGATGAGGATGCTCTAAGAGCAATTTAAAAGACAGTTTTCTTTAAAATACGAAGAATATTGATCAAAATAAAAATTTAATAAATGTTGTAAATTATCTTTATTTTTAAAATAGCTACAATAATTCCATTACATTTATAGATTACTATTTACACATGTAAAATATTTCTAATTATTTCTTTCTCCTCTGATTTTATTTTTCCTTTATCCTAATTTCATTTCAGCCCTATGTGGCATTGGCCATGGTGATATTTACTTATCTATTTGCATTTTTCTACTAGAGAATCACCAAAGTGTATTGAAAAATGAAACTGGGTGTCTAAAATTTTTTTTTTTTTTATATGTAATTTAAATAGGACATAATTTTTTCTCTTTTTGTTTTGTTATATTTTGAATCAATGTCAATTTAGTTTGATTGGCATATTCTTGTGAAAACCTGTGTAAAATAGTGTTGTAACAAGTGTTGAAGCGAAAATGATTGAAGTGTGCTGATCACAGGTCAAAACAGGTGTCACCGCTCGACACTCGCTCGACAGGGCGCTCGAGCGAACTCAAGCAGATTGGACCGCTCGACACTCGCTCGACACATTGCTCGAGCGAACTCAGGCAGATTGTTCGCTCGACCTTCGCTCGACACTGCGCTCGAGCCGAGTTCCGAGACTTAGACTAGGTATTTCATGCGCCTCTTTGAGTTGTACTATAAATAGAACTAGCTTCTCTGCTGTTCTAAGTGTGGAGAATCAGAGCAAAAACCCTAAGGGCCTCCAAGATATTTTAGAGCAACCTCTCCCCCACTTGGTTTGATTCTCTCTTGGAAAACACATCTCCACGACACTACATTCAACATCAAACTTCAGTTGAGTCCATTGGAGTGGACAAGTTCGTTGGCCGGAAGAGTCCGGAGCTGCTGGTGATGCAGAGATCGAGAGGTTCTCGTGGGAAGCTATAGAAAGGTCGGAGTTCCGACACTACATGCGTGTAGAGATCGAGTGGGTCACTCGTGGTGTTGCAAGCCAAGTTTAGCTACTACAAAGGTTTTGTGAGTGTCTCTAAATTGGTTGTAACAAACTAAATTTTCTATAGTGGATTTGAGGTGGTGTCTTACACCCGGAGTGGTTTTAGATTTTGAAGATGTTCTTCAAATGAGTTTCCACTCCGTGAACAAAATCTTGTGTTGATTATTTGTGTTGTTTATTGCTTTGATTAATTGTTGTTTAACAATCTTTTTAAAAAGACCATAAAAATCGGATTACACCTATTCACCCCCCCTCTAGGTGAAGTGTTGTGTAGAACCACTGCTTTTCATATTTTGAATCAATGTCAATTTAGTTTGATTTAAAATAGAACATAATGATGTGAAATTGTATATGGAGAGATATTGCAAATATTAAAAGATATAAAGATATTATTGATAGTTAGAGAAAATATTTGAAATGAATTAAAAAGTATAATATTTAAATGATATGAAGAAAAAATAGATAAGCTGATATATGAAATATAATAAAAGTCAGTACGTAAAATATAAAAATAGATTTTGATGATATATTTTAAATGAAAAGTTGAGGAATCCATTATGAGTGATCTAAAAATTAACTAGCAAATTCATATGGTACGTCCAGTTCCATGCATGGCATTCCAATTTATTGTGGATGTTTAGGTTTTTGCTCCATGATTAGTCAAAGTTCAACGACAAGTTTGGATACGTGGATTTTAGGAGGTTTCATAAATAGTATAAAAAATATTTATAAACACGTTGGAATATAAAAATTTATAAATATACATGTGCTACCTATTGAATTGCCTCTATGGGAGAGGCATATGGGCAATTTATATAGAGTAAAAGTTTTGTAAGAATTCCTTTATAAAATAAGTGGATTGGCTAAAAATAAAAAATAAAAAAAAGTACTAAAAAAAATCAGTTATTTGTTATTTGGATTCATTTTTTTAATTAAAATTTTATGTAGAATTTATCTATTTAAAATTTGTATATAGTAGTACCTTTTTATTTGTAAGTATATTAGCGATGCTTATACCTCTTGCGTAAGGAGAACATGCATTTCATGTCATTATCAAGTTAAATCTCTATTTGCTATGATAATAATGTTCTGCTGGTTATTGGTTTGTATTGCATTAAGACACTTTTATTACTCTGATCCCAAAGAAGAAATTTACTGAGAAGATTGTAGATTTTTGTCCTATCAATTTATGTAATATTGTTTATAAGTTGATTTCAAACGATATTGCTAATAGACTGAAGAGAATGCTTCTTTCCATTATTTTTAATTTTCAAAGTGCATTTGTGCCTGTCGATTTATTACTGATAATGTCTTTGTAGCATAGGAACTGATCCACTATCTGAAGCAGAAGAAAGTTGGTAAAAAATGTTACATGTCTCTTACACTTGATATGAGTAAAGCTTATGATCATGTTGAATTGAGCTTCTTAGAGGTTATTATGAATACTATGGATTTTGAGAAGAAGCTGATCGATATGATTATGAAGTGTGTGACCACTGTGACTTTTTCTGTTTTAATTAATGGAAAGCCTAAAGGACCAATTGTTCCAAGTAGAGGGTTGAGATAAGGAGATCATTTTTCTCCTTATTTGTTTTTGCTATGCACTAAGTGTTTGATTTCGTTATTACAAAAGGCAGAGAAATATCAAGAGCTTACGGGTATTAAAGTTTGCAGAATGGCTCCTTATATTAATTATATGCTTGTTACAAATGATAGTGTGGTTTTTTGTAAAGCAAATGTAGAAGAAAATAAAATTGTTCAAAGGCTACTTGTTACATATGAAAAGACATCAGGATAGAAGATTAATAAGGAGAAAACATCCATGGTTTTCTCAAGTAATGTACCAATTGCGGTGAAGGATGATATCTTGCGTTTGTGGGGAGTTACTACTGTCAACAATATAAGAAGTAGTTAGGCCTACCTCCAATTATAGGTCAATCCAAAACAAGGGCTTTTTCGGAGATAAAACATAAAGTGTGGCACAAATTGAGGAGTTGGAAAGATCAACTTCTATCTCAAGGGGGTAAGGAAATATTGATAAAAGCTGTAGCTCTCTCTATTCCCACATATTCGATGAGCTACTTTTTATTACCTGGTACTTTATGCAAAGAACTGAAATCTATAATAACAAGATTTTGGTGGGATCAAAGAAAGGATGAGGGAATGATACATTGGATCAGTTGGGAGAGGATGTGTGAACCAAAATCTAGAAGAGGTTTGGGTTTTAAGGATTTGCATGTTTTTAATATAGTCTTACTAGCTAAACAGGGATGAGGATTTTGAAGGAAGAGAACTCTATGCTTCATAAGATCTACAAGGTCAAATATTTCCCACGAGGCAACTTTTTTGATTCTAGGTTGGGCACTAATCCTTCATATACCAGGAATGTGAACAGCAAAGAAATGGCTTCTTAAAGGATGCAAGTGGAGGATTGGTGATAGGAAAAATGCAAAAATATGGTCTGAAAACTAGGTTCCATCCAAGGCTACAAAAGGATGTCAATGCTATAAGGTTAGAAGATGAATAAGAGACAATGGACATTATTATTGATAGTAACTCGAGATGGTGGAATGTGGAGAAGATTAGAGCTCTTTTTAATTCAAAAGTGGCTACAGATATTTTGAGAATTATTATTTCTCCTGGAGAACAACCAGATACATGGATACATGCATAAGAAATAAGTGGAAACTTCAGTGTGAGAAGTGTATATAGGTTTATCATAGGGTAGTTGAAATGCAATTCAGGTTAGTGTTCCTCTACTAGCAGGCATCAGTCATTGTGGAAGGCCCTTTGGAAGATGAAAGTCCATCATAAGGTTAAGGTGTTTGCATGGAGGGCTTGTAAGGAAGGCTTACCCACTTAGTCCAATCTTAAAAAGAAGAATTCCCCAACAAAAGACAACTGTTGTTTTTGCAATGTAAGTGTCAAAGATCTTCCTAATGCATTATTTTATTGCCCTCACATAAAGAACTACTAGAGTAGTTTACTGACTATGATGGGTGAGATGGGAAGAGAGTTGCCAATTATGGATATTGCTATGAAAGTGAAAGAGACTGGAAGAGATGAAGAACTAGTTGCATTTTTCCTAATAGCATGGGTTTCTGGTTTAGGAGGAAAAAGTTGGTGAATAGACAGATTCTTATTGGAGCCTAGACAAGTAGTTGAATATGCCTTATCTTTAAAGGAGTTTACTAATATTCAATCTGTGTCAGGCAGTGGGATAAAAAAATTTTGTTGCTAGAAGCCTCCTAAGATAGGTTTTCTGAAACTAAATGTGGATGGGACAATGTTTAGTGATCTACACAAAGCAGGTGTTGGGGTCGTCTTAAGAGATGAAAAGGGAGATATTATCATGGCTGCTGGTAAGGTGGAGAATGAAGTTCCGGATCCAGAGGACATTGAACTTTTAGCCATTTTTAGAGACCTTCAACTATGTGCTAACATGGGGATTTAGAAACTTATTGTTGAGAGTGATTGTTTGTTGCTGATTTAGGATCTTCAAAATGAAGCTGGTTCTTTGTCTATGCTCAGTATTTAAATGATAGAAATAAGGAATCTTTTATATTTGTTTAGTAAATACAAATTTTAGCATGTTGGTAGGATAGGAAATGAGGTTGCTCGTAGACTAGCTAGACATGCTTGAAATGTTGAAACATTAGAGATGTGGTGAGATTGTATTCCAGATTTTTTTCCTCAAGCCACTTAGATTGATAGATGTTTGTAATGTTTTATTATTTTGATAAATGATATTGTTTACCACAAAAATAAAATAAATAGAGGGTTACAAGAAATCATTTGTGAATGTTAGAGCCTCGCCACCTGAAAAGCACGAAGGAAATCTATATTGATGCAAAGTGATCTCATTCATCCAAAAATCCAAAATAAAAAAATAAATGATTTGTAATTTCAATTATAAAGACCTGGGTCGTGTCTATCATTATCATATGTTTGCATAATTAAAATTTAGTAGTTGTGGCCTTTTATAATATTGAGGCAATTTATAAGTTGCAAACTAGATGGTTGCTATATATCTAAACAATATGATTATTTATTTGTATTTTTATATGCAACTTATTATTATTTTTCTATTTTTGATATGAGAAGTGCTATAGTCACAAAGAAATCATATAAAAATAAACTCACAAATCGACGTAATTTTATTTGATACGCTAAATCTACTTTATAATAAAAATAACTTTACAATTTAGATAAATGATATTTGCAATTGTAATGCGCAAGCACCACACAATCTTTTTGAAAAAAATGAGTAAATACAGGATCACATGATAAAAAAAACTAATTTTTTTAATAATGGTCCATACTTTTTTTCAAAGTGATTGTGTAGCGCTTGTCCAATCTACGACTGTATGTAGCATTACTCTAAAATTTAACGTATCATATCAAATAATATCAGTTTATAAATTTACTTTTACAAAATCTGTTTATAAATAAAGCATTTCTCTTTTCATATTTGAATTTAGAATCCGTAAAGTATGTACACAAAGAGAATCAATTGCCCTCCAAGTAGGGCTGCAAATGTACAGAGCTGCTAGTGAATAGCTTGAGCTTGACTCATATAAACTTGATTGGGATTTGCTTCATTTGATAATTGAGTTGTTCACGACAAATAATATTGGTTTGAATATTAAACAAGCTAAACTCGTGTAAACTCGGTGTAGGCTCATGAATAAAATTCGTATAAACTCGACTCAACCCATTATGGGTTCGTCACAATACTCCTAATATTTATATATATATATATATATATATATATATATATATTATTACATATATTATTTTATTGTATATATTTTATGTGTTATATGTATTATTTTTTATACTTTGGGTAAGTAATATATTTTGTTACTTTACAATAATAATGTAATAAGTCCACAAAAGAATTATTGAACCAAATGTTTATAAGAAGTCAGCAACTCTAATTTGATTACGATATTTTTTTATCTAATTACATTTTGATTATTTGGCCATATTTAATATTATATCCTGGATAATTGAATATTTTAATATTAAATTAATAACATTATTATGTAATTTTTAAAATCACTTTAATTTACTAAGCATTATTGATGCCATACGTATTGGGAAGTGATAATGAATCAATGATACATTGATAAGCTTACTAGTTAATAGTTACTACCTCTTACTACCCTTTTATTACTCCCTTAAATCCCTTTATTAATTTATTTTTTTACTTAATGATTAAGAAATTGATTATTAGTGAAATTGTATAATTTTTTATTTTTTTTCTTAATGATTAAGGATGTTAAAAAATACTTAATAATAAAATAATAAAAAAATAAAAATTTCAAATACACTATAATCTATAGTCTATAGAATAGTAAAATTATTCTATCACTTAAAATACATCACTTTATTACTTAAAATTATTAATTTATTTACATTAGTTTCCATTTCCCAACACCACCAACCATAGCTAAACGAATAATCAACACGTTTCCGTTTTTACCCTTTTCCTCTCTACGGAATAGGGTTTGCTTTTGCAGTAGCCGCACAGTCTGGGTTACGTGAGGCTGCATGGCAGCCATGAGGGTGGCACCGGTCGGCCATCCTTTGCCGATCTGGTTGCTGCCGTCCCTCAGCCCATCCCTGAGATGGTGCTCACCCCTAGGCTTCCTAAGGTGGTTGAAGGCGAGGTGTTTTTCCAGTTCTCTAAAAAGGAAATAGCAAGGTCTGCGGAACCATTCAGATTTTCGGTGGTGTTGAAGTTTTTGAAACAAAGACCATCCTTAGATGCTGTACGTTCATTCATTCATAACCGGTGGGGGCTCTCTTCCAATCCGGTTGTTTCATCCATGCGATGTCCTCGGCATGTGTTTGTACGTATGACAAACGAAGCAGATTTTACAAAGGCACTATCGCGTGAAGTGTGTGAGATAAACAGGAGTTTCTATCGGCCTTTTCAGTGGACACCAGAATTTGATGAAGATGCAGAGCCCTCAAGGGTGCCGGTCTGGGTACGCTTCTAGGACTCCCTCCAAACTTTTATCAAGAAGCTTTCCTAAAAGATGATGCCGATTGGTATGTTTATTCGGAGAGATAATCCAACTAGGTGTGCTACACGAACGGATGGAGCACGTTTATGTGTGGAAATTGATGCTGCAAAGACACCGATCTCTCACTTCTGGATTGGCTCCGGGGCTTCCTTCCAGTTGTAAACAAGAGGTAATATATGAGACTCTTCCGGCATATTGTACAATGTGTAATATGCAGGGACATAATGTTCGGATGTGCAGAGGAAAAACTGGGCAGAAGAGGAGTGAACGTACAGGGAAGAAAAGTCATCAAGAAAGGGAAATATTGGTTACTGGGAATGGGGAGAATTCAAAAGCAAAGGATTCGGATAACACTCAGATTATTAATGGTGTGGAAATTACGAAAAATAGTGAGAAGGAAAAAGAGGTACCAGCGGAAGGTGGGGAACAAGCTGCGGTGAAGGTAAATATTACGTCTGGAGATATGGCAGTGGTTTTGATATCAGAAGAAAAAGAGGAGATTGAGGAATTAGAGGAAGAAAATGTAGTGTTTGAAAAAGTTGGAAATGAGATGCAGGTTACGGAAACAGAGGCTGTGAAGGAGCAGGACAGTGCAGAAAATAGAGGCGCTGTGAGGACTATGGAAGAGGATGAAAATGCTATGGGTGTGGCACTGGTGGAATTGCCCATGATGAGTTGTTTACAATCAGATCAGCAGCCGAGTAGAGTTGAGATGCAGAATGTTATGATGGAGCAGGCTGCTATGCAGAAAGAGAGGACCGGAACAGAGGAATCAGACATTGAAATAGAAGAGGAACCAGTTGAAGATGAAAATATAGTTTCGGAATCGGAACCGGACATTCAATTAGAAGTTTTTACCTAGGAGAAAGATTACCTTACGGAGTCTAAGGCAAATGGTGGTAAGAAAAAATATAAGAAGAAGATGTTTGTTAAAATTCGTAGTTCTTCTCGGGTTCAAACCCGAGTTTCTAATATTCTCCAATGATTGATTCCATCTTTGTATGGAATATTAGGGGGGTTGGTACATCTAAGAATCGTTTAAAGAAGTTGATTGGAAAATTGAGACCAAAAGTTGTTGCTATTTTAGAACCCTTTCAAAATATTGAGGGTGCACGTAAGTTGGCAAGATGGTTGAAGTTTGATAACTACCTTTCTAATGAGAGTGAAGGGGGAAAAGTTTGGATTTTCTGAATAATAGCTATATGGTGCAATTTGTTCGGATGGGTATGCAATTCATTTCTATTATGGTTGGAAATGGAGCTATGAATTCTTGTTTACAATTATTTATGCTAAACGTAAGTTGGTAGAGAGACGTCTCCTTTGGGAGGATCTTAGCATTAATAATGTTGGTTGCGACACTTGTATTTTTGTGGGTGATTTTAATATTATACGGAATGATTCTGAGAGAAGAGGAGGTAGGCCTTGGCCTAGTATGGCTATGGAGGAGTTTAATAATTGGATTCATCAAGGAGGGTTGATGGAGATGGCGACGAAAGGGAGTGATTTTTCATGGTGTAATGGGCAAACGGGACTTGCCCGTTCTTGGGCGAGACTTGATCGTGCACTCATGGATAGTTCTTTTCTTGCTTTGTTCCCTAATGCTATTTGTTCATATATGCCGAGATCGACTTCAGATCATGCTCTTATGTTCATTGAATTGTTGCAGGACCCATTCTCTTATGCCCCGGCTCCGTTCCGTTTCTAGCCGATGTGGGTTGGACATCATGACTTTTTAGATTGTGTTTGGTTAGCTTGGGAGGTCAATATGGATGGGTCGGCTATCCAGATTTTGACTAGAAAATTAAAGCAGACAAAGGTGGCTCTACGGGCATGGAATAAAAGGGTCTTTGGGTATACTTTGAGTCGAATTGATAATCTTGAAAAACAGGTGGAGGAGCTTGAGAAAAAATTGCAGTTATCTTGGGAAGACACTTTGGCAAAAGAATTACAAGAGGCAGTTTTAGAATTAGCTATTAGGAGACGTCGGGAAGAGTTAAGATTGACACAAATGGCAAAGTTAAAATGGCAAGTGGAGAGGGATCGGAATACAAAGTTTTTTCATGCTTGCCTTGCTAATAAAAGAAGAAAAAGAGTGCTTCATATGCAGTCGAACATGGTGAATTATGAGAACCCAGAAAATATTCATCAAGGGGCAGTAGAGTACTTCACTTCTTCTCTTCAGGGGGAACCACCTGTAGAGCAACCTAGACTGGATGAATACATTTAGTCGGTTATTTTAGCGGAGGAAAATGCCTCCCTCATTCGACCTCCAACTATGGAGGAAGTGTTGGAGGCTGTGTCTTCTATTCCGCATCAGAGTGCGCCGGGCCCAGATGGTTTTGGATCGGGTTGTTATAAAGCATGCTGGGAGATTGTTAGAGATGATGTATGGAAGGCAGTAATGGAATTCTTTGTGTCGAAGCATCTACCAAAGTTTTTCACGGCTTCATATTTGGTTTAATACCAAAGGTGGAGTCGCCTACAGGTTTTGATAAATTCCGTCCCATCAGTCTGTGCTCTGTTTTTTATAAAATTTGTTCGAAGATTATTGTATCTTGTTTAATAGGTTTATTGTCTCGTTTGATTTCTCCGGAGCAAGGTGCTTTTATTCCTGGAAGAAGCATCTTTGAGAACATTAGCCTCACACAAGAAATGGTTCATTCCATTAATAAAAGAATTCATGGGGGCAATATCATACTAAAAGTGGATATGGCAAAAGCTTATGATCGTGTGGATTGGGACTTTCTGATAAGAGTTTTGCGAAGGTTTGGTTTTTCTTCTCAATTCTGTGATTTGGTGCTCTTTTGTATTTCTAGCCCTTGGTATTCGGTAATGATGAATGGTACAGCTAAGGGTTTCTTTTCGGGAGGTCGATGTCTTCGTCAAGGTGACCCATTGTCACCTTATTTATTCATCATTCAGCAAGAGGTATTATCTCGGATGATTCAGGGAAGTATTCAGGAGCACAAGTTTGGGTTATTCTCACAGGCCCGTGGAACACCTATTGTTTCTCATTTGATGTATGCTGATAATGTTATGATTTTTTCAAATGGTAGCCAGAGATCGGTTTGAGTTCTTTAGAATATTTTGAAAAAATATGAGAGGTGGTCGGGACAGGCAATAAATATTAAAAAATCGACGTTGTATTGTTCGAATAAAATCTTAGCTACAAGGAAAAGGAGATTACTACGTACGCCTGGGTTCAGGGAGGTTACTTTCCCTTTCAAATATCTGGGTGTGCCGATAATATTGGGAAGACTTAAACATGCCCACTTAGATGAAATGATGAACAAAGTGAGGCAAAAAATAAGTGGCTGGAAAATGAGATTGCTATCTATCGGTGGCAAACTCATTTTGTTACGACATGTTATATCTAGTATGACGATCCATCTTTTTGCTGTTTTACAGGTTCCTCAGATTACCATATCTAAGATACATAAGTTGATGAGTTCTTTCTTTTGGGGTGAAACAGATGGGCGGGACAAAAGAAAATGGGTGGCATGGAGACATATTTGGAAGCCGGTGGAAGAAGGGGGGCTTGGGTTGCGTGCGCTTCAAGATTGTCAGAAAGCTTTGCATATGCGTTTTGCTTGGAACCTTATTCAAGGTAATTCTTTATGGGCAATTTTTTTCAAAGCAAAATATGTGGGATCAAAGCCGTGGTGCTTAATTCAGGCCTCAAAAGGGTCTAGATTTTGGAAAATGGTTGCAAATTGTATTCCTTTGTTGTTGAATAATTCGAAATGGAAGGTTAGAGATGGAGATATTTTTTTTTTTTGTATGATAAATGGAGGGATGATGGCCCTCTAATAAATGAGATGTCACCTATTGGATCACCTTTGATTAAAATAAAGGAATGCCGTTTATCGGATAGTTGGGATGTGGATATGTTAGAAAGATTAGTGGGGAGGGAGAAGGTGGATGAGATTCTAATTTCTTTATCTAGACTTGATTCTAGAAAGGATGCTCTGATTTGGACTCCCATGGAAAATGGTATGTTCTTTACCAAATCTACATGGAACTGTATCCGTGTTAGAGGATCTTCTCTTGAATGGCATAAATGGATTTGGCATAAATGTCTTCCGTTAAAAATGTCTATTCATTTTTGGAGGGTATGGCATAAAGTGTTGAGTGTGGATGATAGATTGCAGCGTATTGGTATTCCTCTTGCTTCCAAATGTGATTGTTGTTTTATAGGTCACATGGAAGATATAAATCATGTGGTCTTTGAGGGTGAGCTCCCGAAAAAAATATGGTCTTTCTTTGGCAATATCTTTGGTATTCCTATTGGAAGAGATTGGAAACAGAGTGCGAGGACGTGGTTTAGGCGTGCTAGTTCTTCTACACAGGTGGGTTTTCTGGTGGGTATTCTTCCCATCATTGTTACCTGGCGATTATGGAGAAGAAGATGTTTAGCTCGGATGGAAGGTATTTTGGAATCACATGAAACTATTGTCCATTCTATTTGTGCATGGCTTAGTTCACTCTCTCAGGTGGCAAAACAGCCTAATCATTTGTGGCCCTGGGGATAAAACCGGTTGCAATTAAAATTCCCTCTTTCAGAATGGTAAGGTGGATTAAGCCACCGTTGGGGTGGCATAAATTAAATACGGATGGTAGTAGTCTTGGTAATCCAGGGGCTAGTGGAATTGGAGGGGTCATTCGTAATGATTCAGGAAGACATGTCCAGGCTTATGCCTCACATGTGGGATTTGGCTCAAATAATAAAGCGGAACTCATGGCGCTTCTTCAAGGTTTGAGAATTTGCAAAACACTTAATATCACTAAGGTCATTGTTGAAATGGATTCGAAGGTGGTTATTTCTTGGTGGATTAGAGGGAGATGTGGTGTATGGTATTTAGAGGATTTTTGGGAGGAAATTATTGGGTTGACCCAAAATATGCAATGCCATTTTCAACATGTTTTACGAGAAGGTAATAGGGTGGCGGATTGGTTAGCCAAAGCTGGGGCTTCAGGAACGGTTTTAAGGTACTATAATATTGATACTATGCCTCGGATGCTGCGAGGGTTGATTTGTTTGGATACTTTAGGCCTCCCATCTTTACGATGTTAGGTTGAGTTTCTTTGTTTGTTTTTTCTGGGTGTTTTTTTCTTGTCTTTAAAGGTTGTTCTTGGTGAGTACTTTTGTTTTGGGTTCTTTTGGTTTTTCCCTTGGTCTTTGTACTTGTTGCTACGGTATTCCTTCGCCTAAAGTGAGGGTTTTTATTTAATAAATATGGGAGGGGTCACTCTTGGACATGTGACTTTTCGCTCTTCTTAAAAATTAAAAAAAAAAAAAAAACCACCAACCATACGGTTACTTTTTCCAATTACACTCTTCACACTTTGTTTCAAATACATCTCTTTATCACTAAAATTATTAATTTATTTATATAAGTTTCCATTTCTCAACACCCCCAAACCATACCGTTACTTTTCTCAATTACACACTTCACACTTTATTTCTCATCCTTCACAAATAATCACAATTTCTTTCTTTTCCTTTCATCTAGTTGTTTATTTCCTTCATCTAGTTGCTTGCACAGTCCCTTGCTGAGAAGTCTTCAGATTGAGAGAATATGTTGCACAGAGAGTCAGAGACTCTACATTGTTTTTGCCCGAAACTTGATAGTGTATAGGCGATAGTAGAGGACTGGGGAGAGATTGAAAACTCAAAACCCTAATATTTCAAAAGAGGGTCATCGGGAGTGAGTAGGAGCCTCAGAAAAAAAGGGAGGGGAGGGGGGATTGCATCTCGCCTCTCGGTCTGGCACTGTATTTTTTCTTCATCTCAGTGGCACTCTCAGCTCTGTATTTTCTTCATCTTGGTGGGGGTCTGTATTTTTTTCATCTCAGTATCTTATGGCCTATGGGTAAGGTGTTTGTCGATCTCCTTTCTTTTCTCTGTCTTTCTTTTTTTTTCCCATTAGCTTTATTCTCTGTATTTCTCGGTTCCTCATATTTGTTATTTGTCCTGGTGTGTTGTGATATGGTTCTTCTTGATTCCTCTTTTGTTCTTTCTGTGGTGTGGTTCGTGTGGATCTGAGCAACACTCTTAGAAATTTTTTTTTTTTTTTGTTGATTCTTCTCAATTCCCTTTTTGTTCTCTTTAGGGTGTAGATCTACTACTATTGGTTATGTTGGTAGTAGTATTGTTATTTTTTGTGTTTATTTTCGTTTTTAATTTTTTGCTGCCATTTTTATAGTCTATAATTTAGTATGTAAAAAATATTTCTAGTTTTGTGTTAATGGCTTATATTCTCTTTAAAAATACTTCTAGATTGATTAAATGTAGCAGTTTTCAATCTTTAGTTTTCTGTTAGTGGCTTATATTTGTGTGATTCCTTTGGTTTTGTACCTTTTTGCCTGATTCCTTTGACTTGCTATTCATTTTTTGTTAAATTTTTATTCTTTTATTTTGACTTATTACTTGTTATTCAGTTTTCACTTTCGTGTCTAATATTGCCACTACTTATCTAAAAATCTTTTTTTAGACATGTTTGAACATGTTACAATTATAGAATGCTCATCTGCAAGTCTACTCATGGAAGATATAGAACCTACACAAGAAGATGAAACTGCCACAACCTTTATAGNTCTTCTTGATTCCTTTTTTGTTCTCTCTGTGGTGTGGTTCGTGTGGATCTGACCAACACTCTTAGATTTTTTTTTTTTTTTGTTGATTCTTCTCGATTCCCTTTTTGTTCTCTCTAGGGTGTGGATCTACTGCTATTGGTTGTGCTGGTAGTAGTATTGTTATTTTTTGTGTTTATTTTCGTTGTTAATTTTTTGCTGCCATTTTTATAGTCTGTAATTTAGTATGTAAAAAATATTTCTAGTTTTGTGTTAATGGCTTATATTCTCTTTAAAAATACTTCTAGATTGATTAAATGTAGCAGTTTTAATCTTTAGTTTTCTGTTAGTGGCTTATATTTGTGTGATTCCTTTGGTTTTGTACCTTTTTACGTGATTCCTTTGACTTGTTATTCATTTTTTGTTAAATTTTATTCTTTTATTTTGACTTATTACTTGTTATTCAGTTTTCACTTTTGTGTCTAATATTGCCACTACTTATCTAAAAAGATTTTTTTAGACATATTTGAACATGTTACAATTATAGAATGCTCATCTGCAAGTCTACTCATGGAAGATATAGAACCTACACAAGAAGATGAAACTGCCACAACCTTTATAGAGTGTGATAGTAATGATGGGAACCATGAAATTGACGGTATTATTGGTGGAGAAGAAAACCCAATTGTCCCTAGGGATCCCTAAAAATATGCGTACCAAAGGAAGACTAGAAAGAAAACTTCTACTATTTGGAAAGATTTTAAAATAGTGGTTAAGAATGGTATAAAGAAAGATGAATTTTAATTTTTGCAAAGACCTATTGTCTATTTCTTCATCAGGTTCTACAACTCACTTCAATAGGTACTTAGCTAGTTGTCTTCCACACATACTTGCTTCTAAAAAGTAAAAGGTTTTAACTATTGACATGAAAGATCCTAAATGTGTGAACACAGTGAAGAATTTCTCGTATGATATGAAAAAGATAAGAGAACTTGCTTCTCACATGATACTATATCACGAGTATCCAATTTTCATAATGGAACATGTTGTTAATAAATTTATGAGAGCTAATATTTCTTATTGGCAAAAGATAAGTTATACTACAACAAGAAATGATTATGAATTCACTTATGAAATTGAGAAAAAGAAACTGAAAACAATTTTAAGAAGTGTGAATAAAGTCAGCATGACAACATATATGTAGACTTCAGGTCAAAAGATCTCATATGTGGTTGTTACTTGTCATTTTTGTTGATCTTGGTTGGCATTTACAAAAAAGAGTCCTAAATTTTTTTAATGTCCCACCCCCACACAGTGAGGTTATTATTGCTGATGCTCTTCAAAAGTGTTTCACAGATTGGGGAATTGAGAATAAAGTGTCTACAATAACAGTGGACAATGCTAGATATAATGATGTATCTTTAAGGGTTCTCAAAGATGTTTTCACTTTGAAAAATAAGTTATCTGTTGGGGGTTAGCTTTTTCCTGTGCGTTGTTGCGCACATATAACAAATTTATTGCTAGAGATGGACTTAGCGAGATTGGTGATATTGTCGATTGAGTTTGAGAAGGGATGAAATACTTGGTAGCATTATAAGCTCGTATCAAGCAATTTAGTAATATTGCAAAATAGTTACAATTATCTACAAAGAAACTTTTTTTGGATGTTCATACCCGATGGAATAACACTTACCTAATGCTAGCAGCAACCTTAGAGTTTAAAGAAATCTTTTCAAGATATGGAGATAGGGATCAAGGTTTAATTATGTTCCAAGCATTGAAGATTGGATAAAAGTGAAAAATGTTTGTCAAATTTTGGCAGTTTTTAATGAGGTGACAAATATTATCTCATGAACCGAGTATCCAACCTCAAATTTATTCCTTTCCGAGGTATGGAGAATAAAAGATGTGTTGAACAAGAAGTCTCTTGACCAAAATGATTACATAAGAGCAATGGTTGTAAAGATGAATATGAAGTTTGAGAAATATTAGAAGGAATGTAACTTGCTTATGGCAGTAGCTGTAGTTTTTGATTCAAGGTTCAAAATGGTGCTTACTCAATTGATCTGTTTTCCAATAATTTCAGAATTTGAAGTAACTAGAAATATCGAAACCATCTTGAGAATCTTACGTGAGTTGTATGATGAATATGCTGAAAATTATAATTTAGCTAATATGGAGTCAAGTGGACATGAAAATGCTTGAGACATATGTTCTTTTTGTGGTAGTTCTGTCAATGCTTTGGGGAAGAATGTGATAAGTGGCAGGTCTATACTTGAATCATTTGTTAGAAGTGTTGATACCGTTTGACCAATGAAATTTGATTTGGATGTTTACTTAGAGTAAGGTGTATATATTTGTAGTAAGGATTCATATTCACATTTCGATGCCTTGGAGTGGTGGAAGGTCAATGATCTAAAGTATCGCATTTTATCTAAGATGACGTGATATTTTGTCAATTCCAATTATTATAGTGGCTTCAAAATCTACATTTAGTTCTGCTGATAGAGTGATTAATCCTTATCGTGCATTAATATCTGTTGAAACAGCAGAAATGTTGTTATGTGGAGTTTATTGGATTTAGGTACTTCATGGCTTGAAAAAAATACCAAGTGTAAGTATAATTTTATTTAGTGATTTTTCATTGCCATCTAGAACTTGTCTTAACTTATTAAAAAGTTGTCCTAACTAATTTTTCTTTTTCATTTTGTAGAGAGAAGAAATAACTTATAAGTGATTTTACTGCCCTAGAGTGAATTGCTGGCAGGTTGTACATTTTTGCATTTTGGTATAATGCTATTTATTATTAAATTATTATTTTGTTATATTATGTTGCTAATGATATCGTGTGCGTTTTGCAGTTAATGGGGATTGGCTTCTGGCTGGGCTTTATTTTTTATTTTTATATGTGAATTGATCTACTATTAGCAGTTAAAGGAAGTATGCTTATAGGATAGGTTGTTTAAGTAAGAGTGTAATTATTTTTGTGGAAAAAACTTGTTGACTTGTTGGAGCCGTCCACCTAGACAAGGTTGCTGGAAATTTAGATTTTTTTGAAAACTTGGACGTATAGATAATTTCATTATTTGAATAGCTGACTTATACCTGAATTGCATAAGTATATGGAATGTTGCAAACCACTGTATTTTGTAAAAATCTAATTGTACATGATGGAGAAATATGGATAATATGAAATAATTTTTTGTAGTGTTTTATTTTTGTACTTGGTGCTCAAAGAAATGGTTTAACATGTTGATATTGCTTTCATGTTTATTATTCTTAGCTATTATTATTAGGTTGTTTATTACTTTTATTTATTATTCTATAGTTTATTATTCAATCTATTGTGCGTCATTTATTTTTAGACTAGGTGTTTATTATTAGTGTTTATCATTTTATCAATAAGTTGCTTACTCTTAGTTAAGATTAGTGGATTTAATATTAGGTGTTCTGGTAAGTTGAAAATTCTGGGGGTTTATCTTTTTTTTAGTCTCTTTAAACTAAGACCAACTTTTACACACTTATGTAACTTTGTCAAATGTAAAATTGGCTCCTATATTCCAAGGTGAAGGCCAACGTATTTACATTGATTTATTTCTAATGAAAATGTTGGCTCCTATATCATATGTACATAAAAAATGGGGCTGAAGTGAATAAGAGTTGGTAGACTTTTCAGTTTGTATATCTGAATCTATGATTTAGAAGTTATTATTGTGAATCTGTGATACCTAAGAAGTTGGAATTATTTACTTGTTTCAGTTTGTAACTATATTGTTGCAAGTGATTAATCATTGATTTACTTGCAATAAGAATGTTGTAAATAAACAATGCTATGTAATGTCCTATCAGAGATGAGGCTCAAGTGAATAAGAGTTGGATGACTTTTTTCTACCAATTTTTTAGTTTATTTTCCTAGTTAATACTATAATTAGTGATCTACTATTTAAAATTGTAATTTATTGTGATACCTTATAAGTTAGAATTATTTACCCATTTGTAACTATATTGTGGCAAGTGATGAATCATTGATTTATTTGCAAAAAAGAATGTTGTTTAAGCAATGCTATGTCATGTACTACTGCTAATTGCTGCGCATAAAAAATGTGGCTAATTTGGCTGAAGTCATGAATAAGAGTTGGAGGACTTTTCTTCTATTATTTTTTTAGTTTGTTTTCCTAGTTGATGCTATAATTAGTGATCTATAATTTAAAATTGTAATTTATTGTCATGCCTTAGAAGTTGAGGTTATTTACCTATTTGTAACTATATTGTGGCAAGTGATAATCATTAATTTATTTGCAATAAGAATGTTGTGAATAAGCAGTGTGAATCTGTGATAGTCATGTGCTGCTGACTACTATAGTGTTGTGCATCAGAAATAGGGCTGATTCAGCTGAAGTCATGAATAAAAGTCACGAATCATTGATTTATTTGCAATAAGCATGTTGGTTAAGCAGTGTGATAGTCATTTGCAATAAGAGTTCAATCTAATATTTATTATCGAGATTCTAGTTAAAATTGATTAAAAGAAATAATCTTATTTGTGCATTAGATTTAACCCAAGCTCGAGCTCGTATCAACTTGTTTATTTTTAGTATTCGAGTTCTAGTCGAGTTTGATTTTAATATATGTTAGGCGAGCCGAATTCAATCAGAAATTTTAAATACTTTTCGAACTCAAGTCGAGTTCAAGCTGATATACATGATAATCGAGCTCACGACTCCTAATTCAAATTCGAGTTGACTCGGTTTGTTTGTAGCCCTGCCTCCAACTAATTAGTGTTAGAATAAAATGCCCGGACAAAATCTTTAATTTACTACAAAAGATTAAGGCCTCATTTGTTTTTAGAGATGAGATGAGATGCGATGCGATAAGTTGAGATAAATTAAATAAAATATTATTAGAATATATTATTTTTGTATTGAAATTTGAAAAATTTGAATTATTTATTTTATTTTATATAAGAATTTAAAAAAATTATAATGATTGAAATGAGATGAGATAAGATGAGAGTTTTATAAAAGTAAACAAGGCCACTATAAAATCGATATTTTGAGGGATGTAGGGCCTCAATTAGTTTTTTTCCTGAGACGTGTAAGACAGCCCAAGCCCTTATGTTTTTGTGATGTCAAGCCCATCATGGCGTGGCCCTACACTTTATTGACTTTTCGCAAAACCGATCGAAACACTTTTTCTCGCGCCACCGAAAATATATACTATACAGGGCAGAGCCGCATAAGTAGAACATTAGGGAAGCTTATATATATAATTTGCTTTCAAGTTCAACTTCAAGACCATCACTGCAACAATAAGAGAGCTGAAATTTCTTGTTCTCTTATATTGTCTATCTGTCTAAAAATAGTCTGTCTTGGTTCAAATCCTGATCACACACACACATATACATATATATATATATATATATATAGAGAGAGAGAGAGAGAGAGAGAGAGAGAGAGAGAGAGAGAGAGAGGTTTGCGTATACACATGATGACTAATTGACAAAGGAGAAGATCCTAGATAACTTATAATCTTTAGAATTGTACATGTTCTGCCTATATTATATATATATATATACCCATAAATTAGATCGAATATATATGTATATATATCTACCAAAACGATGATATATTTTGTACGCTTTTTCCGCTTGAGTTGCTTCCAAAAACTACTGAAATGATGTGGTTGGTTATGGAGGACAGGGTGGAAAAGTCCATAGCGTGTGGGTAAGGTAGAGGAAATGATGCATGCATACATGCAGGCTGATCACGCCCGTTTTACTTTATCATATTTCTTAGGAGAATGCCGTTCAGACGCATGTGTTATAAATACTATAAGCTTCACAAACACTACTAGCTATTAATCAAGCCGAAACACTCACTAAAGATGAGGTTTTCAGTACCAGGTTTCTTACTACTGTTCCTCCTTCCACTCCTTGATCTGGTGCTTTCCAGTGAAGGCACTGACATTATTAGCTTTTACGAAAACTATAATGTTACTTGGGGTTTTGATCATGTCTTATCTCTAAATCAAGGGAGAGAAATCCAGCTCACAATGGATAGTTCTTCGGGTTATATATTCTCTCCTTTTCCTTCTTATTAATTAATATTTATCTTATTATTTTGTAAATATATATAAAACTTCTAGTCGATCATTACATATGGTCATGAAAACTAAAGCTAGGTAGATATGTTCGATATATATAGGATTATTTATTCAATCAGTACTATTAATTCAGTCACTCAACCGTGCGTGCTTAATTAATTTTCTACACACCAGCAAATTATTAAAACGGTGGGCTCTAATTGCAGTTTCTCTCTATTCTATGATGTTTCTGTATCTTGTAGGGGCTGGTTTCGCATCCAAGTTAAGCTATGCCTCTGGATTCTTTCATTTGAAGATGAAGCTGCCCAACAGGGATTCTGCTGGAGTAGTTACTGCTTTCTATGTGAATCATAAGCCCTTGATATCTTATCATAAATAATTAAAAGAAGTGTTATAGCCGCAAATAGATAATTTTACAAAAGTAAATTCATAAATTGATATGGTTTCATGTGATATATTAGATATACTTTATAATATAAATAACTTTACAATTTGACAAATTATATCAAGTCACATCAGTTTGTCTTTTTACTTTTGTAAAATTTTTTTAAGAGCAAAGCATTTCTCATTAGTTAAACTATATATGTCGTACACGATGCATTTGATTCTCAGTGAAAATCATATATTATTTTCAAGGTGATCTGTGTCTATATATAATTATGCAGCTAACCTCTAATGGTAAGAAGCATGATGAGCTGGATTTCGAGTTCTTGGGGAATAGGGAAGGCAAGCCGTACACATTACAAACAAATGTATTTGTAAATGGTCAAGGGAATAGGGAGCAAAGAATTCATCTTTGGTTTAATCCCACAGCAGATTTTCATACCTACAAAATTCTCTGGAACCAACACCAGATTGTGTACGTATGTAGGAACATTAACAAGATATGGTCTTTTCTGCATGACGTTCATGTCTTTCTGTCTGTATTCTTACTGTTTGTCTGTCCGATGATCAGTAATTTTCTAGACATGATCCTTAATTTCAGACACTGTGTACGTACTGCAGATTTTTTGTTGATGATACGCCCGTCAGAGTGTTCAAGAACATGAAGAGAGACATAGGAGTTGAGACGTACCCATCACAGCCAATGCAAATCGAAGCCAGCTTGTGGAATGGAGATAGCTGGGCAACCGATGGAGGCCAAACAAAAACGAATTGGAGTAATGCACCATTTAAAGCACACTTTCAAGGATTTGAAATCGGTGCCTGCTCAGTTGATAATGATCAGATCAGCTCAGGCGGCGACTTTGAACATTGTTATTCTACCGGGTATTGGTGGAATACGGAGAAGTACTGGAAGCTGAATCACAGAGAGCAGCGAGAATACGAGAAAGTGAGAAATATGTACATGAACTATGATTATTGTTCTGATAGGACTAGATTCCCTACTGATATTCCCCTCGAGTGCCTTCAGCATTAATTAATTAATAAAACAAGAACACATGAACGCGCGTATGCAAGATATATATTACACACACACACACACATATATATAAAATAAAGTTTTAGACATTTAATCACTCCAAGCTAGGACTTAAAATGATCAGATCATTAATCAAGGACGAGAGAGACACTTTCTTATCCATGCATGTAATATTACACTTCACATTACGGGAACAAGTCATGCAATTTATAACCTTGAGAAATAAAGGTTATCATGTAAATAAAGGTTATAGTAACCCCTTCCCTACTGATATTCCCCTCGAGAGACATAAAAATTTACATTATTTAGCATAAAAGTCTACATCTACGGGTTGTTTGGAGGTAAAATTTACTATATTTGGATGATTTTACAATCTCTCATGACTTCTAATAGCTTTCAATACAATGGAGAAATATGGTTTTGGAGAGGTTAAAGAGGAAGCATTCACTGTAGAAATCTAGAGTGAGCCAATAATCTAAGAAGTCTTTGTCTAGGGAGAAGTCGGCTAAAGATTCTCTCATTTTATAGATGTCTCTTTTTATTGAGTAGTTGAGCCATATTTGTTTTATGTCACTTTCACATTTTTGTACCAAGTCTTTTAGATTTATCTCTTTCTTGTTTTATCTTTTGGATTTATCTCTTCATTGCCTTAACCCTTCTTTTATTATTGGTGATGAATTTTCAATGGATTGGACCTCGTTCATATTATATCCAACAGATGCTTGAACTTTTTAAGGTTGAATTGTCCAACAAGAAGGCCTAGAGGGCAAAGTTTTGAAAATCGTTCCATTCTGGACGGAATGGCAGGAATTTGCCGTTCCGGAATAATAACCAAAATTGTGCAGCTGTATATTTCGTACCGGGTTCAATTCCTATAGCTTCAACTCGTTTTAGTCCATTCTTGCCGAAATGATTATTTTGGTCGGAAATTGAACGTACAATGGTTTTTTTGTAATTATGTTGAATCCCATGACATATCTGTTTACCTACTTTTTCTTATTTTCCCTATTTCTTTTCTGATTCTCTACTTTCCCCTTACGAATTCATCTCAGTCTCTCAGGCCTCGTTTGTTTTTATAATCATTCTCATATCATCTAATCATTACAAAATTTTCAAATTCCCACACAAAATAAAATAAACAATTTAATTTTTTCAAATTTCAAAATAAAAATAATATTAAAAAATATATTATAACAATATTTTATTCAACTTTCAACTTTTATCTCATTTCATCTAATATGCAAAAACAAACGAGGCCTGGTTTTAGCAAGTGAAAAACCTTTCATCGATCTCCACAGTCCACACTTCGACGACGCCACTTCCATAATGTTGTAGCTCCATCATGTCGCTCGTTATCGTGAATCGTGAGTCATGGCCTGTAGCAACGACTCCATCCCGTTGTGAATCGTGGATTCGCGAGTCTCAGCCTCTACAACGTTGCAGTTGCTGTTGCTCCTTCGTCTATGCGAGGACACCATTCCATCGCCACAACTTGTGTCTTGGCCTCTACCAACCTGTCATTCTTCTGTTGTAGCCTGTAGATCCCCTTTAACATCACTACAGGTATTAGATTATTAGCTGTAGATCTACACCCTTTTTGCTTTGTATATTGAGAATTTGAGATTGATATGCATATATATAATAGACCTACTTTTGACTAAATCATAAGATAGGAATTTCTCCCACAATTATATATAATATTTTTACGAAATATTCTCTGAAATTGCAATATATATAATTTTACAATATATGTTGTGCATGCTCAATCAAACATGGCCTTTGAAGATTTTACAATATATGGAAATAATGAGAGCTAACTGGGCATGTGCGTTGCAGACTTCTAAATGTTTAAAGATTTTTTGGTTTGAACATTTCTTCATATATATATATATATATAGATGTGTGATTAAGCCCTGACATCTGGTTGGTTCAATATATTTTATTAGTAAAGGGTAAGGAAATTTAGAAAAGTGATTCAAAATGTTTGGGCATAAAGCTTTAGTGGTTGAAGATTTGGTGTGCATCCATGGTAAATGAGGCTCTTGTTGCGTGCTATGTGGGAGCTTGGCAGCCTTGGCTACTTTAGATTTAGATGATTGGATCATCTCATATTCCAACGAGTTTCCTTTACTTGATGTAACCTAATAATTTGAAGAGTATTTTTAACTTGTAGTACTTTTATGGACCCAAATCTATTGTAGTTTGAATATACGTTTAGACGCTTGACTTAAAAATGTTTGTTTTGGTAAACTTGCTATTGTTGGTTCTTGAATTGAACCATTTTTTTTATTTATCATTATGTAGGGGTATATAAATATGTGTGTTTAAGACTTGTATTGAGTATTGAGAAGTATAATTAAGTTTATCATATATGTATGCTTTTAAGATTTATATTGGTTTTATTTTAGAATATATTTATTATATATATAATTTATTCATATAATGTCTATCTCAAAATGGTACATTAAAACGTACCAGTACAGAAATATTCCGTTTTAGTGCTTCAACTAGAACGGAATTCAAAATTTTGCTTGAGAGTCTTCAAGTCAACTATGATAGAAACTGCTTATGGAAACTATAGAAATACAAATTCTAGGAACTTGTTCCTGGTTTTTCATCGTCGAATAATGCAATGAAGATCTTCAAGGGTGGACCTCAAAGAGACATAAAGTCCTGGCAAGGGTCTCTGAGGATGGGCCTCTAGGACATTTGTTTGTGTGAGTGTATATTTGATAACCGAGCGTAGGACCATCTGTTGTTGACAAAGAGAGCATATTTTAACGAAGAAAGTGTATTTCGTACTTGGGAACTATTTTTGTTTTCCTTGGTTCTAGTGGATTTCTTGCTCTCTTAAGGCAATTTTACGTTGGTGTTAAGGTTTGAGTTAGTTTGTTGTAACTTGTACTTAGTGGTCAGAGAGCCCATCAACCTATAAGTCCATCTTAGGTAGTTTCCAAGCTCATCGACTCGTTTCGAAGGCAACCCACATGAGAAGTTAGGGACTTTGGAGGTTCATTTCGAAAGTAATCCACTGGCAGTGGTTATGGTGAAAGGTAGCCCTGGTCTCATACGCGTATCTGACACTTCTCTCTAAGGCAACAGGAGCTTCACTCGACCATGTTTTGGCGGGAGGCTTGCTCGACCACTTTGATGAGGTAGTGGGAGGATTGCTCATCCTCTTTGCTGAGGCATAAGTGTTAACCCCGATCGCATGCATGTGTGTTAACTTGGTTGCTTGTTTTGTGAGGGCCCAAGTACTTGACTCTTGAAGTGCTCTAGATTTTTGTGCGAGTGTTAATCCTAGTCTCATGCATGTGCATTAAGCCTATTTGTCAGTTTGTGGGAGGCTAAAGTGCTTGACTTTAGGGTGGACTGACTTTCTTATGCGAGTGTCAGCCTCGGTCACATGCACGCATGCTAACATTTCTCACTTGGTAGGAGGCTTTCTCAACTACGCTATTGTGGTGGGAGGCTTGCTCTATCGCACTGCTATGCGAAGGTATATGTGTGCCTTGTTTAATGTGCCAGGAGGTTCCAGTGTTTGACTTTAGGATGACCTGACTGTTCTAAGAAGTTTTCACAAAAAACCAAACTGATTAGTTTAAATAATCCAAGTCATGAGTTTGAGACTTGCAAACCTGAGTCATGACCGAATGTTTGGTGATAGTTTGATTTCTGGAGTGTTCAAGTTTGGACAGGGAGACAACCCATTGTTAGGATTTTCCTTTCACTCTCTTCTTTTATTGGAGTGCAACGAGGGCTCGAGGCACCTTTATGAGCCTTGATGTAATAGCCCGCTAGAAATTCAATGGTGAAATTTCTTAGACTTTAGGAACTCGTGAAAACTCCGTAAGTTTTCACGAATCGACTAATCGCATAGGTTTTAGTCTGTCAACATAGTTAGTGTTATCACTCACTATGGTGCCAGAAATGCGATTTTAATTGTTTGAGATAGTTAGAAGTGTCAGAATACATTATAGTCTACACCACTAGGCTCAATTGAATATTTAGGATTTTTCAGTACAAAGTTTATTACGTTTTTTTTTGGAGTGAATAGTAACCTTGATAAGCGTACTAACTGCAACGTTTTCAAAATCACAGTGTGGAATGTCCAAATTAGGTTAGAGAAGTTTTATTTGGACACTTGGCAAGATCTTAACCACACATAATGAATAGTATTAGATACTTGGCACAAAGTGAAACCATTAGATGGAATTGTGAAGGAAATCAAGGTGTGAGATCACGCCATCTAAGCAAAACCTTTTTCATCTGATCAACCAAATTGAGCCAGATTAAAGAGGGTTTCAACCCTAGTGAAACCCTAAATGGTTGGAATCTATTTGAAACCCCAAAAACTTGGTTGAAACCGAAACCCTAAACGGTTTCCCCAAACCCTAAAGTTGGCCTTCAAACCCTTTTGATCCAATTTCTAGCATTGTGTTTAATCACTTGATTAAATCACTTCCACATGCTATTAATTTCTCAAATTCTTATTATGACATCTTTATCCAACATTTTAAACCTTGAAATTTGATTGGGCCAAGAAAAATTGGATTTGGGCTTGATAGCATCTCAAACCCTAACCAAACCCCATTTAAACCCCAAATTGAAGTCCACTTGGTTGAGGCCCACTAAGGCCCACGAATTTGGCCACCTTGGCAAAGCTTCTTGGAGAAGTTTCCTCCCCCACTTGGCAGACCATTCATTGCATCAAGTTGCACTCAATAATATGGAGGAACCCACCCCATCAAGTCCCATGTCTCATAGCTTTTGTAGGTTGTCCTTTGCCCCCCACTATCCTCTACTTTATGTCACATGTCTACCTTCACTCAATGATCATTAAGGTCCATATATTCCCCCTACAGAAGACTTGAGTCGTGCAAGACACACTTACTTCACTTTAATCNAATGAGGCTCTTGTTGCGTGCTATGTGGGAGCTTGGCAGGCTTGGCTACTTTAGATTTAGATGATTGGATCATCTCATATTCCAACGAGTTTCCTTTACTTGATGTAACCTAATAATTTGAAGAGTATTTTTAACTTGTAGTACTTTTATGGACCCAAATCTATTGTAGTTTGAATATACGTTTAGACGCTTGACTTAAAAATGTTTGTTTTGGTAAACTTGCTATTGTTGGTTCTTGAATTGAACCATTTTTATTTATTTATCATTATGTAGGGGTATATAAATATGTGTGTTTAAGACTTGTATTGAGTATTGAGAAGTATAATTAAGTTTATCATATATGTATGCTTTTAAGATTTATATTGGTTTTATTTTAGAATATATTTATTATATATATAATTTATTCATATAATGTCTATCTCAAAATGGTACATTAAAACGTACCAGTACAGAAATATTCCGTTTTAGTGCTTCAACTAGAACGGAATTCAAAATTTTGCTTGAGAGTCTTCAAGTCAACTATGATAGAAACTGCTTATGGAAACTATAGAAATACAAATTCTAGGAACTTGTTCCTGGTTTTTCATCGTCGAATAATGCAATGAAGATCTTCAAGGGTGGACCTCAAAGAGACATAAAGTCCTGGCAAGGGTCTCTGAGGATGGGCCTCTAGGACATTTGTTTGTGTGAGTGTATATTTGATAACCGAGCGTAGGACCATCTGTTGTTGACAAAGAGAGCATATTTTAACGAAGAAAGTGTATTTCGTACTTGGGAACTATTTTTGTTTTCCTTGGTTCTAGTGGATTTCTTGCTCTCTTAAGGCAATTTTACGTTGGTGTTAAGGTTTGAGTTAGTTTGTTGTAACTTGTACTTAGTGGTCAGAGAGCCCATCAACCTATAAGTCCATCTTAGGTAGTTTCCAAGCTCATCGACTCGTTTCCGAAGGCAACCCACATGAGAAAGTTAGGGACTTTGGAGGTTCATTGTCGAAAGTAATCCACTGGCAGTGGTTATGGTGAAAGGTAGCCCTGGTCTCATACGCGTATACTGACACTTCTCTCTAAGGCAACATGAGCTTCACTCGACCATGTTTTGGAAGGAGGCTTGCTCGACCACTTTGATGAGGTAGTGGGAGGATTGCTCATCCTCTTTGCTGAGGCATAAGTGTTAACCCCGATCGCATGCATGTGTGTTAACCTTGGTTGCTTGTTTTGTGAGGGCCCAAGTACTTGACTCTTGAAGTGCTCTAGATTTTTGTGCGAGTGTTAATCCTAGTCTCATGCATGTGCATTAAGCCTATTTGTCAGTTTCGTGGGAGGCTAAAGTGCTTGACTTTAGGGTGGACTGACTTTCTTATGCGAGTGTCAGCCTCGGTCACATGCACGCATGCTAACATTTCTCACTTGGTAGGAGGCTTTCTCAACTACGCTATTGTGGTGGGAGGCTTGCTCTATCGCACTGCTATGCGAAGGTATATGTGTGCCTTGTTTAATGTGCCAGGAGGTTCCAGTGTTTGACTTTAGGATGACCTGACTGTTCTAAGAAGTTTTCACAAAAAACCAAACTGATTAGTTTAAATAATCCAAGTCATGAGTTTGAGACTTGCAAACCTGAGTCATGACCGAATGTTTGGTGATAGTTTGATTTCTGGAGTGTTCAAGTTTGGACAAGGAGACAACCCATTGTTAGGATTTTCCTTTCACTCTCTTCTTTTATTGGAGTGTAGTGAGGGCTCGAGGCACCTTTATGAGCCTTGAGGACCTTGGTAAAGATTCAATGCACCTGAGTGAGTGCTCTAGGGTAGTTTGTTATGGTAAAGATAAAGAGTTGAGGTGCCAAAGTAATGCTCAAAGGCAACCCCACAGTTGGTGCTCAAGGTTAGGTAGATGGGCTTTTTTTCGGGTAAGGGTTGATCGTTATTATGCATCCTCTTTATTCCACTTATTTGCCCTGGGGATGTGCATTACCTTAACTTGCTTTTGGTTAAGACTAGGGAGTAAAGTTTGTTTTTGCTCATTCATCCTTATGGATTCTCTTGGAATCTTAATAAGCTTTGTGGGAAAACCCTAGAAAAACCAAAATTCGATAGTGAAAATAAAATCCAAACAGCAAGTTTGAGAAAGGCAAACCTGAGCCATTTAGCTACTACTTTTAATTTTTGCTTGACGAAAATTGTTGCTACTAAATGATTTTTGCCTGATGGAAATTGTTTGCCATTTAGTGATTTTTGTTGACAGAGATTGTCCGTCTCAGTGTGGTTTTTGTTTGTTGGAGATTGTTTGTCGGAGATTGTTTGTCTTTGAGTGGCTTTGTTGGATGGAGATTGTTCGTCTTTAAGTGGTTTTTGCCTGATGGTGGTTGTCCGTACTTGGGTGTTTTTTATTCATCTAGCCTGCGTGTTCTCTTGTGTTGCTTGTGTGTATGGGGTCTCATTAGGGGTGTAAAAAAAAACCGATAAACCGGACCAGACCAGACCAAACCGGTGGCATCGGTCCAGTCCCAAGGTTGGTTCGGTCCGGTACCGATTTTAGTTTTCTTAAAACCGGTCAAAATCGGTCCGGTTTCAATTAAAAAAAACCGGACCGGACCGATTTATATATATATTAATTTTTTATATTGTATATAATATTTATATATAATATATAACTATATATAAAATAGTTTTGTATTATATGATAAATTACTAATTAATAATATTAAATTTTAAAATCTTATATCATTTTGTTATTGTATTAATATTTACAATATTATATAGTGCATATTAATAGTTATACTAATACTATATCACTATATATTATAATATATTTATAATATATCATTATAGTCTATAATACAATTATAATATATATTATAATATACTACAATATATTATCACTATAGTATTATATACTATTATATACTATATTATATAATATATAAATAGTACATTAAAACCGGTAAAACCGACCGAATCGGACCGGAAACCGGTAAAACTGGAGTACCGGTTTAGGAAGGTAATCAGTGCGTAATCGGTTTTGAAAAATGCAAAACCGGTACATATCGGTTTGGTCCTAAATTTTGTCCAAAACCAGATCGAATTGGATCGGTTACACCCCTAGGTCTCATGGTTGAGCCCAGGAGGCCTGAGCATTGTTGATTCAGATCGACTCACAAACTATGTTGTATGTAAGCTTTTCTATTATTGTGTTCCTATTTTTTCATTCTCTTTTGAAACCTTGTAGAATTCTGGGGAGTTGTATTGGTGGAAAACTCAACTCCAAACTTGTTAGTATAAGTAAAATGGCAAGTTTTGGGGGCGAGCTTCATTGCTATAGGGCAACATTCATAGCTTGCCAGTGAGCCCCTTGGTTGTAGGAAGTGAGCTTTAAGTGCTCGCTTGAACCTTTATTTTGCTTGAAAGTGAGCTTTAGTGCTAGCCAATGAGCTTTTATTTGCTCGGAAGCGAGCTTTAGTGCCTGCCCAAACTTTTTCCATGCATGTGGGCTATGTTTGCTACCTGAGCATGCTTCATTGTGCACCTTGATCATTGCTCGTCTGAGACTCCTTCCATGCGGGTGGGCTGAGTGCTTTGGTCATTGGGACATTGCTCAGTCGAGACTCTGTTGCTCGAGTCTCTCCACCGTTGGGGCTAGCTTCATTGCTTGCCTGAGGGTCTCCATGTACGTGCGGGTTGGGTGCTTGCCTTTCATAATTTTTCACTAGGGATGGGCATTGTTGCTCTATTGTGAGCCATGCGTTTTGCAGGTGGTGAGCTCCATGGCTCAAATGTGATGCTTATTACGTGGGACGAGCTAAGTGCCCGCACTTGTGCTTGGAGGCAAGCTACAATGATAGCCCACAATCCTTGTTGCTTGGGGCAAGCTAGTGGTCGACTTACCTGTTGCCTTAGGCAAGCATCATTTCTTGCCCGATATTTATTGCGTGGGTGCGCTAATTGTTTGCCATTTTGCGCTCGGGGGTGAGGCATTGCTTGCCCATGATGCAAATGGAACAAGTGCCTGCCACGCCTTTTGCTTATGATGAGCCACAATGCTCGCTCATTGGGGGCAAGGTACTTGTCGACTGCTTGGCTGCGACCCATATTTGTTGCTTGAGGGGGGGCGGTGGTGGTTTATTGCCCACTGTGGACACTTTAGTTCGAGGCGGGCACTTGCTCGTTATTTGTGATGAGTAGAATTGCTCTCACGTGTATTACTCATGGCAAACATGGTTCACCCAAGTTTTTACCTTGTGATCCATCTTCAATCTGGCGAGAGAAGTGCTTGCTAGGCGTGTGTAGCCTAGTGAGCTTTGTTGCAGACATTGCTCGCTTGAAGCCTACATGTTGGTTGCTCGCCCGTGAGCCATGCTTTTTGAGGGAGAAGCTTCATTGCTCACCCGTGGTGCAGGCAGACCAAGTGCATGTCGCACTTGTTGCTCGGGGTTGATTTAAGTTCATGTCACGTCAAGCTAAGTTTCTGTTTCAGTTCAATTATGTCAACTCATGCCATGTTATGTCATGTCACATTATGCTTATTATTTTATGCCATGTTATGTTATATTTACTTTTGATTTTGATGGTGCATTCATACCTTTATTTCTATGCATACATCATTAACCTGTGTGAAAGTTTTCTGTTAACTTGCTGAGATTTGTAATCAAATCTCACCGTGGTAGTCCCAACTACCATTCCCCCCGAATGGTAGGCGATGTGTCAGGTTCAGAACAGGGAGCACCGATAGGCTGGAGGATGTTGACTAGACGCCGCAGATGCGATGCAGAGTTTTCAGCTTCTATAGTTAGTTTTTTTTTGGGACAGTATTCTAACCTTGTTAATTGAGTTACGCGAGTTACTCGATGAACTGGTTCAATAAGTGTATTTTGGTACTGTAATATAGAGTCTAGTCACCCATGTTTTGAGATTACAGTCTTCTGAGACCCGTACTGTAATCGTGGTTATTTATTTTGTTAAGTATGCATGGATTATGTTTTAATTATTTGGGATGTTATAAGTTCGGTGCATAGTATAAAAAAAAAAAAGAATTATCCGCTGCGAATATTGCATAATGCTAGATGCATGTTAGGAACATTGCATCCTATATATCATGTACGGGGGCAGGTAACCTTGTGTTACATGTCTCGACGCTTCAGATGTCCGTCCGATCCCAAACGGAAATCTGAGGGCGTCACACTTGAGAACCTTGGTAAAGATTCAATGCACCTGAGTGAGTGCTCTAGGGTAGTTTGTTATGGTAAAGATAAAGAGTTGAGGTGCCAAAGTAATGCTCAAAGGCGACCCCACAGTTGGTGCTCAAGGTTAGGTAGATGGGCTTTTTTTCGGGTAAGGGTTGATCGTTATTATGCATCCTCTTTATTCCACTTATTTGCCCTGGGGATGTGCATTACCTTAAATTGCTTTTGGTTAAGACTAGGGAGTAAAGTTTGTTTTTGCTCATTCATCCTTATGGATTCTCTTGGAATCTTAATAAGCTTTGTGGGAAAACCCTAGAAAAACCAAAATTCGATAGTGAAAATAAAATGCAAACAGCAAGTTTGAGAAAGGCAAACCTGAGCCATTTAGCTACTACTTTTAATTTTTGCTTGACGGAGATTGTTGCTACTAAATGATTTTTGCCTGATGGAAATTGTTTGCCATTTAGTGATTTTTGTTGACAGAGATTGTCCGTCTCAGTGTGGTTTTTGTTTGTTGGAGATTGTTTGTCGGAGATTGTTTGTCTTTGAGTGGCTTTGTTGGATGGAGATTGTTCGTCTTTAAGTGGTTTTTGCCTGATGGTGGTTGTCCGTACTTGGGTGTTTTTTATTCATCTAGCCTGCGTATTCTCTTGTGTTGCTTGTGTGTATGGGGTCTCATTAGGGGTGTAAAAAAAACCAATAAACCGGACCGGACGGACCAAACCGGTGGCATCGGTCCAGTCCCAAGGTTGGTTCGGTCCGGTACCGGTTTTAGTTTTCTTAAAACCGGTCAAAATCGGTCCGGTTTCAATTTTTCTTTTTCTAAAACCGGACCGGACCGATTTATATATATATTAATTTTTTATATTGTATATAATATTTATATATAATATATAACTATATATAAAATAGTTTTGTATTATATGATAAATTACTAATTAATATAGCATTAAATTTTAAAATCTTATATCATTTTGCTTATTGTATTAATAGTTATACTAATATTATATAGTGCATATTAATAGTTATACTAATACTATATCACTATATATTATAATATACTATAATATATCATTATAGTCTATAATACAATTATAATATATATTATAATATACTACAATATATTATCACTATAGTATTATATACTATATATATATACTATATTATATAATATATAATATAGTACATTAAAACCGGTAAAACCGACCGAACCGGACCGGAAACCGGTAAAACCGGAGTACCGGTTTAGGAAGGTAACCGGTGCGTAATCGGTTTTGAAAAATGCAAAACCGGTACATATCGGTTTGGTCCTAAATTTTGTCCAAAACCAGATCGAATTGGATCGGTTACACCCCTAGGTCTCATGGTTGAGCCCAGGAGGCCTGAGCATTGTTGATTCAGATCGACTCACAAACTATGTTGTATGTAAGCTTTTCTATTATTGTGTTCCTATTTTTTCATTCTCTTTTGAAACCTTGTAGAATTCTGGGGAGTTGTATTGGTGGAAAACTCAACTCCAAACTTGTTAGTATAAGTAAAATGGCAAGTTTTGGGGGCGAGCTTCATTGCTATAGGGCAACATTCATAGCTTGCCAGTGAGCCCCTTGGTTGTAGGAAGTGAGCTTTAAGTGCTCGCTTGAACCTTTATTTTGCTTGAAAGTGAGCTTTAGTGCTAGCCAATGAGCTTTTATTTGCTCGGAAGCGAGCTTTAGTGCCTGCCCAAACTTTTTCCATGCATGTGGGCTATGTTTGCTACCTGAGCATGCTTCATTGTGCACCTTGATCATTGCTCGTCTGAGACTCCTTCCATGCGGGTGGGCTGAGTGCTTTGGTCATTGGGACATTGCTCAGTCGAGACTCTGTTGCTCGAGTCTCTCCACCGTTGGGGCTAGCTTCATTGCTTGCCTGAGGGTCTCCATGTACGTGCGGGTTGGGTGCTTGCCTTTCATAATTTTTCACTAGGGATAAGCATTGTTGCTCTATTGTGAGCCATGCGTTTGCAGGTGGTGAGCTCCATGGCTCAAATGTGATGCTTATTACGTGGGACGAGCTAAGTGCCCGCACTTGTGCTTGGAGGCAAGCTACAATGATAGCCCACAATCCTTGTTGCTTGGGGCAAGCTAGTGGTCGACTTACCTGTTGCCTTAGGCAAGCATCATTTCTTGCCCGATATTTATTGCGTGGGTGCGCTAATTGTTTGCCATTTTGCGCTCGGGGGTGAGGCATTGCTTGCCCATGATGCAAATGGAACAAGTGCCTGCCACGCCTTTTGCTTATGATGAGCTACAATGCTCGCTCATTGGGGGCAAGGTACTTGTCGACTGCTTGGCTGCGACCCATATTTGTTGCTTGAGGGGGGGCGGTGGTGGTTTATTGCCCACTGTGGACACTTTAGTTCGAGGCGGGCACTTGCTCGTTATTTGTGATGAGTAGAATTGCTCTCACGTGTATTACTCATGGCAAACATGGTTCACCCAAGTTTTTACCTTGTGATCCATCTTCAATCTGGCGAGAGAAGTGCTTGCTAGGCGTGTGTAGCCTAGTGAGCTTTGTTGCAGACATTGCTCGCTTGAAGCCTACATGTTGGTTGCTCGCCCGTGAGCCATGCTTTTTGAGGGAGAAGCTTCATTGCTCACCCGTGGTGCAGGCAGACCAAGTGCATGTCGCACTTGTTGCTCGGGGTGAGTCTCATTGCTCGCGTCCTAATGGTGAGGTTGAACATTCGCCCACTTCACGTTCAACCTACATGTGCATACATACATCACGCCATGCACCGATTTCTTTCTTTCTTTTTCTTTTTTGTTTTAGATGGTCCTAATGTAATCAAAAGAAATACCCAATGAAGGAGAAAGGAAAGTAATAGGGATACTTATTTGCCTTTTTGGAGGAGATCTTGCAAGCATGTTGATCATTCTTTTTTTGTTTGGAGGGTGATAAATCTCAATCCGACAGGCAGTGCCAAATTGTTAATGTATTTTTATTTTTACATAATCAAAACCCAACAATACGACTGAATGGCCCAACAATATGTTTGAATGGCCCACAATGACAGCTTGGGCATTGATATAGTGCTCAGATGTTCATCGCTGAAATAAATTATAAATATATCATATAAACTATAAATAAAGAGAGTGACACTAAAATTTATATGGTTCGACATAAAAAACCTAAGTTTAAGGATAGTTTGGCGGAGAAATCCACTATATTTAGGTGATTTTATAGTCTCGATGTATAGGGTCTGCTACTAAGTGCGTGTGCAAGGTCGTATAAGTGAGGATGTCGTCCCATCTTTCCACATCGTCTATCTTACTGCACTATCCCTGAGCCTCATTCTTAACTTGACTTGTGAGCTGGCTATACTTCGGTCGCTGGGCCTCTCGGAATGAGTTAGACCCAGCCCGATACGGGTGTAAACATTCCTTCTAATTATTTTCTTATATTCAAAGTATACATCATAAACATGTGGAGACTGCTGTTAGAAGAAAAGAAAGGTAAAGAAGGCTTTTGGGCATTTTTTGGATTGGGTCCGAATTTAATTATAGCAATATGGATTGTCCTTGAAGCCCAATAGTATCAGCTCTCTGATGGCTCAAGCTCGAGCCCAACCACTCGTTTTGCTTTGACCCTTTGTCGGAGCTCCAGCGGTGGTCTCACGGCGGATCCTCTGTAGTTTGAATCCGGATCTAAGTCACTGTCCCAACTCCTCTCTCTCTCTCTCCCACTCTAGGTACTAGACTTGCAGCCCGAACTCTTGACCTAAGCTCACTGACCCGGAGTCCGCATTCCAGACTTTCCTAATGGCCCGCTTTCCAAGACCGACTATCTCGCTCTTCCTCATACTCTCCTTCCAAATCATCTTCTCCGCAATCGCTTTCGGATCGGATTTTCAAGAATCAGATGAAGAAGAATTCTCGGAAGAGTTGCTGCTGAGACCTTTACCCGATCGGAAAGTATTAGCGCATTTCCATTTCGAGAGCAGAGCTCCGCCTTCCCTCTCCGACTCCCATGGCCGCCACCACCACCTCTTCCCCAAAGCTATTGCTCAGCTGGTACGTGTCTGTTTCCTATTCTTAGCCTCTGTTCGTTTCTAAGAAAGTTTTGGAGAGTGAGATATGTAATAGGGAACAGAAAGTTAATTTCATGGATCTTGCAGTCTCGTGCTTTTGAATATGGTTTCTAAAACCCCAGCTCAGTAAATTTCTTTGATAATTGACAGAAAAAGAAAGGTATTATCTATTAGTGCTAAAAATAAAAAGAGTGTGAGAGAACAAAAAATGAATGGCTACTGTTTCTATTGGGGTTTATCAGAGTAACAACAACATAGGTTTATGCTATGTGACTAATGTTCTCCACTCAACTTCAAGCACTGTTATTGAATTACATCCCCTAGCAAATGTGATTATATGCTATTTTGAAATTCAAGTTACGCACTTGCTCAGTTCATTTGGATGAAAATATACCCTTCCTTTACTTGCACCTTGATTACCAAGCCAAATACATGGCAATACTGATTGCTACCTCAAAAAGTTTTAAATTATTTTTTGCATTCATAACACGATGTTACTCGCCTTATTCTCAAATTTGCATGTCCAATTTCTTTCTTCCATGTCCCCTAATTGCCTTTGTTTGGTCACCTTTTTTCTGGTTTTTTATTAATTGATGTTTTTTGAAACTTTGATCGTATTGCTTGGGCAGGTTCAAAAATTTCGAGTCAAGGAAATGGAATTATCTTTTACGCAAGGTCGATGGAACTATGATCGCTGGGGTGGATTTGACCCCATCTCAAGCAGCAATGCGAAGCCTCCTGGAGTGGAATTATGGGCTGCCTTTGATGTCCCTCAGTATCTGGTAGATGCTTCTTGGAAGAATCTAACCCATACTCTTTCGGGTCTTTTCTGTGCTTCAATCAACTTCCTAGAGTCTTCTACCACTTATTCTGCACCTGAATGGAGCTTTCATCCTTCTTCAGGCAGTCTGAGGTATGGCACATTGCCCCGTGAGGCTGTTTGCACTGAGAACCTAACTCCTTGGTTGAAGCTCCTTCCATGTCGAGACAAAGCTGGGCTTTCTGTCTTAATGGACAGGCCTTCTATATATAGAGGATTTTATCATTCTCAGCAGTTGCGCTTGACCTCACCTGAATTTGAGGGCAGGCTGGAATCAGGAATTGTACTAAAACAAACACTTACGGTTGTTCTTCAGCCTGATAGTCAGAGAGCTAGTAATATTTACTCCAGTGAAACTAAATTACAACCAAGCTGGTCTTTGAGTTCGATTTTTGGGAGAAAAGTCACCTCAAGGTGTGTTCTTGCCAAGTCTAGTAATATTTACCTTCAACTTGAGGGAGGTCTAGTAACTGAACTAGAGAATGTGCAGAAGGAGAATGTGATATCTTGGATTGATAATGTGGGCTCTGAAGGTTGGAGGACCAACCCTTTCTTTGATTTGTCTGTTAATCCTGATAGCGTGCTCAGAGAAGTGAATAGCTTGCATGGCAGTAGCTCATCTGTTCTTTACGAATATTCAGTTGCAAAGTACAGTGACTCTCGGCCATTTGATTTAGGCCTTACATGGAAGTCTCCTGTAGTTTGGTCGTGCCCACAAGCTCCATTACATGCTAGTAGGTTCTTAATGGGCAGTGGGAATGAAAGGGGTGCTATTGCAATATCCTTAATATCCACAGGATCGAATGAGCATTTCCTGGGGGCTAATATTGTTGAAGACAGGTGTAAGTTGGAAGTTGACATTTTCCAAGTGGTGCCTTGGTATGTTAAAGTTTATTATCATACTCTTCGAGTTTTTGTCGATGGACAACCTCAGGCAGTCACTGATGTTGTAGAGAAAATGCGTGTTTCACCTTCTGAAGACAAGGTATTGCCTGGGGTTATGGAGCTGGTCCTAAAATTTCCTTGTGACGTAAAATCAGCTGCTTTAACATTAGAGTTTGATAAGGTATGAATCTATGATTTAGCATTCCTTCAACAATGTTTTATTGGATTATTTTTGGATGAGCATATTCTTTTGGACCAGAGCCTTGCTGTTGTATGATTGAATCACATATCTTCTCAATTCAAAACATAATGCTACTTAGAGTGAAAGACTACCGGTGGTGTTATGGGTTACATAGGTGTAAAAAGAAGGTGTATGAAAAGTGTTACATGGTGTCCATGACGTAACTTGAATATCTTATAATAGTGAATCTTTCTTATTTGTTGAAATGAATTCATAATTTAGACCCGGACATGTCTGGTAATGTACTTAATATGTATAGATTGTCAAATTCAGCAGTTTGGACTTTCATCAACCACCTCCAAACAAAAAGAAGACAAAAAGGTAGTTGAAATGCTCTACTATTATCTATTATATGATTTGTACTCATCAGTAGTTACCTCCCCTAATTATTAGCTTTTCGAATGATTGGCATTCAACATTGCAAGTTATAATATCAGAAACTATTGGAGGTGTTTACCATAACATGTAAAGTGCATCTTTATTGTGCATTTGGTTTTACACTACAAAATTGTTGATATTCTTGTTTACCATATGATGTCTCCATAGGGATTTTTGCACATTGATGAATATCCTCCAGATGCTAATCAAGGGTTTGACATTCCATCAGCAATAATAAGCTTCCCTAATTTTCATGCAAGAACACATTATTTTGAAGATAACTCTTTGAAAAAGTCGCCTATGTTGTCTATGTTTCAGGTATCATCCACTCTTTGTATATCATTGGTAATAAGTGTGCTTTCGATTTCTTCGACTGCTCTGATGGACAGTCTGGATTTTTGGTGCAGGAAAAGAGTCGTGTTCAATCTTACTCAGAAGTCTTGCTTGTACCCTTGACAACTCCTGATTTTAGCATGCCTTACAATGTGATCACAATTACATGCACAGCATTTGCATTATATTTTGGATCTTTACTCAATGTGCTTCGAAGACGTGTTGGCGAGGAGGAAAGATTTCTTAAAAATCGAGGTAACTCATCTGTTGGTGTTGGCCATTTTTATTTAGTTAAGATAATTCAAATTTGTAGGCCAATGAGTAAGCAACCACTTTTCATGATTTAGACGACAGTATTTGTAATCCTTTGTATAAAATATAGGAGGTGGTGAATGGGATCCCACATTCCCTAGGGGGAGGAGGAGTTCTTGCCCTTTATAAGGATTTTAAGGGGTCTGATTTTGGATGGGAACGAATGAAGAACTACTAAGTCGTCCCAAATTCTAACTTTGACTAATCCTTTTAGAGCACAAGTCTAGATATGGCTTGTGGTTTTTTATGCTGTTGCGAATGGTATCAAAACAATCATAGTCAAAAGTGTGGGACTTGAGCTGCCCCACCTATACGGAATGGCCTGACAAGGACATCAAGTATTTGAGAGGAAGAGATTGTAATGTCCTGTATTGAACATAAGAAGTGGTGATCTAGGATTTCACATTACTTGGAGGGAGAAGGGTTTTTTTCCCTTTCCAAGGAGTTTCAATTATAATCTTGATTAGTTATTTTGAAGTATTATTCTGGATGTGGCTTGGACTTTCATTGGGTTGGTACAAATAATATCAGAACAATCTCAGCTAGAAGTGTCAGACTTGAGCTGTGCCAGCTAGGACAGAATGGCCTTATGAGGTCCTCAAAGATCTAGGAGGGGAAATTGTAATACCATGTATTGAGTATGTAGGTGGTGAAGGTGGTGAATGATATCTTGTGGGAGGGAGAAGTTTTTGGCCTTTATAATAATTCCAAGGAACTCTAATTGTAACCTTGACTAGTCCTTTTGTAGTATTAGCTCAGATGTGATTTGAGATTTCTTTGTGCCATTACAGTATTGGACATAATAACTGTCATCACTTGTGGTGGTGAAAACCATCTATGATCTAAGTCCATTTTGTTAGGTTGGGTTGCATGGAATCATTTAAGAATATATCCGTCGAGATTAATAAACGACTATATTAGAACTTCTGAGTGTGAGTTTGTCCATGTATCTCTGCTGGCTAGGATAGAAAAACCATATCATCAATCGCCATTCAACTTGGTTCAATTCAATAAAACCTTAATCTTAGCCAATGGTCTTTTTTATAGTTAGTGGAAAATTTTATTGAAGAAGAAGAGCAGCCTCAAGCATACAGCAAGTATGTAAGAGGACCACAACTATACCGCTAGAATATGAGAGGACCTCCAAGGGATTCCACTCTAACATATGAAGTTAGGAAAACAAACCCAAAGAGAGAAAGATGGAAGACTGCCCAAGGACTGTCATCCACTGAAATAGCACTTGAGAATAATCTTTCAGCATGCTCAAAGGAAGCTCTGCTCCATTATAAGTCTGATTTTCAACTAAATGCTAAGAAGTTAAGAACAGTACATAATTTTTTTTGATAATTAACAATATATATTTGTTTGTGTGTGCAAAAGAAAGATCGTCAAAGAAGAATAAAGAAGAGATCTTACCTACCTTAATTTATTTTTAACTATTCAACGAGTCTTAGTTACATTAGTCTCAATGTTCTAGGATTTGGACAACAAATTATAGTGCAACACATTGTAATACCACTTTTTTCTTCTTACTTCATTCACTAAGATGCTGAAGTGTTTATTTAAGACGAATCACTTCCCCATTTTCCATAAATGCGACCAAGTATCCAATAGATATATGAAGTGAATTAGGTGTATTCACATGTATACTTCCAGTGTACCTGGAATATGCTTATTAATAAAATTTCTTATTACTTATAAAAAAAAAGATATATGAAGTGAATTAATCAACCCTCTATCTAAAAGTAGAGAGAAGAAAACTTTCTTACCCTGATAGTTCATCAGTTAGAGATTTGAAATTCCTTCAAATGTTGCCAGATACAAGCCGTTTTAGGTATTTTCTTCTCTTGTTTATATCCAAAGAGAAACATAAGGTAAAAATGTTATGGGGTAACTCTGGAAATCCAATTTTCTTTCTCCCGCCGGAATTGTTGAAGTCATGTAGGTTGAGTAATCATCATTCTTATCTTCAGAACGAAGATGTAACTTAGCCTTGTGATTAATATTCTATAATTTAACTGGCTTCTTGTTATCAGCTTCTAATGCTTGATTTTCATTATGCTGCTTGCAGCTGCCAAGAAAGCTAGTCGGCTTGCTCAGCTGCTATCCATGTTGTCTGCCAAGATTAGAGGAAAAAAATGGGAACCTCCCCAGTCACCTTCGGCTTCATCATCATTCATCAGCTTGAAACTTATAGTTAAAGTTGTGTTGGTGACTGGGATTGCCATTGCTTGGCAATATTATTCCGAATGATGACATTGGTAACCAACTAGATACTTCCATGTACAATACCTGCATTTGAGTTTAGTGTACAATATGAGCCTTCAATTCCAAAACTAACACCCAGATTTTTAGGAGTGGGTTATACACAGTTTTTTGAAAAACTCGTATTGAATGAATTGGTTAATATGGAAATCTGGACAGCCTTGTTCAAGAAATTTCTTATTTAGTTACCAATTATCATTTATTCTTCAATTTTCCGTAACTAAGTAATCACAATTCTACCATTTAAGTTCCAAACATGATTTATCATATTTACAAATGAATTCATGATATTTTCTTTGTTTGGATGAACCAAGTAATTTGGTGTGTGTATGTGTGTTTTTTTTTTTTTTTTTTTTGGGTGGGGGATGAATGAAGTGTCGTATATAGAGATGAACAATAATAGATGAAACCGGTCACTGACATTTAACATTAATCATACAAGGTAGTTATTTAGGGACAAATTAAATTATTAAAGCTGTTCAGTTGAACCTCTCACTTGAACTCTACTGGAATTCATTTTCCTCCACAACGGTTGCCAACAAGCCAATAATTCTACAATTTTTCAACTCCAAAGTAGTATCCATGCCGTGGAGAACATAAACAGAGCAAGGAAAAAAAGTAAAAGACAAATAAAAGAGAGTTGAGTCAGTCAATCGAAAAAGAAACTTAAATTTATTGTTATTTTTTATTATAGGCTAGTGGAGATGGCGTGTCAGCGCATGAACAGAAATAATAGATCCGTTTGAGTATTGGAGTACCTCAGGTACTCTCAACACTTCTTACTACTATTCATTACTTTATTATTATTTTTCACTTACTTTTACTACTATTTAATACTTTTTATTACTATTTATTATTTTATTATTACTTTTCACCTGCTTTTTATTACTATTCATAACTCTTCTCAATACTTCTCTACATCCAAACCCACTCAACTTTCAAAAATTAGCATGCTACTTTCCGACAAGTGTTTGGAGGGAGGGGGAGAATCACAAACATTTTAAGGATATTTGAGCGTAGAATTTTACAGTATATAATAGTATTTCTTAAAACTTTGGAGGGGGTAGTAGTGTCACAATCCCCAGGAGATTTGCCCGGGACCACACTTCGGCACGACTCATGGAGGGTCAGGACAGTCACATGACTGGCCTACTTGCATGCCTTGGCTCAAACCATGACACGCAGCGGGCGACCGTGGAGGCTACTGACCGCGCGCAAACCATGCGTGTGCCCTTGAGCGTACATCTGCGCACATGCATGCGCGCCCCCACATCACTTAGCGAGGCCAATGGTGCGCTCCTATAGGCACGCCATCCAATGTACGACTCCAGCCCGTGCCTTGCAAAGCAGGTTAGTGGCATGCCTCACGGCGTGTCATCCAGCTCACGGCTCCAGCCCGTGCCTTGCGGAGTAGGTCAGTGGCATGCCATCTAGCGCATGACTCCAGTCCATGCCCTGCAGACTCAGCACCTAGACCACCAGCCTGCCGCACCACCATGGCTCACCTTCAGCAAGTCATGCCATGCACCACCATGGCTCACCATCAACAAGTCATGCCCCACCACTTGACCATGGACCAACCGAAGACCACCATGCACCATCCTAACCCACCATGGGCTCANGTCAATATTGGGGATCCATCTCTCAACAACAACTCGATTGTTTTCAATTCTACCACCCCTTCTAAACTCATTTTGTGGTAGCTCACGTAGGGACCTTGTGACACTTGTCTCAGCCCCATCCACAAGGACCTCACGCCCTTGCCTATTCGGACTTGGTGGTGGCCTTTGCCCATTAGTTTCCACCATTCTCCTCTCAAGCCTCTCAAAACTTGCATTGGTCTCCCTCTTTAAGGTCTCCATGTCCCTTCTACTCTCCTCAACCGCACGGTGGGTAGCATTCAAGGACATTGTAAATTCGGCCAAGGTAGTCTTGACCTCATTGAGGAGGTTGTCAAGCCTTAAGCCTTGTCTTTCTATGGCCTCTATGCGTTCCTGGTTGGAACCACCTTGTTCCTCCTCTTGAACCACACGACTCATGGCTAGCAATTTGATAGGTGGAGTTTGCTCTTAGTTCACAAGTCCAACCTTGGGTCCCTCACCTTCAAAGGTGGTCAACCCCTCTTGCACAAAAAGTCCAACCTCGGATCCCCCACCTTCAAGGGTGGTCGATCCCTTCAAGAACACTACTCTGTTCTCTACCTCAACCCCAAAACTTCAATTTTCAATTTCTCAAGCAATAAAAAGTAAACAATGTCGAGGTTCTCCTGGACCTCCCAATCAAATTCACAACAGTTGAGTTCACGCGTCGTTTACCTCTTAGAAAAGTGAGAACTTCTAAAGAAAAAACCAAGCAAGATGCACCTCTTAATGAAAGCACCAATTAATGTTGGCGACCCCGATCTTGTTCCTAAACACCAAGTCCACGAGTTCACCTTGGTGATGTTGGTGACCGAGTGATCTTGCCAACTTGCTTGGCCTTCAACCATGGGTAGGTGTTTGTAATGTGGAATGGTGGAGATGATGATGGGATTGGGTAGGCTAAGTGTTTAGGGCTTACAATTCTCTATGGACGACTTGGCTTGTTCCTTGAGTGTAGAGCCAAGTAGATTGGGCTAGGGTTGATGTGAGTGAGTGAGGCTAGAGTGTTTGGCTATGGAGCAACAAGGGTGGCCGAAATTACCCAATGGGACTTAGGGTGGCGCCAAGGTGGATGGGCTAGGGTTTTGGGAAGATTCCTAAGTGGTAGGAATCCTTGAGGATTTGGTGGGGCTAGTTTGGTAAGTCAATGTTGACTTGAGAGATTTAAGGAATTGAAGAGGATTGTCAATTCCTTAAATTAAGGGATGAGAGGATTTAAGGAATTGAAGAGGATTATCAATTCCTTAAATTATGGGATTGGAATTAGAGAAAGTCAAGGCTCCTATGAGGAATGAGTTTCCTTATGGAGCATTGGGGGTGGACTATGGCAACACTATAGTGGGCGGCACTAAGTGCTTGGATGGATCAAATGAGGCAAATGGAAGAATGAACACCAAGAACAAAATGATGAACACTCAAGAACAAAGGAAAATGCTTAAGAACTTGAATGAACAAAAGGTACAAATCAACTAATGATTCACGGATTGCACAATAGTTGAAATAAATCTCATGAATTGATAACTTGATAAAAACAAAGATAACAACAACTTGAATTCACGAATTGCACCAAATTGCAAGATCAAGATAAATGAATCACACCTATTCACGAATTGCAAGGTGTAATCCTCTATTTGGGATTCACAAATTGCACCCAAAAAGCCCAAGTGCCTAGCACCGATTGATGATCTCCTAAACAAAATAATCCTCCTCTAGGAAATTTGCCAAAAGATATGAAAGAAAAGACTAAGAATCCTATTTATAAGAGTTACAACTTGGAAACTCTCAAAAGGCCCCTTGGAAATAAATAAATAAAAATAAAATAAATAAAAAAGGAAATAACATAGTGGCATGGGCCAAGTTGGCCTTGGCATGCATGAGCCCATGGTGGGTAGGATGGTGCTAGCCCACCATGGGCTCATGCATGCCAAGGCCAACTTGGCCCATGCCACTATGTTATTTCCTTTTTTATTTATTTTATTTTTATTTATTTATTTCCAAGGGGCCTTTTGAGAGTTTCCAAATTGTAACTCTTATAAATAGGATTCTTAGTCTTTTCTTTCATATCTTTTGGCAAATTTCCTAGAGGAGGATTATTTTGTTTAGGAGATCATCAATCGGTGCTAGGCACTTGGGCTTTTTGGGTGCAATTTGTGAATCCCAAATAGAGGATTACACCTTGCAATTCGTGAATAGGTGTGATTCATTTATCTTAATCTTGCAATTTGGTGCAATTCGTGAATTCAAGTTGTTGTTATCTTTGTTTTTATCAAGTTATCAATTCATGAGATTTATTTCAACTATTGTGCAATCCGTGAATCATCAGTTGATTTGTACCTTTTGTTCATTCAAGTTCTTAAGCATTTTCCTTTGTTCTTGAGTGTTCATCATTTTGTTCTTGGTGTTCATTCTTTCATTTGCCTCATTTGATCCATCCAAGCACTAATGCCGCCCACTATAGTGTTGCCATAGTCCACCTCCAATGCTCCATAAGGAAACTCATTCCTCATACGAGCCTTGATTTCCTCTAATTCCAATCCCATAATTTAAGGAATTGATAGTGTGCATATGCGCGCATGCATGCGCCCCCACACCACTTAGCAAGGCTAGTGGCTGCCCCCATAGGCAGCCATCCAGCGCACGCTCCAGCCCGTGTTTGCAGAGCAGGTTAGTGGCATGCCTCACGGTGTGCCATCCATGCACGGCTCCAGCCTGCCTTGGGAGAGGTCAGTGGCATGCCACTCAGCGCATGCATCCAGTCCATGCTCCAGCCCAGCACCTAGACCACAGCCTGCCGCACCACCATGGGCTCATGCCAGTGCACCACCATGGCTCACCATCAACAAGCTCATGCCCCACCACTTGACCATGGACCAACCGAGACCACCATGCACCATCCTTTAGAAGTTCTCACTTTTCTAAGAGGTAAACGACGCGTGAACTCAACTGTTGTGAATTTGATTGGGAGGTCCACGGAGAACCTCGACATTGTTTACTTTTTATTGCTTGAGAAATTGAAAATTGAAGTTTTGGGGTTGAGGTAGAGAACAGAGTAGTGTTCTTGAAGGGATCGACCACCCTTGAAGGTGGGGGATCCGAGGTTGGACTTTTTGTGCAAGAGGGGTTGACCACCTTTGAAGGTGAGGGACCCAAGGTTGGACTTGTGAACTAAGAGCAAACTCCACCTATCAAATTGCTAGCCATGAGTCGTGTGGTTCAAGAGGAGGAACAAGGTGGTTCCAACCAGGAACGCATAGAGGCCATAGAAAGACAAGGCTTAAGGCTTGACAACCTCCTCAATGAGGTCAAGACTACCTTGGCCGAATTTACAATGTCCTTGAATGCTACCCACCGTGCGGTTGAGGAGAGTAGAAGGGACATGGAGACCTTAAAGAGGGAGACCAATGCAAGTTTTGAGAGGCTTGAGAGGAGAATGGTGGAAACTAATGGGCAAAGGCCACCACCAAGTCCGAATAGGCAAGGGCGTGAGGTCCTTGTGGATGGGGCTGAGACAAGTGTCACAAGGTCCCTACGTGAGCTACCACAAAATGAGTTTAGAAAGGGTGGTAGAATTGAAAACAATCGAGTTGTTGTTGAGAGATGGATCCCCAATATTGACCAACCCACTAGAACCCATACTGTGAGAGAAGAGTATCAAGATGTAAGGCTTGAGAGGCCACCAAGAGAAGAAGTTTTTGAGGGGGAATTTGAGCATGAGCATGGTTATGAGAGGCCTTATGGTCGTGGAGGCCATTATGAGAGAAGAAGAGACCATCATGAGAGAGGGTATGATGTTGACCACTATGAAGATAGAAGGGGAAACGAGGATTATGATCGGGGACCTAAGAGGCCAAAGGTGGATTTTCCCAAGTTTAATGTGGGAGATCCATATGAATGGCTTGACAAGGTTGACCACTACTTCCATGTGTATGAGGTGCCTAGACATGAGAGGGTGTCGACGGTTTTTATTTGGAGGGGAAAGCAAGTAAGTGGTGAAGGTGGATCCGGGACCAATATGAGAAGGAGAGGAGAAGATTGGGTTGGACGGCTTTTGAAAAAGAGTTTCTCATGCAATTTGGGCCATCCCCTACCATTAACCACCATGGCCAACTTGCCAAGTTGAGACAAGAAGGCAAATTGCATAGTTACATTGAAGAGTTTAGGCAATTACAAACTCTTGTGAGAGGGTGGTCCGAGGAGGCCCTTGTGGGCACGTTTGTGGATGGGTTAAAGCCTTGGATAGCCAAGGAAATTAAGTTGAATCAACCCTCTAAGATTCAAGAAGCTATGAGGATGGAGGAGATCCTAGAAGAGAGCACTAATATGGAGCAACGTCAATCTAAGGAAATGGGGAGTAAGGTTACTATACCCTTGCAAACCAATGTTCCTTGGAAAGGCAAGGAGGAAATGGGGAGTGCTTCTAAATCAACTTGAAGTGAAAAAGCTTTCAAGAGAAGAGGTCCAAGATAGAATAAAAAAGGGTCTTTGTTTTAAGTGTGGAGACAAATGGGGCATAGGGCACAAATGTAGATCGGGACAAGTGTATATATTGGTTGATGAGAGAAGCGAGGAAGAGGATGATGGTTATTTTGTGGAATCCTCTAGCCAAGAGAACAACCAAGAAGAGACCAAAGTGAACAAAAATTATGAGGAGGCCGAGTTGTCCCTTAATACCTTGATGGGGACCCAAAAACACACATCTATGAGGGTAATGGCATGGATAGGAACAATTGAAGTCCCTTTGTTGGTAAATAGTGGTTCCACACACAACTTCATCAACTCCACCCTTGTTGTCAAGGTTGGGTTGAATCCGATTGTTATAGAGCCATTTGAGGTAAAGATGGCTAGTGGGGACAAGATGAAATGTGAAGGGCTAGTGAAAGAAGTAAAAATGAATGTGCCAGGAGTGAGAGTTGTGGCGGATTTACATATACTTCTTTTGGTAGAGCTTGATGTTGTATTGGGCAATCTATGGCTCAAGGGCCTTGAAAGGGTAGTGCTTGACTACGACAAAAGGACCATGAAATTCAAGCTAGAGTCCAAGAAGAACGTATGGGTAACTTTAGCACCCAATAAGGCCAAGTTGGGTGAGGTCTCAATATTAGAAAAGTTGAGCAGAGGAGGGTTACATTGTTTTGCCATGGAGATGGCTAAGGAAGAGAGTGAGGAGAGGGCATAGATATTTCCAAATTTGATCCTTGAGGGCAAGGATGTGCTTGAATGGAGGGGGAATGTCAGAACCCCCAGGAGATTTGCCCGGGACCACACCTCGGCAAGACTCATGGAGGGTCAGGATAGTCACATGGCTGGCCTGCTTGCATGCCTTGGCTCAAACCATGCACGCAACGAGCGACTGTGGAGGCTACTGACTGCACGCAGACCATGCGCGTGCCCTTGAGTGTGCATATGCGCGCATGCATGCGTACCCCCACACCACTTAGCAAGGCTAGTGGCGTGCCCCCATAGGCATGCCATCCAGCGCACGGCTCCAGCCCGTGTATTGCAGAGCAGGTTAGTGGCATGCCTCACGGTGTGCCATCCAATGCACGGCTCCAGCTCATGCCTTGTGGAGCAGGTCAGTGGCATGCCCACCAGGCATGCCATCCAGCACATGGCTCCAGCCCATGCCCTACAGACTCAGCACCTAGGCCACCAGCCTGGGCCATGCCGTGCACCACCATGGCTCACCATCAGCAAGCCATGCTGCACCACCATGGCTCACCATCAACAAGCCATGCCGCACCACTTGACCATGGACCAACCGACGACCACCATGCACCATCCTAGCCTACCATGGGCTCATGCATGCCAAGGCCAACTTGGCTCATGCCACTATGTTATTTCCTTTTTTTATTTATTTTATTTTTATTTATTTATTTCCAAGGGACTTTTTGGGGGTTTCCAAGTTGTAACTCTTATAAATAGGATCCTTAGTCTTTTTTTTTTTCATATCTTTTGGCAAATTCCCTATAGGATGATTATTTTGTTTAGGAGATCATCAATCGATGCTAGGCACTTGGGCTTTTTGGGTGCAATTCGTGAATATGTGTGATTCATTTATCTTGATCTTGCAACTTGGTGCAATTCGTGAATCCAAGTTGTTGTTATCTTTGTTTTTATCAAGTTATCAATTCATGAGATTTATTTCAACTATTGTGCAATTCGTAAATCATTAGTTGATTTGTACCTTTTGTTCATTCAAGTTCTTAAGCATTTTCCTTTGTTCTTGAGTGTTCATCATTTTGTTCTTGGTGTTCATTCTTCCATTTGCCTCATTTGATCCATCCAAGCACTTAGTGCCGCCCACTATAGTGTTGCCATAGTCCACCCCCAATGCTCCATAAGGAAACTCATTCCTCATAGGAGCCTTGACTTTCTCTAATTCCAATCCCATAATTTAAGGAATTGATAATCCTCTTCAATTCCTTAAATCTCTAATTCCTTAAATCCCTCATCTCTTAATTTAAGGAATTGACAATCCTCTTCAATTCCTTAAATCTCTCAAGTCAACATTGACTTACCAAACTAGCCCCACCAAATCCTCAAGGATTCCTATCACTTAGGAATCTTCCCAAAACTCTAGCCCCATCCACCTTGGCGCCACCCTAAGTCCCATTGGGTAATTTCCGCCACCCTTGTTGCTCCATAGCCAAACACTCTAGCCTCACTCACTCACATTAACCCTAGCCCAATCTACTTGGCTCTACACTCAAGGAACAAGCCAAGTCGTCCATAGAGAATTGTAAGCCCTAAACACTTAGCCTACCCAATCCCATCATCATCTCCACCATTCCACATTCCAAACACCTACCCATGGTTGAAAACCAAGCAAGTTGGCAAGATCACTCGGTCACTAGCATCACCAAAGCGAAGTCGTGGACTTAATGTTTAGGGACAAGACCGGGATCCCCAACAAGTAGCCCCTAAGGGTCGACACAGTTCCACCCCTGGCCACAACCCTCCACAAAACTCCAACAAACATCATGGCACCATATGAAACGAAGATCCAAACAAATTGAAACTTCATATTATCAAATCAATGGTTCCTATGGAAAATAGAAACAAACTGAAACCTCATCCAATCCTCTTTCATTGAGAAACAAAGAACACAAGCAAATAACAAACAACTAAAATTAAATAATAATAATAATAATAATAATTGAGGATTAAGATTCTAACCTCACAAGGGACATAATAGACTTGTATACATTCACAATCATTAGCCATAATTAAACTAATCGATAAAATAAACACCAAAAAGATCACATAATGCAAATATTTACGTTTGTTTCGCAAGTTCCTTGAGTTTTATTAGAAGGTAGGGGCATGAAAGTAAATCAACACATTTCAAATTTGATTCTGGCGTCTCCAAACCGCTCGTGGCGCCATAGTGGCGTTAGCTATCTATTTGTTCGAAAAATTACATCACACACAATCGATTCTTGAACGCGCTCTTTATATCTTCTCCAAGCGCCGAACCTTTCATGGCCAATTACGAGACCAGAAACACTGAAGGTCAAGGTCAGCACCGCCTCTCTTCATCATCACCGCCCATATCCTCCTCTATTTTCCAAGTGTTTGCCCATGGGTTTGCTACCCATTCCTCGCCAACTCATTGTCAGCTCAATGAGTCCCTCTTCTCTCTGTCACGTCTCTCTCTTTCTCGCCTAAGCACTGTCCCTCTTCTCCGATAATATTTAAATACTTTTTCTTGCCATGTCGTCTGATGAATGGCTGAAACCTGAGAGCATTGGCAATGCCAAGTCCAAATTTTGGCTAGAACTTCAAGTTTTGACTATAGCCAAAACCTTTGGCTAGGTTAATTCACATTGAACTAGTCATTTTAAAGTTCAAATAGTAATATAATATTATATATTTTAATAATCTTCATCAGGCATGGCATGTTGCTCTTGCTCACGAATTGACACTGGAATGAGGTGAAATGCCCACTGCTAATATGATGAATGAGCTCCGGCTCTTCCTTCGGCATGTTAATATCATAATGATCTTCCATGAAAGAAACAACCCCAGTGAAATAAGATATCAATTTAAGAGAAACTACCGATTACATTTAGTATGAGACATAACCTCTCAAATCTGCAAATATCATCTGCGATTATGCACAAACCCACCCGAAGAAGAAGAATTAGAATACTAATTAATTTAAAACCAACAAAACGATTATTATCCGAAGAAGAAGAAGAAGAAGAAAAAAAAATGCACACGATTAGGAAAAAATAAAAGTAAATAAATTCATACATGAACCAGATTTGGTACGAAGAAAAATGATGAAACAAATAGATCAACCTTTTAAAAAAAAAATCATAGATCGATTCTGGAAATAAATCCAGCGTTGGTATTATATTCACGGTTCTAAACTAAAACTTTTTACCCTGATAAAGATCCAAAAGCCAACTCAAATCCAGATTTAAATCCGATCGCAAGGAAATGGCTCACGAAAAAAATGAAAGTCGGAGGAGAGGTGGGGCTTTGCAGACAGCTTGTAATCGAGAAACAAGACAACGGGACCACTAGATCGTCGGATAGGCGGGCTGCTGCAACTCCCCCAGGGGCCAGAATTCACAACCTTCAAACTCTGATCGTTGGAAAGGCGAGCTGCTACAACTCACCCAGGGACCACTGGGTGATCGAATTAGATCCACCACGCGAAGCATATTGGATCAGAGCATCGGATAGCAAAGAAATAGAAAGTATTTGGATCGTTAATTGAGAGAATCTCATTTTGGGTCTCGAAGAAATCAGCGAGGGAGAGATAGGGGAAGCCTAGGTTGAAGACGGGAAGGACGTTTCGGGAGAAAGAAAAAAAGAAAAGAAAGATGAAAGGGAGGGATTCGGAAATGAAGAGAGAGAAAAATCGAGAGAAGAGCAAGCGGCAGGTAAAAAAAATATTAAAATAAACACTTGATCCTTGTACAGTGACTCGCCAGACGTAGCCAAAGCCTAACATTTACTGTAGCAAATATCTTAAACTTTTTCTCTACAGTGAGGCCAATGCAGGAAGATTTTCTCACTTTTGCTTTTAATTTAGACTTGCATTGGGCACATTGCCAATGCTCTGAGGGCTTGATGTGCAGGTTGATGAGTGGCTGAAAATCTCAACTAAACCGACACCTTGTATCTTATACATATGCATCAACGTGCGAAGAAGTGGAGAGTTTGTTATTTGTGTTCGCATGCCCCCTTGTCCAGGTGTTTGTACAAATGTGACAAAGTGCGAGTATTATGCTAAGAGTACTTTGAGTTACGTGTGGTGTTGCGGGTTGCTGAGTGATTCTTTTATTGTGATATATTTCATGGGCCTGCTCAAGCTCCTTAAATGCCGCAAGAGACTAGGCCAAACAGCGTCAGATCAGACATTCGAAGCTGCCCACAGGGTGAACCATGACAAGCCAAGACAGTACTCAAGGGAACAGGTAAGTCTGGATCCAGAGTCCGTCTCAAAACGTATCCAAGTTAAGACGGGGTTGGACAGACCGGCTGGATTCAAAGCCAAATCGTTCGCAATTATTGCATTGCCAGGAACTGAGTTTCCGCCCAACCCTCCACCGCACCCTGTATCGCCAGGAACCTGGAGTTTCCCCCCTCCTTGCAAACTTCAGAACCTCCACTAGACCCTGTGCTGCTAATCTTGACAGTCGTTTCCGCGTTTATTGCCGTATCTTTGCATTTCTCTAAGGAGTGCCGCATTCCAAAACCATCAGAGACGGGTCGGACACTCAAAGTGATGCCCGTGCTCCTCACAATCATCTTGCATTGCTTGTCCTCTTCAAATCTTTGCAAAATCATGTCGTGGATATCAATGCACGATCACAGCAATTGAGCAGCACTACTTCCCTTTTCGTTTTAAGAAAGGGTCGAAAGGCCCTTGGGCTCTTAACAGCGGTGAATTGTGTTGCTAATTGTCATGAGGTTAATAACAACCAAACATCAGAAGTGGTTGCTCAAGTGACTTTTCTCATTTTCCCTCCTATCTTTACATCATAGAAAAAAGGGTCTCCAAGGCGATTGATTCATGTATAACAGATATTGAATTTCATGATACTATGAGGGCATGAAGACAATAGTGTGATTTGTTTTTCCTGCCATACCTGTAGCAAAGGCAAACTTAGAAGATTTCACAAACTTACAATCCTTTCATCCTCATCTACATCATTTACAAGTTGACATTAGGTAATTTGGACATCATCTAAAACAAAATAGATAAACAGAGAAGAACAAACAAACAAGGAGCCTCATCTAATCCTCTTGCAAGGAGAGGCTAGAAATGCCTCATCTTCTCGCCTCCTCTTCAAATTCTCACTCATGTAACTGCATGCAAATTCAGTGTGTGTGATGGCATTGGGGAGGTAATTTTCTCTCCCTTCAATATCTGCAAAATGGCTCAAACTTCTGTATCATTTAATTTAATTTATTTTTTATTTTTGCATGGCAAACTATATAGCAAACAATTATTTTGGATATGGGTATGAGGTATATATTGATTGGACATTTGGAAAGATATCTGTCACTAGAAGATAGGTTGAGTTAGAAAAAACAAGAAACTCCAACAGAAGGGAAAAAACAAGGGTGCCATGAAAGCTAGGATCAAATTAACCAAAAGTAGGTCTTATATAGGTAGACCACTGAGACTCGAAGGAGAAATAATGCTTTCATCTCAGTACGAATACTGAAAGCAAATCAAACAAAGACCACCCGGTTTTCATGTAAGGAGGAAGAGAGAACTACTGCACATGTGTTGACTGAGTCGAGACTGACAAAGGGTTCAAGGCAATAATACGGATGAATTTGAATTTGCATGTCTAGTTAATATACCTGAGTAAGTTTCACTTATATTCAACTTCTTGAGTAGCCTAACGTCTTCAAACAACTGCTTTCTCTTGAAGCCAATGCCATGGAGATCTTTACCTCCTGAAAAAGTGGACCACAAGTTGGCGTGAATGACACATTCACAACGCGACAAAATTTGCTGAAAGCATATTTAAGAAGCCACAAATGGGTTTCAATCTCTAGATATCAAGAACATTCCAAATTGACATAAGGATTGAAAATATAGTTAATAATTGCCATTATCAATTGTCCTTCATTCCCACAGCTGTTAGGTATATTTGTCTTCTCTGAATATGATAAATGTTTTCACAGTGATAACGTCAATTCCAAATTCGGTTAGCAGCTGAATAAAACTCTAATTTTCCATTAAGCTCTCACAACGAAGTCCAAGATTTTACCTGAGCTCATTTCTTTCAACCTTTTATTCTTTAACAAGTTGAGATCTCCAGGTTGTGAACTTCTATTACCACCATCAACTTCATACTCTGTTACATAGCAACTTCCATTAACAGAATCTTGAGGGTCATGAGGCCCTGGAAAATAGCAAAGCAATATCAATATAAGAAGTAAGTGATCTAATCATACTTGAAATAGACGACAAGTTGGGGCACTGTGTTTGCGTGCACACTGGACAATACCCAATTTTGGGATAAAATCCTGAAAGCACTTTTAACCCCATCCTTCTTGCAAATAGTCCAACAACATCACAAACAACTTGATCCTTCTTGGTAATGCCAACATTAGACCAATCTAAATGCAAAATATCAAATCTAATAGAAGAAAATAACATGTTACAAGAGTAAAAACTCCTTTCTCTTCCGGTCTTAGTCTTGGCACTAGGAAGCCAAAGATCTCGCTCTTCTTGATTTCAAAAAAATATAAAATGAAAAAGACGAGCACCACTGGTTTTGATAATGATGCCCATAATCATATTTAAGGATTGTGTTGTCCGTATATTGTGCTCAATGTCATATTTTGGTAGCCACTGGAAATCTCATCCACTTTGTGACTGTATCATTTTAAATTTGATGTAAATCTAGCGCATGGACTTTTTAAATGAATTTCTTTATCGCTATCGAAAGAAAAATGAGGACATTTTAATTTTACGTTCATACATTTTCAGGTGGCATCAGTTCTTTGCCTTCTCCATATGTTCTTAAGAACCCAACAGAGCATAAGACCCATTATCCAGCCATGCAACATTAACAATTCCAACCGAAAGAAAGAAAGAAAAGAAGTACAAGTTTATTAAATAATAATGTTCTTTCATTTTTCTACATCCTCGTGGAACCAAACAGAGCATGATCACACTTTCGAAAAAACAAAGAACTAGAAAGAGGGTCAAACAAACTTACGCTTCGTGCCGACTTTGACGAGCTTCCCATCAACGACAAGCGCGTCTTGGTCGTCCTTCCCGGTGGGAAAGCCTCTGGCAGAGAAGAAAGACAGAAGGGAGTTCCAGGTGACTGAGGAGGCGATAAGATCAAACCCTCTGCCTATAAAGTGACTGTTGAGCTTCAAGGTTGCAGGGTCGAGCCCAAAGGTCCGGGCTATGGATCCCAAGTCCAGCCTCTGCTCTTCCCACACCACGAACGGGACTGTCTTGGCTAGCAAAGGGCAGAAAAGCCTTACGGTTCTTGCTTCGCTGCCACCCATTCCTTCTCCCTGTCCCTCTCCCTCTCTCTCTATAGAGAAGTATACTAGTGAGTAAGTAGGTAAAGTTGTTTTAGGAACCCTGATCGGTGAACAGGCGTTGCTGTTATTGTTCTAACGAGTTCTGGAACTGTCCGAAGCAAACTAGCATAGCCAGCATCTAAACAGGAAAGTAAAATCTATTATATTTTCTTAAGGCGTTGTTTGGAATCCGATATCTCCTAGAAGCATTTTTCCCTTCCACGCTTACAAAATTTAGAAAACACAGCAACTAGATTCCCAATAGTAACCACATGCCAGATCACCACATAATTAATTTATTATTTTCAAAAAATCTTCTCACGGAATATTTTCTACATTTTATTTAATTTATTTTAAAATAAAATAAAAAAAATACCCCCTCTTGCCCTTCGAAGATCCAAAGTCCAAACCAGGAGAATATACATAAACACGTAGGTTATTTATATTATTATTTTATTATTTTTTAAAATAAATATGTAGCGAAAAACTGCTAAATAAAATATTTAAAATAAAAAAATTATGTCACACAAAATTCATTTTCATATCTTATTTAATTTTTAAAAATTTAGAGCGAGATCCACTTTCTTGGACGGCCCTGTTAAAAATAGTCAACTTTATTTTATTGTTTACTCACTAAATTATTATCGTGTGTAAACAGTAAAGGAGATGGTTAACATTTGGGATGTAAATGAATCCACTCTATTCGATAGTTCTCTCTGTACATATTCGGTTAAAGTCGAATTGTCGACTCATGAAAAAAATCCATCCAAAAAAGTAAATACTCACTCGATTAATAAATGACACATATCTGACAAAACTCAACTTGACTCGACTAAATCTTGTTAAAGCCTGCTCATTTATATTCGAGTCAACTTGATTAAAACTCATTTATATATTGATAAATATATACATATACCTATGTGTATATACACATATATATATTAACTAATAATATAAGCATAACATTTTTATAATTAAATATATAATATGTAACTAGATTATTTATGTCTATATATTGAATATACTTCAGAGTTATATTTTATAATTTGTATAATAATTAATCAATAAGATTTAATCATTTTCATATACTAGTATGTGGGAATCATATATAAAATAGATATATATTATCATATTATATGTATGTATTAATAATATATCTAGGCATATAATATATTATTATTATGGATAAATATCAACTAGTTAGATATTAACTATTTATAAATTTTTAAAACCTTATAACTCAATAGAAGTTTTACTCAATATTTTGAATACCGTACCGGATGGCGTACCGATCAAGGTACTGGAATTAAATATTTCGGTATCGGTACTGTTTCGTGTACCTTTTCGGGATAGTCGATATATAAATAAATTACATATATAAATATATAAAAATTATATTCCAAAATAATAGTTTATATATGAATAAATTATACATAAATACATATATATATAAATTATAAATAATCTGGTCTGAATTGAGGGTCAAAAAATGAGCTTGTAATTTTAAAAAATGAAAAAAATAAATGAATTCCAAAATACTGACACGTTGAAATATCGGCCGGTACGACCGGTATTTGGCCCGGTACAAAACAGGTATAATACTTGTACCGGACTAGTGGCCGGTACGGCATATACCGGCCGTTATGGTTTTACTTGTTAGTTGTATAAATTCAATATTTGATTTTTTATTTATTAAATTTATTAATTATTAAATCTTATTCATAAAAAAATAAATAATTAGAGCCGACTCGACTTAAGCTAAAGTTGAAAATTTAACTTATTGAGTCGAGTTCAAAAAAAGAATAAATAAAAATCTTAACCATTTGGTGGTCACTCTCGATAGATGTAGGATCATCCTATAATTTGTTAATCTATCACATTTCAAGTAGCTAATTCCATTTAAGCTATCAATTTTGAAAGTTACTTAAAGTGCTCACACATTAGTTGATAGCTTGATAAAACTGAAAAATAACAAAATTTAAAACGAAGAATAATAACACACATTACTGTCAAATTATTAATTTTTAATTTAATTATGAAATTTGACATCGCTTGATCACTCAATAATTGTAATCAAATAAGATATAGACAATAAAAGAATAAGCGTTGTAGAGGAAAGAATACGAGTGTTCTCAACTTTTAAAATTTCAATTTCTCTAGTGTTTATTAACTTAACCCATCAAATTATTTTAGCTCTAATCATTTTATGTAAGAATAGATAAGGTGTATGAACAAGAAAAAAACTTTTACTTTGAAAATTGTTATAATTATGTAAATTATACATGTTAGAAAAAAAAAATGTAAGTTTTGAGAGGGGATTAGAAGCTTGAGAGAGAGGAGTAGAAAATGAAAATGAACAGTCTTTCCTTCATTAGCCATTAAAGAATAGTAATTAGTTATTAAAAATTTAAATTGAGTAAATAGTCATTGAAAAAACAAAGCAAAAATGCCAATAATAAAATTGGTTGGAAATCCGAAGAATTTTGTATTATTTAGAGCAATAAATGATAAGACTAATTAAGATAACAACTTCTGTCGTCTAGGCCTATTCTGTTTGACTCATCAGGGAATTGGGTGCTATTATTGTTACGTCTTAGTAGGGAAGCCATCTCTGATCGCTCCCTCCAACTCTTATTGTCGAGGGGAAAAAAAAAAAAGGTTGACAACTTAAGTGTATATAGAAAATATAAAGAACATTGCTTTAAAACCTATCCATGTTTATACAAGGAAAGGGATGGTCCTTCGATAAATTAAGAAAGCCTCTTTTTACTCATAATAAATTAGATTTGGTTTTTTTTTTCAAAGAATTCTAAACCAATATTTTACTCATAAAAGATTTTAAAAAAAAATACTTATATTGATTCCTCATAAATCTAAAAAAGAATACTCCCTCCAAAATCTAAAAAATCACTTCAAAAAGTCTGCAAACACATTTGAAAAAACTATATAAGTTGTATTCCTGAAACACAAATTTAATTAGGTTTCTTTGTTAAAGTAGAGAAGATATTTAACTTATTGTTTTAATGGAGAGAGAAGGATTTAAGGAGCTATGATTGAACAAAAATGGTCCAAAACACAAAAGACTTGATTTTGCTCAAATGAAACTCATCTTATTCTCTAAATTATTAACTTGCATTTTCTTTTATTTGAAATTTTCAATTTACAAATCAATATAAAAAATAGAATATTTACAAACTTGATTTACAAACAAGTTTAAAAATAAAATGTGTTGCAAATCAAGTTCTATGGATAACTTCAAATCAAAATCGATGCATGCCTTTTATTGTGCAATGAAAAGTTTCTCAATAATTTGTATAGAATCATCCCTTTATTAAAAGAGAAATGAAACTTACAGTCGTGAATATGCAAGCTACTACGACAAATTTGAATTTTAGGGATGAAATTTGTTAGGGACGAAATTTAAATTTTGTCTCAAAATATGGAAAACCTTATAACTCCATTCGAATGGATACATATTAGTTCGAATTGGAGATTCTGGGATGAATTAGATTGTCTCCAAAATTCTAAACCGTTCAAACTAATAAAATTTAATTCGAACAGATAATTAATCTATTCGAATGCAATATAATATGTTCGAATGGTTATTACCTTGTTCGAACGAGATTATTTAATTGTAATAATATATTGTTAAAATTGTAATAATTCATATTTTTTCTATTAATTTGTTATCATTTTCAAAGTAAATAAAAATGTCTATATATTATAAATTATGATTTACAATGAATTAAAATATTTACGAATTCATAAATTAATTTTATGTAATTAATTTAAAAATATTTTAGTTAAATAAATATTACTTTAAAGATAATGTCATTTTTTCTATTATCGTAAATATTAAGTATAATGAAAAGAAAATATAATTAACAATAAAGTGGTTAGCAAACACTAAAAATAAAAACTATACATTAATTTCATCCCAAAATGAGTTAGACATTCTATACAACATAAAAAAAGTAAAATAATAACTAACAATATCTATTTGTTAAGTAAATCAAAATCCTCCTGTAAGGTCTTTAAGCGTTCATCCAAGTCCTTAAGCTTCTCCATGATGGGCTCAATGAACACCTGTTTCATAATTTGGTAGTGCTTCGCCAATAGAGCTTGTACCTCATCCAAAGTAGCCCCAGCAGGCTGTCTCTCATCACAGACAGTAGCAGTAAAAGCTAGATCAGTAAGTGGAGGGAAATTCTGTACTGCATGAGTCTTCGGCAAGTGACCATTGCTCTTGCTAAATATGGTCTTGCTAACGGGCCCCATCTGTGGTGACCTCCTCTCACTCGAATTCACTGTAACCCTTGATTAGAGTAAGAGGTTCTATATCAGCAGTGCAAATGGTAGACTACCTCCACCCAAATAGTATGACTTTGTTCGAATGCGGAGGAAGAAATACAATGCCAGATCAATCGACTCTCCTGTGCTATCCGTAACAAAAATTTGGCCCGCTTGATCCCGAAATCAGTCTTGTGTTTTTTTCGGATTAATGTTATACCCGATAATTAGATTAAGCATTCTGAAAAATGCTATACAGTCGGCCTATCAGATCACTTTACTACCATCATATGGAGGAGCTGAAAGGTCTCGCACTAGCTCATGAACCTGATCATTTGTGAGACTATCATCAGGTACCTCATCGCTGCTCTCACTATCATCCAAGTCAGCATCCAGCTCAGTGGTCTCTACACCCAGTGCTGGCGATGAGGATACTACTGGTGTGTCCTCATCAAATAGTGCAGTCGCTGCTCTCGGTGCTTCCGCTGCTGCTGCAGGATATGCACTGGGCTCCCGCTGCAGATCAAGAAATTCAACAATAAAGCGAGGAGAGAAGATAATAATCACTCCCCAGACTACTAAATTGTAGCACAAAGCGTCACCAGACTGCTCTCCCATGGCACGGTAGAACTCACCGACCATCTCAGGATATGCTGTGCCCTTCTGCCGACAGATCAGTGTCCATCCACGATCAGTGATGATGTCATGTAGCTCCGTCCCTCCCAAGTAAGATCTCGGAAGTCATCTAGAATAATCTTCCGCTCAACTAGTATAGGCCTCACGGTCGACTGAGAAGGAGATGCTCCGTTATTTTGGCCTGTTTGGGGTCGGGAATGTTTTCTTCCACTGCTGCTTACCATTAGTATACTATTGATCCACAAAATAATTATGTAATCTAATTAAAGTGAAGAAGTTTGATGTTGTTTGCTGAGTGTTTGGCAACTACTTATTCGAATGGATTCCAATCTGTTCGAATAAGAGCTGGCAAAGGTCATATTTCATTCAAATGGCCTTAAATTCCATTCGAATGGCATTCGAATGACCTTAAATTTCATTCAAATGACTTTATAAAACTCTATTCGAATGACCTTAAATTCCATTTGAATGGCCTTAAATTTCGTTCAAATGACATTAAATTCCATTCGAACAAAACTGAGCCAAATAGACATGGCTGAGTTGACTCAATCCCGAATTTAAAAATTAAGGATTCAACATAATCGTTGGTTTTAATCGGTGAAATGATTTAGGAGTGAAACTCCATCATTTCTACCGATTACTTTTGTGTCATTTGGCTCCAAAACAACAAAATGGGGTTGGATTGATTCAAAATCCAAACCCTTCAAAACCAATATTTATTTTCAAAAAACAACAAACCAATGGACAAGATGAGAGGACGCATACCTCTTCTTCTTGGAGATTTAAGGACTTGGTCAGAGTTGGTGGCGGTGTTGTGGCTGGAAACGACGGAGGAGACGATCTGACAGTTCGAATGAGAGAGTACGAAATGAACGGAGAAGAAATTGTATCGCGACTTATATAATGTCATTTCGTTCGAACGGAAAGGGTATAAATTTAAATGAAATATATAATAATGAGAAAAATATATATAAGTACAATAGGTAAAATAAATACATTTTATATTACTAATGCTAGTATATAATACTAATATTAGTAATAATAAAAAAATTTCTGGACTAGTATATATATAATATATATTAGATAACTATATATAGTATATAGTATAGAGTATTATATATATCCTCTATATATATTATAAGTAACTAGTATATATATAATATATATATATTATGCATTAGATGAGTATAAAATAGTATTTGTAAAACATGCATTATAAAGTAATATACTAAGTATATAGTAAAACATTGCATTAAATATAAGTATAAAATACATATATTTAATATACTTATATTGTATATTAGTAATAAACTAAGTACTTAGAATATATTATAAAGTATTATAGTACTATTAGTTTTCATATATTTATGCTATTTGTACTATAATATCACTTAGTATTATACTATTAGTGATACTTAGTATTATACTTATAGTGATACTAAATAAAATATTATACTATTAGTAATACTTAATATTATAATTTATAAGAAACTTAGTATTATACTATTAGTGACACTTAGTATTATATAGTGTATATAGTTTTAATATATACTAATAATAATATTGGGTGTATTATGTATACTTATATATTGCTATAATTATCTGTTTCGAACTAACTTCAAAATAGTTCGAATGGAGATAAAGTCTGTTTGAACGAATTTTTTTTGTTTGGAGGGAAAGTTCGCACCAAATTATTAGTATGTGTTGGAGAATATTCCATTTTTTTTGTTCAAACACTAATATTATCCATTTGGACGGAAAAATATTGTGAGAAAAAAATCTCGATTTTTTTATTTTCGCATTCGAACTTCTAAAAAATCCATTCAAACGAAAATTCATATATTATTAACCTGATCCTTTCATTTCATTTTCACTTAGATTGAAGAGAGAGAGAGAGAGAGAGAGAGAGAGAGAGAGCGTGGCAGACGACTTTGAGAGAGTGTTGTGGAGAGAGAGAGCTTGAAAGAAGTGAGAGAGAAGAGATTCTTGAGAGAGAAAAGAGTTGCACCAAGAGGTAATATGTTTTTATTTGTTATTTTTCATTCCGATTTTCGTTTATACTTATCTTGATATTTGTTGCATTTATTCTTGAGATAGAACAAATGTTTAATGTGTTTTATGCATATATAGGTATTGTAGATTATATTTTTATTGGATTGCAAAAATTAGAGGTAAGTTTTTATAGTTTTCTAAGTTATTTAATAATCATATTTAGGTATAATCATATAGTTTTCAATGTATTGTATTAAAATATGCCATCATGTATGTGAAAATTAGGTTTTGTGGTTCAGTTTTTTGCTCTGTTTCGTGATTGGTTTCTGGCTTGGTCCTATTCGAACACTCTGAAATCCCATTCAAATTGAATTTACCCAGTTCGAACAGGAATTACTCGATTCATAACATTTGACTAATTTGTTGAACATAATCAAACCCTTTAAGCACTCTAATTAAAGTGATTAATACTTAAAATATACTTATAAAATATTTAATTAAAAAAATTATATGTATAATTAAAAATCTTTAACACTCTAATTAAACCATTTGTAATACTTAAAATATACTTATAAAATATTTAATTAAAAAATTATAATGTATAATTAAAAATCTTTAAGCACTCTAATTAAAACATTTGTAATACTTAAAATATACTTATAAAATATTTAATTAAACAATTATAATGTATAATTAAAATTCTTTAAGCACTCTAATTAAAACCATTTGTTATACTTAAAATATACTTATAAAATATTTAATTAAAAAATTATAATGTATAATTAAAAATCTTTAAGCACTCTAATTAAAACCATTTCATGTAATACTTAAAATATACTTATAAAATATTTAATTAAAACTATAATGTATAATTAAAAATCTTTAAGCACTCTAATTAAAACCATTAATACTTAAAATATACTTATAAAATATTTAATTAAAAAATTATAATGTATAATTAAAAATCTTTAAGCACTCTAATTAAAACCATTTGTAATACTTAAAATATACTTATAAAATATTTAATTAAAAAATTATAAATGTATAATTAAAAATCTTTAAGCACTCTAATTAAAACTCATTTGTAATACTTAAAATATACTTATAAAATATTTAATTAAAAAATTATAATGTATAATTAAAAATCTTTAAGCACTCTAATTAAAACAAATCATTTGTAATACTTAAAATATACTTATAAAATATTTAATTAAAAACTTATAATGTATAAAATACTTGTAATGTAATTTTGCATGTATTTGTGATTTGGAATGTGATTATAATAATTGTTATGTTTACTACTAAGCTGTTGGATTTATTAGTTATTTTTACATGCAGTTAAACCTTAGACCCGTTCGAGAGTTGTGAGCCAAATATTTCTTAAAAAATGTTTGGGAACAACTCTTGAATTGTCCAAAGTGGACAGTTTAGGATTCTATCATCTATATGACATATATATTCAGTTAAAACTCTTGTGCTAGTCAATTAAAATTTTGGTTTAACATTTTCTTATATTCTTCAGATATGTAGTTCGTAAGTTCCTCGGCCCATGAATAGGGTTGAAGACTTATCATGACTAGTATACTTGGAGAATTGTAGGAAACTGCTGCAGAAATTTTTACTAACATACGAGTTTTGGACTGAGTATATATGCGATATAGATGATAATCTCTCGAATGAGATAGGACCAACTACCTTAAAAATAGATGGTAATTAAACACGTATATTGTAATAGTTTCTTGATAGTGTTTATCACATGAATTGGGTTTTTTATAGATAGATAAGAGTTGGATGTTGTTGGGAGATAGACTTGGTCAAGATTATAAGGAGTATGCACAAGGGGTGAAGTCTTTCTTAGTTGTGGGAGTGTTGACAGTCGAGGATTTATAAGATGCCCGTGCAAGAAGTTGAAAAACCTTAGTTCATATAATATGATCGTAGTGGAGGATCATTTATTTGTAAATGGAATTGATCCTANCTTCCGCTGCTGCTGCAGGATATGCACTGGGCTCCCGCTGCAGATCAAGAAATTCAACAATAAAGCGAGGAGAGAAGATAATAATCACTCCCCAGACTACTAAATTGTAGCACAAAGCGTCACCAGACTGCTCTCCCATGGCACGGTAGAACTCACCGACCATCTCAGGATATGCTGTGCCCTTCTGCCGACAGATCAGTGTCCATCCACGATCAGTGATGATGTCATGTAGCTCCGTCCCTCCCAAGTAAGATCTCGGAAGTCATCTAGAATAATCTTCCGCTCAACTAGTATAGGCCTCACGGTCGACTGAGAAGGAGATGCTCCGTTATTTTGGCCTGTTTGGGGTCGGGAATGTTTTCTTCCACTGCTGCTTACCATTAGTATACTATTGATCCACAAAATAATTATGTAATCTAATTAAAGTGAAGAAGTTTGATGTTGTTTGCTGAGTGTTTGGCAACTACTTATTCGAATGGATTCCAATTGTTCGAATAAGAGCTGGCAAAGGTCATATTTCATTCAAATGGCCTTAAATTCCATTCGAATGGCATTCGAATGACCTTAAATTTCATTCAAATGACCTTATAAAACTCTATTCGAATGACCTTAAATTTCATTTGAATGGCCTTAAATTTCGTTCAAATGACATTAAATTCCATTCGAATGAAACTGAGCCAAATAGACATGGCTGAGTTGACTCAATCCCGAATTTAAAAATTAAGGATTCAACATAATCGTTGGTTTTAATCGGTGAAATGATTTAGGAGTGAAACTCCATCATTTCTACCGATTACTTTTGTATCATTTGACTCCAAAACAACAAAATGGGGTTGGATTGATTCAAAATCCAAACCCTTCAAAACCAATATTTATTTTCAAAAAACAACAAACCAACGGACAAGATGAGAGGACGCATACCTCTTCTTCTTGGAGATTTAAGGACTTGGTCAGAGTTGGTGGCGGTGTTGTGGCTGGAAACGACGGAGGAGACGATCTGACAGTTCGAATGAGAGAGTACGAAATGAACGGAGAAGAAATTGTATCGCGACTTATATAATGTCATTTCGTTCGAACGGAAAGGGTATAAATTTAAATGAAATATATAATAATGAGAAAAATATATATAAGTACAATAGGTAAAATAAATACATTTTATATTACTAATGCTAGTATATAATACTAATATTAGTAATAATAAAAAAATTTCTGGACTAGTATATATATAATATATATTAGATAACTATATATAGTATATAGTATAGAGTATTATATATATCCTCTATATATATTATAAGTAACTAGTATATAGATAATATAGTATATATGTTATGCATTAGATGAGTATAAAATAGTATACAGTAAAACATCGCATTATAAAGTAATATACTAAGTATATAGTAAAACATTGCATTAAATATAAGTATAAAATACATATATTTAATATACTTATATTATATATTAGTAATATACTAAGTACTTAGAATATACTATAAAATATTATACTACTATTAGTTTTTATATATTTATGCTATTTGTAATATAATATCACTTAGTAATATACTATTAGTGATCCTTAGTATTATACTTATAGTGATACTAAATAAAATATTATACTATTAGTAATACTTAATATTATAAATTTATAAGAAACTTAGTATTATACTATTTAGTGTCACTTAGTATTATATAGTGTATATAGTTTTAATATATACTAATAATAATATTGGGTGTATTATGTATACTTATATATTGCTATAATTATCTGTTTGAACTAACTTCAAAATAGTTCGAATGGAGATAAAGTCTGTTTGAACGAATTTTTTTTGTTTGGAGGGAAAGTTCGCACCAAATTATTAGTATGTGTTGGAGAATATTCCATTTTTTTTGTTCAAACACTAATATTATCCATTTGGACGGAAAAATATTGTGAGAAAAAAATCTCGATTTTTTTATTTTCGCATTCGAACTTCTAAAAAATCCATTCAAACGAAAATTCATATATTATTAACCTGATCCTTTCATTTCATTTTCACTTAGATTGAAGAGAGAGAGAGAGAGAGAGAGAGAGAGAGAGAGCGTGGCAGACGACTTTGAGAGAGTGTTGTGGAGAGAGAGAGCTTGAAAGAAGTGAGAGAGAAGAGATTCTTGAGAGAGAAAAGAGTTGCACCAAGAGGTAATATGTTTTTATTTGTTATTTTTCATTCCGATTTTCGTTTATACTTATCTTGATATTTGTTGTATTTATTCTTGAGATAGAACAAATGTTTAATGTGTTTTATGCATATGTAGGTATTGTAGATTAATATTTTTATTGGATTGCAAAAATTAGAGGTAAGTTTTTATAGTTTTCTAAATTATTTAATAATCATATTTAAGTATAATCATATAGTTTTCAACGTATTGTATTAAAATATGCCATCACGTATGTGAAAATTAGGTTTTGTGGTTCAGTTTTTTGCTTTGTTTATTGACTAGATTCTGGTTTGGTCCTATTCAAACACTCTGAATCCAGTTCGAATTGAATTTACCCAGTTCGAACGGAATCTTACTCAAATAGAATTATGTTAGAATATTTGACTAATTTGTTTGAACAGAATCAAACCCTTTAAGTACTCTAATTAAAGTGATTAATACTTAAAATATACTTATAAAATATTTAATTAAAAAATTATAATGTATAATTAAAAATATTTAAGCACTCTAATTAAAACAAAACATTTGTAATACTTAAAATATACTTATAAAATATTTAATTAAACAATTATAATGTATAATTAAAAATCTTTAAGTAATCTAATTAAAACAAAACATTTGTAATACTTAAAATATACTTATAAAATATTTAATTAAACAATTATAATGTATAATTAAAATTCTTTAAGCACTCTAATTAAAACCATTTGTTATACTTAAAATATTCTTATAAAATATTTAATTTAAAAATTATAATGTATAATTAAAAATCTTTAAGAACTCTAATTAAAACCATTTCATTTGTAATACTTAAAATATACCTATAAAATATTTAATTAAAAAACTATAATGTATAATTAAAAATCTTTAAGCACTCTAATTAAAACCATTAATACTTAAAATATACTTATAAAATATTTAATTAAAAAATTATAATGTATAATTAAAAATCTTTAAGCACTCTAATTAAAACCATTTCATTTGTAATACTTAAAATATACCTGTAAAATATTTAATTAAAAAGCTATAATGTATAATTAAAAATCTTTAAGCACTCTAATTAAAACCATTAATACTTAAAATATACTTATAAAATATTTAATTAAAAAATTATAATGTATAATTAAAAATCTTTAAGCACTCTAATTAAAACCATTTGTAACACTTAAAATATACTTACAAAATATTTAATCAAAAAATTATATGTATAATTAAAAATATTTAAGCACACTAATTAAAACAAATCATTTGTAATACTTAAAATATACTTATAAAATATTGAATTAAAAAATTATAATGTATAATTAAAAATCTTTAAGCACTCTAATTAAAACAAATCATTTGTAATACTTAAAATATACTTATAAAATATTTAATTAAAAACTTATAATGTATAAAATACTTGAAATGTAATTTTGCAATATATTTGTGATTTGGAATGTGATTATAACAATTGTTATGTTTACTACTAAGCTGTTGGATTTATTAGTTATTTTTACATGCAGTTAAACCTTAGACCCGTTCGAGAGTTGTGGCCAAATATTTCTTAAAAAATGTTTGGGTACAACTCTTGAATTGTCCAAAGTGGACAGTTTAGGATTCTATCATCTATATGACATATATATTCAGTTAAAACTCTTGTGCTAGTCAATTAAAATTTTGGTTTAACATTTTCTTATATTCTTCAGATATGTAGTTCGTAAGTTCCTCGGCCCATGAATAGGGTTGAAGACTTATCATGACTAGTATACTTGGAGAATTGTAGGAAACTGCTGCAGAAATTTTTACTAACATACGAGTTTTGGGCTGAGTATATATGCGATATAGATGATAATCTCTCAAATGAGATAGGACCAACTACCTTAAAAATAGATGACAATTAAACACGTATATTGTAATAGTTTCTTGATAGTGTTTATCACATGAATTGGATTTTTTATAGATAGATAAGAGTTGGATGTTGTTGGGAGATAGACTTGGTCAAGATTATAAGGAGTATGCACAAGGGGTGAAGTTTTTCTTAGTTGTGGGAGTGTTGACAGTCGAGGATTTATAAGATGCCCGTGCAAGAAGTTGAAAAACCTTAGTTCATATAATATGATCGTAGTGGAGGATCATTTATTTGTAAATGGAATTGATCCTAAATACTCATATTGGGTTTTACATGGCGAACCATTTCCTAAAGGGGTTAGATTTGGCAGTCAGTTCAATCAGATGGATGAATGTAACGAGATCGACATGGAGAACATAAATGTTGATGTTTCTGATGATAGTTATGATGACTGAGATGTTATGGGATCTTGGCGCAGGCATATTTGGTGACAGGGATGGAGAAGGAACATCTACATAATCATTTGAGGAAAATGAAGACTTTGGATCACTGTGCGAGGATGAACAACAAGAATTGTACGAATAGTGCACTCGTCATAGCAAGTTGTCATTCACTGTCAGGTTGCTCCATATTAAGTTTATTTGTCGTATTTCTGTAAAGGCGATCGATATGCTACTTAAATTATTTAAAGAGGCTCTCTCACATGATAACATAGTACCTCAAAATTTTTATGAAGCAAAGAAATTGAAGTAAGGGTTAGGATTTGATTATAATATCATCCACGCATATAAGAATGATTGTGTTCTCTTCTGGAAGCAATATGCAGAATTTGATTCATGTCCAGTGTGTTATGAGTCAAGATGGACATCAGATAAGCGTAATATACCCCATAAAGTGCTAAAACATTTTTTGTTGATTCTTCGACTTTAGAGATTGTTTACTTCCCAGATGACTGCGACAGATATGACTTGGCATCACACAGAATGAGTTCAAAATGATCAATTCCTCACGCATCCTGCAGATTCCTTACAATGGAAGAAATTTGATGATGAGTATTCATGGTTTGCCGGAGAACCTTGCAATGTACGTCTTGGTTTAGCAACTAATGACTTTAATCCATTTGGCAATATGAGCACTTCTCATAGCACCTGGCCTGTCATATTAATACCCTATAATTTTCCATCATGAAAATGTATGAATGATCCTTATTTTATGATGACTTTATTGATCCCAGGGCTAAGGTCACAAGGAAATGAAATAGACGTATATTTGGAGCCAATGATTATAGAGTTGAAAGAGTTGCGAGAATGGGGTGTCAATACATATGATGCGGCCTTGTCGTGTGAATTCAAGATGCATGCTGCAGTATTTTGGATAATAAATGATTTTCCAGCATATGAGAACTTTTCTGAGTGGAGCATAAAAGGAAAAATGGCTTGTCCTGTTTGTAACAAAGATACATAGTCTCAGTGGTTAACGAATGACCAGAAATTATGTTTTATGAGACATCGTTGATATCTACTTCATGATCATAGATGACGATCAAATAGAGCAATATTTGATGGAAGGGTTGAGCGCAGGTCATCACCGCCAGAGTATTCTGGTGGTGATATTCTCACTCAATTGGAAGATGTTCCAGACAACAGATTTGGAAAGGATGCAAGATGTTGAAAGAGGAAATGACAAGTAGTGGAATTGAATTGGACAAAAAAAAGTATTTTATTTGAGTTGTCATACTGGTCTACTTTGACATTGCATCACAATCTAGATGTTATGCTCATTAAAAAAATATATGTGAGAATATTTTGGACATCCTGATGTCAATACAAGGGAAGACAAAAGATACAGTCAACTCTCGTAAAGATTTGAAAGAGTTGGGGATAAGATCGGAATTGTATTTACAAGATACTGGGTCGTTAGCTTATATGCCCTTTGGATGGTATACACTTTCAAGTGATGAGAGAAAGAAATTCTGTGATTGGTTCATGACAATCAAATTACCAGATGGTTATGCTTCGAACATGTCAAGATATGTTTGAACTCATGATTGGAAGATAACTGGTCTCAAAAGTCAAGATTGTCATATATTCCTGCAGCGATTGTTGCCAATTGGTGTGCACGGAAAGATTACTTGAGATGTTCGTACAGTTCTCATAGAATTATGGTGATTTTTCAGGAGTATTTGCAGTAGAATGTTGAAAGTTGATGCCTTATTAAAAATGGAAGCTGATATTGCATTGATATTGTGCAAGTTGGAGAGTTTGTACCCGCCTTCATTCTTTGACGTAATGGTTCATTTGGCTGTACATCTACCTCGTAAGGCTTTAGTTACTGGCCCTGTTCAGTATAGATGTATGTATCTTATTTAACGGTTTTTTAGAAAACTTAAGCGATCTGTGGGGAATAAGGCTTGTCCGTAATGATCAATCGCAGAGTCATACATTCATAATGAGTGGCATACATTTTGTTTAATGTATTTTCATGGGGTTAACACTAGATTTACAACACCAGATCGAAATTATGAAAGTGGACAAATGAGAGTTTTATCAGCATTTACTGTGTTTTCCTAGAAAATACGTCCCATAGGTGCACAAAAGGGCTATGACCTATGTGAGCGAGAGTGTGAAAGAGCTCGATGGTATGTCTTAAATAACTGTGAAGAGATTGACCACTATTTGAGGTTAGTGATGATCATCTAATTCAATAGTATTTTTAAGTGCATTTATAATAATATAGTATATATTGATACAAATTAATAGTTCACATTAACATACGCAGCGAACATATACAACTACTTCACACGAATGTTGTGACTGACGTAGAAAAGACATACGAAGAAGAATTTGCCTTGTGGTTTGAACGTATGGTATTACAAAAAAAAAAAAATGCACAATTACTTTGAACTTTATATCTTGAATGTCACCATATTTATATGTGATATTGATATAAATAGAATAATATTTATTGATGTAGGTTGCATCGAAATATACTGAAAATTCAGGTGAAATCTCACTAGAAGTGTATGCTTTGGCATGTGGTCCGTCTAAGCGGGCCATCCAATATTCAGGATGTTTGGTGCGTGGATATATATTTCAAACAGCAGACAAAGAACGATATAGGAAAATTCAAAATTGTGGAGTCGTAGTCAAAGGAAGCCATGGGGATGATAATATCGATTTTTACAGAATTGTGGAAGATATCATAGCGTTAAAATATGTGGGGGGATATATGGTCTGGTTATTTAAATGTAATTGGTAGAATGTCTCAAATCCTAGGTTGGAAGTGCGTAAAGATGCATATTTTGTAAATGTCAATACATCTCACAAATGGTATGAGGACGATCCTTTCATTCTCACTTGTCAAACAAATCAAGTTTTTTATTTAGATGATCCGAACTACAGAAATTCATAGCGGGTAGTCGAGAAGTTTGCACCAAGAAATGTATATGATTATATTTCAGAGGCAGACAAACCACATGAAGAAGTTGATAGTTCAAACTATGAAGAAGCATATCAAGAAAATGAATCAGGCATCAATCTATTTGTTGATCTATGCCAATATGACATGGTCCCATTGCGCAAAGACGATGTTTAACCTGAAGTAATTGAATGTGAAATGTCAGAAGAACATGAATCAACTAAAGTGTCTACTCAGGATAAGAGCGACTGGTCCAACAAAACTGATACTGAATGATTTCAAACAGATATTTGTGTAGGTATAATTCTTATAAAAATACGAAATGTATCTTGTTCAAATAATAATTTATTATAATTTTAAACAAATATGCCTTCTAAACGCAAACGAACACATGAGCAATCCTCACCCCTTACTAACTCCCCTTGTGGTTCACCTGCCAACAATGGTGGGCCAACATCACCAGAATCAAAATAAGGTATTTTATCACTGTATGTCTTTCAAATAAAATAATTTAATTAAAATATATGCTTTAATTATTGTATATATAGCTGTTGTAAACCAGCGCTGAGTTAGAGGCATTACGAGGGGTGTCTGCACAGAGAAAGTAAGGAAAGTGGGTAAAATTAAAGTTGATATACCTGATGATCACACCAGCGGCGCTGGGGATTCGGCAGCTTAGCTTGCTTCTTACATTGGTACCCTTACTTGCACGTATGCACCAAGATGTGAAAGACCACATAAAAAATCGTTGCTTGGTAATAAGTTACTTTGTATAACATGTTAATTTAAATAACTTTTGAAATTATACTAATTGTTTAGAATTTTTTGAAGGACGAGTTTGAACTAAATTTTGGTCGGCGAGAGGATCGACTAATGATTGAGGAACTGATATCGAATGCATTATGGAGGTACAAAGGTCGATGCTATGCATACTATCAGAAGTTCAATACTATGACAGATGCGCGTCAAAGTCCATTGCAAGCAATGCCACCAAACGAATGGGAGAAAGTTTGTGATATGTTTGAAGATCCTGTTTATCAGGTAATTTCGCTGCTATCTTTTTTTAATAATATATGATAGATGTATTAAACATAAAATTATAATACTTTTTTTAGCAACGGAGTACGGTGAATAAGCAAATAGATCAAATTTAACGATATACTATAATGCAGGTTCTCGATCTTTTCATCGCTTGTAAAAACAAATGGTAAGTTATTCTAGTCCCCATTAAATATTAATATATACACTTTTTTTTTATGTAAATTCTAATATAGATTTTCATTTTGCAGCAAGAAGAAAGTCCTGCTGACTATAATCTGACCAAATTGTATGCTAAAGCACATAAAAATCGTGATGGTGTTTGGAGCAATCATGAGGCAGAGGTAAATTATGTAAGTTTAAGTTTATTTAATTCCATTGTCTAAATATATTTTTGTTACCTATACTAATTTTAATTTTTATTTTTAAGGACAAGATGATATCTTTTAAGGAAACTGTTGCAGATCCATCTGATGAGTCATCTATCAATTATCCTCAAATCTTTTCTCAAGTTCTTAGATCACATTCTGGATATTTGAGGGGCTTAGGACGTTGCGTGAAGCCATCTTCAACATCGTCATCATCTTCTAAAGCCAGATCGAATGACAACAAGACTGAGGAATTAGAGCAACATGCACTTGAGATAGAATGATTGAGGTCGAAGGAAAAATAGTTGCTGACCCGATTAGATTAAACAGCAGATTTAGAGGCAAGATTAGAAGAAAGGCTACAATTAAATAACCAAAAAATGTTTGAACAATTCCAGTCAATGATGTCTCAAAACTCTATGCCACGATTACCATCACAATCATAATTCATTTAATTTTTTTTAATAGCCTTTATTTATGATGTTCATAAACATTTGAACAATTGATGTATATATGATTACAATTTGTGTAATATTAGTATATTCTTTTTAATTAAATTTCATTATGTTTGACCAATACCGTTCGAATGGTGAATTATCATTTATGCATACATTCGAACAAAAATAGACTCATTCAAACAAAAACAATCCATTCAAACGTATCAGGAAATACATTCCATACGTTCGTTTGAACAATTAAATATTTATTCGAATAACGTTATTTTTTAAAACTTCGTTCGAACAAAAATCTTCAAAAATAGATTGTTTGTTCGAACGATTAATACTTTTTTCCAAACAAAAGTCACTTGAAAAATGTATTGGTTCGAACGAACATGATCAAATATGGTTATTAGTTCGAATTAACATTTCATATTGTTCGAACAAAAGTGTAGTTCGAATAGAAATTTTTTCATTCGAACTTGATTTTGAGACGACATTTTTTTGTCTCAAAAACAAATTCCTTTTGAACGATTTCGATTGGTTCTGCTCAATTTCGTCCCTAAAAGTACTTTTTGGATATGAAAATCAATTTTTGTCTCCAAAAATTTTCTGAGACAAAATAGAGACAAAAATTTTTTGTCTTAAAAAACTTATAGGGACGAAATTTGGGTTTTTTGAGACAATTTTTTGCCTCAAAAAATCAATTCTCTTGTAGTAAGCTAGCGTCACGTAATCACTTTAAAAAAATTGAATAAATATGAAATCTACATGAAGCTTTTTTTTTTTTTTTTTTTTTAATAATGGATCCTATTATTTTTTAAAATAACTGCATAACACTTGTACATTTCACGACTTTAAGTAGTATTTGTCACTTTTTCCTTAACGAGGTTTGCTTGCTTAGAGGGGGATAAAAATGTTCTATGGTAGCAAAATTGTGGAGCTTAGAAGTCATGTTAGACATCCAATTTGTTCACAAAATTTACTCGAAACTTCATGCGACTCTGCGAGTGTGATTGCTCGGTTTGATACTGCGAACATGTTCCTAATTTACTCGAACAGCCTTCACAGTTAAGTATACCAAATTTACTTTGATGGTGTTAGAGCACCCCCATTTGGTTCCCCATCCCCTTCATTTCCCTATTATTTGTTGCACTTTTTAGGGTTTTTCCTAAAACCAGCCCTCTATCCGGTTCCCTAAAATGGGGTTCTAATTTCCGGGGTGTACAGGGAATCCCCATCTTTGGAGACCTACTGTACATCCCCAAATCCCATTTCCCCAACCTGTACCGCGTTGTGCTTCCTCTCAACGGTTGGTTTTGGTGCGATTTCCATCCCCTCTCCCGATGAACGGTGCCGTATCTCTTCATCTCTCTGTGCGAAGCTTCTCCCTTTTTCATTTGGTATGTGCGAAAATCTTCATTACGGCTTGATTTGGGATCTGTTTTAGGGTTTGATCTTGAATTTTTTTTTGCTGCTTGGCTGGTTGGAATTCATCGATACGTTTGGTTGCTATTTTTCGGATTTCCGTTTCGTGTGTTGGGTTATAATTTCCGTTTGGCTGTTTGGTTGGTACAAAAATGGAAGAAAAATTAACCCCGTGGTTTCCGTTCGGCTTCTGTTTGGTTGCCCAGAAAATAACCCTTAGGGTTTTCTGCTTGTATTTTGCTTTCATATGCTGTTTGCCTACCCCGAAAATGCATGCCATATTTTCTGTTTTCACCCCCGTTTGGTTGCTGTGAAAATGACAAGGTTGGATTTATTTTTTCCAAAGCAACCCGTTTGGTTGCTGTGATTCTGTGCTGCCGTTTGGTTGGTAGGAAAATTCTCCATTGATTTCCCTTCCCCCTTGTGTTTTGATGAATGGTGCCCCTGTGATGATTATCTAGGTCACATGTTTTGTTTGGTTGGCAAGAAAATCAAGATGATTTTTAATCTTTGGTTATCTTGTATCAGAAATTCAGTTGCTGGGTTCTTACATGGAGATGAATTTCGGATCTAGCTTTTTTTTCCATATTTTTTTCCTTCAATGCATGCATCTTGGGCTGTCTTTTCTTGGTCTTACATTTCCAATGTCATTTGTATGCTTAATGTTGTTTGTAACTATCTAAACTCTGTTTTCAATTTTCAATTATTAAAAATTCAACCCGGATCTTTGTAACCTGTGATTATTTGGATTATGGGATTGAAAGTTTGGTGATGAGATACTACTTATAATCATGTTGTTCTAATTTAGCTATTTTATAACTAATTTAGTTTGGTGATGAGTTACTACTTATGTTCATCTTATAATCCAAAGATATATGTGATTTTGTTGCCATTTTAGCTATTACCCGTGTGCTGTATAGCCGTGTGCTGTATACCTTTTTTATTTATTCAATGATGAGCAGAAATGGATGTTGATGGTTTTTGAAATTCCCTAATTCCTGTTCTGTGTTGTTGGGGTGCAATGTCTCGTATGTCTTTGTTTACCTGTGATGATTTTGTTTGACAATTTATTTCACTACAACTACTTTCTTATGCTCTAAACTGGATTATTATTTTTTAGACTTGAATGAATTAATTCTTTATTAACTGGACATTTGATGCTTTATCTTTTTTCCGAGATGGATGAATACTTCACATATATGATATTTGTATTTTAATGTAATATTGTTGGAAATGCAAGAATGGTTTTATAAATCATCAATATATTTAAAAAACTTACTCATTGCTGATCATTACCATTGTTTGTACTCCGGTTGCCTTCCTCTTCATATGGAAGGAAATTTTTATATATAAAAAACGATATTTGTATTATCTACAGTTCAAGTGATATTCTAGTCTTTTATTTGGTGTTGCCCCATTTTGCAGTGTTGCGTTTCTCTCAGGGGAGGGGGTTTATATTAGGCTGTGATGATGGTGTTATAGTGCGGGTTAAGTCAGAAGTGTGTATGGGGCCCCATCGATATGGCGGGGTAATTCTCACCCGAATCGTCATATTGCAGTTTGTGGTACTTCCCACAAAAGACAATCGGGGTTCGGATGAGATTTTGCAGCCATTCGATGTTGGGCTCCTTGCTTACACATGGTGTCAATATTTACACCATTCTGAGCCTTTTTAATTATTTATATATTTGATATATTATATTCGCATGGCTGTACGATATATTATTGAATATATCGAATATATTAGGGAACCGGATGGGGATGCTCGTATTTAGCATTAATTTGTTTTGCATGTTGTTTGGTATTATGGATTAATTAAGTTAAATTATGTGTAAATTAAACCACAAGGCTGTAATGATGACAACCGTTTGTGGGGATACAAAAAATTAATGTTCATTTCCCCAATGGCTAGGTAATCAGGACGGCCAATAAGTATTGGCAACCGGTTATAGTAGCCATCAGTGGGTGGCTAAGTTTCCAAGATCATACCAAACGGTTTTTGAGCCATCCACTCGGACTAACACCCCAATTCTTCCAACCTTCATTTCTAACATTTTCAATTGCTTTTTAGAGATGGATTCACCAGACCCTGGACATATGTTTTTCACCAACCTCCTAAGTCAGAATCCTCAACTTGACCCCACTTATGGTGGGCAAAGTGGGTCATCTCCAGTGACCCTTGATGACTCTCCACCCCTACCCCCTAATGAGCTTATCGGCATTAGGAAATCAATGAGGGGTGCAAATTTCACCCCCGAAGAAGACAAGTTACTTGTCTTTGCATGGCTAAATTGTACTCTTGATGCCGTCCAGGGAACAGATCAAAAATACTCCTAACTTTGGGAAAAAATTTATGAGTACTTCCAGCAATTTAAGGAAACCACAAATGAGCGGACAATAAAATCTTTAATTCATCGGTGGTCGGTGATCCAAAAGGCCACAAACAAATTTTGTGTGAAACTAGCCCAAGTTGAAGGGTTAAATCAAAGTGGCATGACCGAGCAAGACAAGGTAATGTTATTAAATCCCAGAGTCCTTTACTTCACAATTTTTCTCAACAATTATTGATTTAACATTGGTTTCTTTTTCCCTCACAAGTTTGACAAAGCGAAGGTTATGTACCAATCGCTAGAGAAATCGCTAGACAAAGCATTGTTGGCACCTATTGAAAGACCAACCTAAATGGATTTGGCGCGCCCAAAGGAGGATCCAAAGCGGAGGAAGACGATGTCCCCATCCCCAACCCCAACTCAATGTTCTGGAGCTACAGTTGATTCAGTTTTTGATCTCGAGGAGGATCATGTGATGGAGAATGAAGTTATCAAGCCCGACCGACCAATTGGAAGGAAAGCTGAGAAAGGAAGACGAAAGGCCCAAGGCCAGCATGCAGAGGAGAACTTCCAACTCAGGAAGTTGAAGTATACTCTGTTGGAGGAGTCACGTGCTCAGGAGAAAGAGTTTTTTCATCTTAAAGCTGAGAAGATGGTGCATGACAAGGAGACAGAGGCCAGAAAATTGAGTCAAGAGGACGAACGGCTGCGGTTGGAGGCTGAGAAAGTGGAGCTCACGAAGAAGGAATCAGATCAGCGTATTATGATGATGTATGTGAGTGTCATGCCAGAATTGCAATGGTAGTTTTTCCAGCAACTCCAGAGGGAGGTCATGGCGAGACGCAGTCGGTCCAACGATTTGGATTGATTATTTTGTATTTGGTTTTGTATTTTATGTTTGTAACAGTTATATATGTGTAAAAATACATGTAATTAATCTTTTTTGTATTTGATAATATGGAAGTATGATAGGGTTGTGCAATTAATGACTCAATAACATTTTCAGAAACAAACTTGATTACCATTAATATATTCGGGAAATTGATAACAATAATGAAATACAAATACAAATCAGATTAACTTAAACATAGGTCACCAATTACATTAAGGAAATAATAAAATCTAAAGCAACCCCGACTAATGTTGTGAATACCTAAGCCATTGATGTACGATTAGATCTTCTTGAAGCTGATGATGTGCCGAGCTGTCTCTAATATCATGATGACGCTGGATGAAGTCTTGAAGCTCAGTTGTATGATTGCGCGACAATTCGGGGAGATCATCATCAAGTTGATCATATTCAATGTTCAGACTCTCATTATCATCACGCTCGTCTTCAATTATCATATTACGTAGAATAACACATGCTTTCATTATATTTGTTAGTTCCTTGATTTTGAACATTCGAGAAGGTCCACGAATGATAGAAAATCGTTGTTGAAGTACCCCGAATGCACGCTCGACATCTTTTCTTGTGGATTCTTGTGCTTTCACAAAAAGTTTCTTCTTATTCCCACGTGGTGATGGAATCGTCTTCACAAAAGTTCGTCACTTGGGATAAATACCGTCCGCATGGTAATAGCCCATCGTATAGTCGTTGCCATTGATAGTGTAATTGACTGGAGGAGCACGCCCTTGGGCAAGTTTCGTAAAAATAAAAGATTTCTCTAGCACATTAATATCGTTATGTGAACCGGGCATACCAAAAAATGCATGCCATATCCAGAGATCATATGAAGCAATTGCTTCTAAAATAATAGTTGGTTCACGGATGTGGCCGGAGTACATACCTTTCCAAGCTGCAGGACAATTTTTCCACTTCCAATGCATGCAATCAATGCTTCCCAGCATTCTTGGGAATCCTTGTTGTTCACCAACCGCAAGCAATCGGGCAATATCATTAGCAGTTGGAGACCTTAGATATTCTTCTGAAAAACCACTTACTGCTGTCTCAGTAAATTTTTTGAGGCTCTCCATTGCGGTACTTTCACCAATACGTATGTATTCATCCATAAAATCTCCAATAACCTCATACGCCAGCATTCTAAGTGCTGCGGTGATTTTTTGCATAGAAGATAACCCGAGTCGGCCGGCATTATCTATTCTCTGAACGAAGTACGGCTCGTAAGACTCTACTTCATTTAGAATACGAAGAAATAGGGGATGACTCATCCGAAATCTCATTCGAAATAAATTTGAGGGATATACTGAATTTTCAGCGAAGTAATCACGAAATAGGCGCTCGTGTCCTTGAATATGATTACGCCGAATAAACTTACGACGTTGGCTGTTGCCACGTCGCCTCGATGACTGTCCATCCGCCTCCATGCTTTGAACATCACTATCATCTTCAGAGGATACGTATGTCAATAATTTGCGAAAGAAAGTACGAGCCATTTGATGAAAGGAGATGGAGATCAAAGGATACAATTTCTGTTTGGTTCTATAAAGGAAATGAGGTTTGAGTTTGCATATTTATAAAGGAGTAAAAATGTTACCGTTTGAGAGAAGACAAAAAATGTTACCGTTGGAGAAAAGACAAAAAAAGTTACCGTTGGAGAAAAAACAAAAAATATTACCGTTGAAGAAAAGACAAAAAATATTACCGTTGGAGAAAAGATAGAAAATATTACCGTTTAATCCAATTAAAATATTTTATCATCAATACGTGACTTTCGGTTTTTCATTAGAGATATTGAGTACTCTTTTAATTAAATTTGCCATCACGTTAGAAAATGCACCAATTAATAAAAAATAGCCGATTTTTATAATACGAATTTCAATTTAAAAAAAAAAAATACTGCATTGGATAGTCAAAATCTCCAATAAATATTTAGTAAAAAGTGATATTTGAAAAAAAAGATAATAAGATAAAATAGTTAGTAGTTAAGATTGTAAATGGAAGAGAGAGAAAAAAGTAATAAAAAAAGAATAGAGAAATATTATTTAAATGAATAGAGATAGGGATGAGAAATGTGATGTAGGAGGTTTTTAGAAGATAAATAAATTTTAGGGATAAATTTAAAGAAATGAGTATTTGAGTTAAATTATAAGGATGAGAAAATAAAACCGGATGGAGATGCTCTTAGCTCGAGGGGAAGTGCCATTTTTCACTTTTCTAATGCTTTTCTTCCCAGGGTGGCAGGCCCGTGGAAACGTATAAATATAAGAATCAGAATGTCTCAAAAGCGGATTGGGAGTGGCTTGGGTTCCTTTCTGTTTGCTTCAGAATCAACAAAGAATCTTCTCCATTATTCTCTAATCATCAATGGGTGTCCATTTCCGCTTTTGCTTATATTTCTGGGCTTCCCTAAGCTCCTAAAGCACCTTCCTACCGCCTTTATAGGTCACCTCTCGTCCCTGTTTCACTATATCATTCAAAGCCTCCCTGCTCGTTGCTCGAATTTTCTTCTTCCATTTCATTCGCAAGTCTCGCTGACCAAAGCGGTAGTCGTTTTCATTTTAAATTATTTACTCACTATGTACACCCCTATATCATTTTGGTTTATTTGCTCGAGGAAAAAAAAAAGAAGGATGTTTTAGTTTTAAGTATATTGCACTGTGTTTTTTTTTTTTTTTTTTTTTTTATGGTTCCCAAATACAACCCCCAAAAACCTCGGTTGATTCAAATGATAGCAAATGTCAGATATAGGAATTTAGGAATGGTTTGGGGAAAAAGTTCTGGTTTTATGGGAACATGACATAGAGGAATTTGCACGTCTCTGCATTTTATTTTTCATATTATTGGCAGCCTAATGGTCGGCTGAAGGGAAGTGATATATGAATTTCAGTTCTGGCAATTTGCTCATTTTTTTTCCTTTGTCACAAGTTCTACGATATCAGCAGCAACTTGGACATGAATTTTTCCCCTGGTTCATAGACTCTTTTTTAGTTCGGTCAGAATATTAAACTTCATCGTTCATCTTGAGAAATTCCTTTGTTCTTAACATGTACGGAATTGGAATGTGGCCCATGGGAATGCCCTTTTATTTGTGAATTTAATGTCTTGCAGGATTTTCTCTTGTATATTTCCTGTGTACTTGGGTTATGCTAGTTATGTGGATTAATAAATTCTTCTTAAATATATATAAAAAAAAATTGTGAAGTTAATAAATGCACCACAGCTTTTTAGCAAGTGCTATCTCTCTTTTGTCATAAGGGGAGGTTTTGGGTTCAATCCCATGAATTGAGGTAGGAATGGGGGTTTCTTCTTGATTTGGAGCAGGCAAATTTTTAGTCATGTCATTGCTTATAATTGAATAATAGGTGTTAAAAAATCTCTATTATAGATCATGTGAGTCTTTTTTTTTGAAAGATTGGCTGGTATATGATATTTCTTTAAGATTAAATGTTTCATGTCATGCTAGTCACATATTTATGTTTGCAGAAATGGTTGTTCCGGAAGTAAACAAGAAACTTATTGAAGAACTCGAAGACATGGGATTTCCAAGGACACGAGCTACACGGGCACTTCATTATTTTGGTGAGTATCTATGTGAGATGCCATGTGTTTGTGTGTGTCATTGATGTGAGGTTTCAAAACCTTACATGAGTTTCTCATGGAGAAATATGCAACATAAGTGATCAATTAAGACAAAATAACGGGGATTTTCTAGGGGTTGTGGTTTGGAGGTCCACAATGCAAATTCTAGGTAGGGGTGAGATCTGATCTCAGTGAGTAACGACCCAAGGAGTGTTATCCACATTTGGGCTATCATCTAAAAGGACTAGTCAAGGTAACAATTAGAGTTAGTTGAATCATTCATGAAGCCTAGTTTCACTTCTTAGAAAATCAATATTTTAATGAACTTTATCATAACTCACCTATTCAATGCAGGACTTAACAGATCCAGGACATTGTAATTTCCCTCACTTAGATACCAGTTGTCCTCGTTAGAGGCCACATTACATTGTAGTGCCTCAGTGCCACATAGCGTTATGAGGACGACTTTGTTTCCACTTGTTATGATCTAAAGAAAGCTGATTGCCCACATCTGCTCTTATACTTTAAAAGGACTAGTCAAGTTTACGATTGGAGCTTTTTCGAAACATTGTATACATCCCAATTCCACCTTGTAATGAACTAATGTGGAAATTGGCATTCGTGCATCTCCATCATAATTTNATATGACAAAAGGAGCACACTTTACTTTTCAAAATATTCAAACAAAGGCATCTTCCTTTTGCATAAGTCAAGAAAAGCATCAATCACTTTTGAAAATATTCAAATGAAACATGCACATGTGAAATATGACAATCAATCATCTTTAATATTTTCAAAGTTCAAACCTTTAATCATGGCATGCACATGTGAAAGATGACAATCAATTATCTTTCAAAATTTTCAAAATATTCATGCACATGTGGAAAATGTATTTTAATGCTTTATGATAAAATATTAATTTTTGAGCCTTAATCCTAATTTTTAATTTTGAAGAGATTTACAACATTACTCTATGGCTTTAATGTGAACTTGTTCCCTTCTTGCTCACTTCTTGGTTCCTTGATGTACTTGACTCCATTGTGTAGACAACTTGAGCTTGAGACTCCTTCATTCTTTGAATTCATTTGTTATCATCAAAATCCATGTGTAAATATATAATTACACAAAACTTGAAACCTAAGGTTCAACAGTTCGTAAGTTCCTCAACCCATGAATAGGGTTGATGACTTATCGTAACTAGCATACTTAGAGAATTGTAGGAAACTACTGCAGAAATTTTTACTAACATACGAGTTTTGGATTGAGTATATATGCGATATAGATGATAATCTCTCGAATGAGATAGGACCAACTACCTTAAAAATATATGGTAATTAAACACGTATATTGTAATAGTTTCTTGATAGTGTTTATCACATGAATTGGGTTTTTTATAGATAGATAAGAGTTGGATGTTGTTGGGAGATAGAATTGGTCAAGATTATAAGAAGTATGCACAAGGGGTGAAGTCTTTCTTAGTTGTGGGAGTGTTGACAGTCGAGGATTTATAAGATGCCCGTGCAAGAAGTTGAAAAACCTTAGTTCATATAATATGATCGTAGTGGAGGATCATTTATTTGTAAATGGAATTGATCCTAAATACTCATATTGGGTTTTACATGGCGAACCATTTCCTAAAGGGGTTAGATTTGGTAGTCAGTTCAATCAGATGGATGAATGTAACGACATCGAGATCGACATGGAGAACATAAATGTTGATGTTTCTGATGATAGTTATGATGACTGAGATGTTAGGGGATCTTGGCGCAGGCATATTTGGTGATAGGGATGGAGAAGGAACATCTACATAATCATTTGAGGAAAATGAAGACTTTGGATCACTGTGTGAGGATGAACAACGAGAATTGTACGAATAAGCACTCGTCATAGCAAGTTGTCATTCACTGTCAGGTTGCTCCATATTAAATTTATTTGTCGTATTTCTGCAAAGGCGATCGATATGCTACTTAAATTATTTAAAGAGGCTCTCTCATAGGATAACATAGTACCTCGAAATTTTTATGAAGCAAAGAAATTGAAGTGAGGGTTAGGATTTGATTATAATATCATCTATGCATGTAAGAATGATTGTGTTCTCTTCTGGAAGCAATATGCAGAATTTGATTCATGTCTAGTGTGTTATGAGTCAAGATGGACATCAGATAAGCGTAATATACCCCATAAAGTGCTAAAACATTTTTCGTTGATTCCTCAACTTTAGAGATTGTTTACTTCCCAGATGACTGCGATAGATATGACTTGGCATCACACAGAATGAGTTCAAAATGATCAATTCCTCACGCATCCTGTAGATTCCTTATAATGGAAGAAATTTGATGATGAGTATTCATGGTTTGCCAGAGAACCTTGCAATGTACGTCTTGGTTTAGCAACTAATAACTTTAATCCATTTGGCAATATGAGCACTTCTCATAGCACCTGGCCTGTCATATTAATACCCTATAATTTTCCATAATGAAAATGTATGAATGATCCTTATTTTATGATGACTTTATTGATCCCAAGGCCAAGGTCACAAGGAAATGAAATAGACGTATATTTGGAGCCAATGATTATAGAGTTGAAAGAGTTGTGAGAACATGGTGTCAATACATATGATGCGGCCTTGTCGCGTGAATTCAAGATACATGCTGCAGTACTTTGGATAATAAATGATTTTCCAGTATACGAGAACTTGTCTGAGTGGAGCATAAACGGAAAAATGGCTTGTCCTGTTTGTAATAAAGATACATAGTCTCAGTGGTTAATGAATGGCCAGAAATTATGTTTTATGGGACATCGTTGATATCTACCTCATGATCATAGATGACGATCAAATAGAGCAATATTTGATGGAAGGATTGAGCGCAGGTCATCACCGCCAGAGTATTCTGGTGGTGATATTCTCACGCAATTTGTACCCGTCTTCATTCTTTGATGTAATGGTTCATTTGGCTGTGCATCTACCTCGTGAGGCTTTAGTTACTGGCCCCGTTCAGTATAGATGTATGTATCTTATTTAACAGTTTTTTAGAAAACTTAAGCGATCTGTGAGGAATAAGGTTTGTCCGAAATGATCGATTGCAGAGTCATACATTCATAATGAGTGGCATACATTTTATTTAATGTATTTTCATGGGGTTAATACTAGATTTACGACACCAGATCGAAATTATGAAGGTGGACAAATGAGAGTTTCATCAGCATTTACCATGTTTTCCTAGAAAATATGTCCCATAGGTGCACAAAGGGGCTATGACCTATGTGGGCGAGAGTGTGAAAGAGCTCGATGATATGTCTTGAATAACTGTGAAGAGATTGACCACTATTTGAGGTTAGTGATGATCATCTAATTCAATAGTATTTTTAAGTGCATTTATAATAATATAGTATATATTGATACAAATTAATAGTTCACATTAACATACGCAGCGAACATATACAACTACTTCACACGAATGGTGTGACTGACGTAGAAAAGACGTACGAAGAAGAATTTGCCTTGTGGTTTGAACGTACGGTATTACAAAAAAAAATGCACAATTACTTTGAACTTTATATCTTGAATGTCACCATATTTATATATGATATTGATATAAATAGAATAATATTTATTGATGTAGGTTGCATTGAAATATACTGAAAATTCAGGTGAAATCTCACTAGAAGTGTATGCTTTGGCATGTGGTCCGTCTAAGCGGGCTATCCAATATTCAGGATGTTTGGTGCGTGGATATAGATTTTATACAGCAGACAAAGAACGATATAGGAAAATTCAAAATTGTGGAGTCATAGTCAAAGGAAGCCACGAGGATGATAATATCGATTTTTACGGAATTGTGGAAGATATCATAGCGTTTAAGTATGTGGGGGGATATATGGTCTGGTTATTTAAATGTAATTGGTGTAATGTCTCAAATCCTAGGTTGGAAGTGAGTAAAGATGCATATTTTGTAAATGTCAATACATCTCGCAAATGGTATGAGGACGATTCTTTCATTCTCACTTGCCAAACAAATCAAGTCTTTTATTTAGATGATCCGGACTACGGAAATTCATGGCGGGTAGTCGAGAAGTTTGCACCAAGAAATGTATATGATTATATTCCAGAGGCAGACAAACCACATGAAGAAGTTGATAGTTCAGACTATGAAGAAGCATATCAAGAAAATGAATCAGGCATCAATCTATTTGTTGATCTAAGCCAATATGACATGGTCCCATTGCGCAGAGACGATGTTTAACCTGAAGTAATCGAATGTGAAATGTTAGAAGAACATGAATCAACTAAAGTGTCTACTCAGGATGAGAGCGACTGGTCCAACAAAACTGATACTGAATGATTTTCAAACAGATATTTGTGTAGGTATAATTCTTATAAAAATACGAAATGTATCTTGTTCAAATAATAATTTATTATAATTTTAAACAGATATGCCTTCTAAACGCAAAAGAACACATAATCAATCCTCACCCCTTACTAACTCCCCTTGTGGTTCACCTGCCAACAATGGTGGGCAAACATCACCAGAATCAAAATAAGGTATTTTATCACAGTATGTCTTTCAAATAAAATAATTTAATTAAAATATATGCTTTAATTATTGTATATATAGTTGTTGTAAACCAGCGTTGAGTTAGAGGCATTACGAGGGGTGTCTGCACAGAGAAAGTAAGGAAAGTGAGTAAAATTAAAGTTAATATACCTGATGATCACACCAGCGGCTCTGGGGATTCGGCAGCTTAGCTTGTCTCTTACATTGGTACCCTTACTCGCACGTATGCACCAAGATGTGAAAGACCAAATAAAAAATCGTTGCTTGCTAATAAGTTACTTTGTATAACATGTTAATTTAAATAACTTTTGAAATTATACTAATTGTTTAGAATTTTTTGAAGGACGAGTTTGAATTAAATTTTGGTCGGTGAGAGGATTGACTAATGATTGAGAAACTAATATCGAATGCATTATGGAGGTACAAAGGTCGATGCTATGCATACTATCAGAAGTTCAATACTGTTAAGGCGAAAATTGACTAGGATTAGATGACTAAATGATAAGGTTTATCTTATCATTATTTGACTAAATGATAAGATTTATCTTATCATTATATTTGAATTTGTGGATAAATGTAAAATAATTATTTATTTATCTCTAAACAATGTTTAGTCTATCTATAAGTTTTAGGAGCTGTTTAGATAAGTCCCTGAAGTCAAAATCGAGTTCTGATAGTTTTGCACTTATCGAGAAGAAATCTGAACAGAGTTTAGTCTATAACAGAAGAAGTTATCACGAAATGTTAGCAGTCCGTCGGTACGCGTTTTCGCGTCTGTTGCTAACCGTCAGCAGAGTCCTACTGCGACTGAAACTCTTTCCAGACTTTCTATTTAAAGGGATTCGGTTTTGTATCTTCTTAGAGATCAGAGAGCCACGAATTTCAGAGTGGTTATTCAGAGCATATGTGTGAGAAAATTCATTTGAGAATTTTCATGGGATTTTTCATCTCTCTTTAAGTGTGATCGTGCTCCGGTGTTGGAGGATCGTGTGATTGGAGTTCAGCCCCTAGAGTTCTAGGAGGAAAGGCAACATTTGAAGATCGCCAGAGGTTCTGGCTGCTACTGCGGTAGAAGACAAACGGGTCGTTTGTCTTGGCAAGTAAGATAGTCGAATTGCAAAGGTTTTGTAATTGATGATTGCTTGTAATTGTTCTTCAAATAATAAGATTGACTTTCCTGGGTTTGGCTGCCCCGTAGAGTTTTACCTTTAAAGAGTTCTTTAAAGGGTTTTTCTTCTTAACCAATCGTTGTGTCTTACAAATGTGTTTATTCTCTTTGAGTATTTTGATTAATTTATTAATTCTAGATATTGAGATCTAATCAATTTGTTCAAGGAAATTAGTAGACAATTTCGTGGTTTTACAGGGGTACGTTGGGCTTTTCAATTGGCATCAGAGCGTGGTTCACTCATTCGAGTGTGATCCGTGCCCTCGTAGATCATGTCGACGTCATTATATGTTCCACCATACTTCGATGGGGAAAACTATGCTTATTGGAAAGTTCGTATTAGGGCTTTTCTCAAGTCTTTGGATGAACGTGTATGGCATTTGGTTGAACGAGGATGGACTAAACCCGAGACATCTATAGATGCTTGGACAAAAGATGAAATCAGCAATTGCAATTTGAATAGCAAATGACTTAACGCTATTTTCATGGCGGTATTCCCTGAAGAATTTAAAAGAATCTCCATATGTGAGATTGCTAAAGAAGCTTGGGATACTTTTGAGGTTACACATGAAGGCACAATAATAGTAAAAAATTCGAAATTACAAATGCTAACCTCAAAATTTGAAGAGGTTAAAATGTTGGAAGATGAAAGTTTTAATGATTTTTATACTAAATTAAATGATATTGTGAATTCCAGGTTTAATCTCGGTGAGAAGTTAGAGGATTCAAGGATCGTGAGAAAAATTTTAAGATCTCTACCGGAAAGATTTCGGCCTAAGGTTACTGCCATTGAAGAAAGTAAGGATTTGGATACAATAAAAGTTGAAGAGCTGGTCGGTTCCTTACAAACGTATGAATCCTCACTTCCTCAAACAAGGAAAGGTATGTCCATTGCTCTCAAAACAATAAAAGAGGATCAAGATGATTTTTCTGATGAAGAAAATTCTAACAATGAGGATATAGATCTCATAGTAAGAAAGTTCAGAAAATTCATGTTTAATAAAAAGTCTAGTGAAAGAAAAAAAGGGGTAAAGAATTTTCTGCAAAGAAAAATTATTTTGAAAAATGGAAAAAAGAAAAATCTGATAATAATGATAAAGTAAAGTGCTATGAATGCTGTGGTTATGGTCACATAAGAATTGAATGTCCAAATTTCAAAAAAAATAAAGGAAAAGCATTGAATGTCACACTTAGTGACAGTTCAGAATCTGAAATTTCAAGTATATCATCTGATGATGACAATTCTTTTGTGGCTTTTCCTATTGTTGTTAATGATTTTTCTGATATTGAACTAACAAAAGCTGAAAGTGAATGTGCCTTTAGTGATTCGGATGTAGCACTTGTTGAAGCTGATCAGGATTTTAGCATACAAGAAGCATATAATGACGTGTATGAAAAAGTAGTCAAATTAAAGAAACTCAACAAGAAGCTGTACAATAGACTCACTGCTGTGGAAGGTGAGAAAAATAATATCTTAGAAGCACTAAAAAATTCTGGTGTTGAATTATCGATATTAAAAGATCAAAAGACTGCACTAGAAAAAGAGTTGCAAAAATTTAAGGAGTGTCAAGAAAAAACAGCAACACAAAAGTTAGAAGAGATGTTGAGTGTTCAAAAATCTAGTCATGATCGCACGGGTTTGGGGTATATGACTTCCCAAGATATGAAATTTAAAGACTCATCATCCGCTGCCACTTCATCAAAAGATATCATTTTTATTAAAGGAAGTCAAGATGAGGAAACTCCAAAGAAAACCGAATCTGAAACTCATGTTCCAAGGGCCTCACATGATAGATCAATGACAAAGAAGCTCAACCAAGGTAAGTATATTCCTACTTGTCATTATTGTGGTGTTGTTGGTCATATAAGACCAAATTGCTTTAAATTGAATAAAGTGCAGAAAATTAATGGTGAAAGAAATACACAAAGTAGGGGAAAGAGTCTAGAGAATCAAGTTTGTGATATGAGTCAACAAATCAATTTTTTAAGTCTCAAACTTGGTGAACTAGTAGATTTTTGCTTCCAAAATAAAGAAAAAAATCATACAAAGTGATGTTGATAAAAAGAATAGGCCAAAATTTAAAGCAAAGTAGGTGGTCAAAGAAGATACCATGTCACATTAATTGATAGGACTACTTGCATGTTCTTGCATTCTTTATATTATTGCATTAGTCTAGGACATGTATTTTATTTGTCTGTTTTGCTTTTATGGTTTTGTTTTTCAGTTTTAAATAAGAAAAATATAATATAAAAATTTTTTCTGGTTTGGCTTAAAGTTTTTCTTTAAGAAAAGTGCATGCTTGATATGTCAAAGTTTGAACATTTGTGTTCTCACTTAATAAATTTTTGAATTTATGCATCTCTTTATTTTGTGCGATTCACTTTGTGCATACTAACCCTATGGATTATCTTGGCAAAGTTCATTTTCAATGCACAGTGAGAAACTTATATGTATGTTTTTTTTATAATTAAAGTTCACATCATTTAATGAGATGCTCATCAAAGAGAGAGTTCATACCTTGAATTGACTAATACTAGTTGAACCTAGTACATCAATAAAGAGCTCTCCTCTTGCCAAACACAAAGAGTTGATCCATATAGAAAAAGTCGGTGTTAATTCATTGCGGAAAAAGACAAACACCTTACACGGATCTATCTCCTTAAGTCCTTATAGAAAGAATCGTTGCTCTAATCATTGTGGAAAAAGATGAGCAACAAAAATGGACATAAAAAAGGGATTGTGCAAACTAGTGTTTGGAGGAGATGCTCATGTATCTAGGCCCTAGCATAAAGTTTGACTTTTAAGGTGAAGCAACAAACTCTTGTGAGCATCTATAAGAAGCAATCTTTCATGAATAAATGTATCCAAAAAATATATTGAAGAAAGGAGTTCATAAAAATGCTATGTTATAAGTATACTCACTCACACACTCACATGAACTTTGACATTGATGATCTTATGAGGAGTGAACATCCATAGTGATTGTTTCAAATAAAAGGGTGTACTTTATTGAATTTATTTTGTGAGTTACACTATGTTTGAACCAAGATGCATTTAGACATGTTACTTGCCCTATTGCTTTATATAAAAAAAAATAAAAAAAGGGAGATTAGTGATATTTATTCTATTTTGTGTCTTGTCAGATTAGTGACAAAAAGGGGGAGATAAACAAATTGGAATATCTTGATATTGTGAAACTTAGGGGGAGTTTGAGTAAGTGGGAGTTTAATGAATTTGCTGAAAATAAAAAGGAGAGTAGCAGAATATTGAGGGGGAGAACTATATATTTTAGGGGGAGTTGCAGAATATAGAGAGAGTGAACTTAGTACAGAAAATGGTTATTAATAATGACTAGAACAATTTTTTTGATAGATTTACATTACGTCTAACCTTTGATTATTATTGAGATTAATTTCAAAGAATGTTCGATGTCATTTCTCCTCATTATTATATTAAGATTATCTTCACGAGATCTTGGTCTACTGGTTGTTTTTGTCTTAGGTACACATTACATTCATCAACTTGGTTTTGTGACCAATCCGCCAAAGAGGAAGATTGTATATGCAAGACATTCATCAAGTTGGTTTTGTCACTAATCCGCCAAAGGGGGAGATTGTTAAGGCGAAAATTGACTAGGATTAGATGACTAAATGATAAGGTTTATCTTATCATTATTTGACTAAATGATAAGATTTATCTTATCATTATATTTGAATTTGTGGATGAATGTAAAATAATTATTTATTTATCTCTAAACAATGTTTAGTCTATCTATAAGTTTTAGGAGCTGTTTAGATAAGTCCCTGAAGTCAAAATCGAGTTCTGATAGTTTTGCACTTATCGAGAAGAAATCTGAACAGATTTTAGTCTATAACAGAAGAAGTTATCACGAAATGTTAGCAGTCCATCGGTACGCGTTTTCGCGTCTGTTGATAACCGTTAGCAGAGTCCTACTGCGACTGAAACTCTTTCCAGACTTTCTATTTAAAGGGATTCGGTTTTGTATCTTCTTAGAGATGAGAGAGCCACGAATTTCAGAGTGGTTATTCAGAGCATATGTGTGAGAAAATTCATTTGAGAATTTTCATGGGATTTTTCATCTCTCTTTAAGTGTGATCGTGCTCCGGTGTTGGAGGATCGTGTGATTGGAATTCAGCCCCTACAGTTCTAGGAGGAAATGCAACATTTGAAGATCGCCAGAGGTTCTGGCTGCTACTGCGGTAGAAGACAAACGGGTCGGTTGTCTTGACAAGTAAGATAGTCGAATTGCAAAGGTTTTGTAATTGATAATTGCTTGTAATTGTTCTTCAAATAATAAGATTGACTTTCCTGGGTTTGGCTGCCCCGTAGGGTTTTACCTTTAAAGAATTCTTTAAAGGGTTTTCCTTCGTAACCAATCGTTGTGTCTTACAAATGTGTTTATTCTCTTTGAGTATTTTGATTAATTTATTAATTCTAGATATTGAGATCTAATCAATTTGTTCAAGGAAATTGGTAGACAATTTCATGGTTTTACAGGGGTACGTTGGGCTTTTCAAATACTATGACAAAGGCGCGTCATAGTCCATTGCAAGCAATGCCACCAAACGAATTGGAGAAAGTTTGTGATATGTTTGAAGATCCTGTTTATCAGGTAATTTCGCTGCTATCTTTTTTTAATAATATATGATAGATGTATTAAACATAAAATTATAATACTTTTTTTAGCAATGGAGTACGGTGAATAAGCAAATAGATCAAATTTAACGATACACCATCATGCAGGTTCTCGATCTTTTCATCGCTTGTAAAAACAAATGGTAAGTTATTCTAGTCCCTATTAAATATTAATATATACACTTTTTTTTTTATGTAAATTCTGATATAGATTTTCATTTTGCAGCAGGAAGAAAGTCCTGCTGACTATAATCTGACCCAATTGTATGCTAAAGCACATAAAAATTGTGATGGTGTTTGGAGCAATCATGAGCCAGAGGCAAATTATGTAAGTTTAAGTTTATTTAATTCCATTGTCTAAATATATTTTTGTTACCTATACTAATTTTAAATTTTTTTTTAAGGACAAGATGATATCTCTTAAGGAAACTGCTGCAGATCCATCTGATGAGTCATCTATCAATTATGCTCAAATCTTTTCTCAAGTTTTTAGATCACATTCTGGATATTTGAGGGGCTTAGGACGTTGCGTGAAGCCATCCTCAACATCGTCATCCTCTTCTAAAGCCAGATCGAATGACAACAAGACTGAGGAATTAGAGCAACTTGCACTTGAGATAGAATAATTGAGGTCGAAGGAAAAATAGTTGCTGACTCGATTAGATTAAGCAGCAGATTTAGAGGCAAGATTAGAAGAAAGGCTACAATTAAATAAACAAAAAATGTTTGATCAATTCCAGTCAATGATGTTTCAAAACTCTATGCCACGATTACCATCACAATCATAATTTTTTTAATAGCCTTTATTTATGATGTTCGTAAACATTTGAACAATTGATGTATATATGATTACAATTTGTACAATATTAGTATATTCTTTTTAATTAAATTTCATTATATTTGACCAATACCATTCGAATGGTGAATTATCATTTATGCATACATTCGAACAAAAATAGACCCATTCAAACAAAAACAATCCATTCAAACGTATCAGGAAATACATTCCGTACGTTCGTTTGAACAATTAAATATTTATTCGAATAACGTTATTTTTCAAAACTCCGTTCGAACAGAAAATCTTCAAAAATAGATTGTCTGTTAGAACAATTAATATTTTTTTTTCCGAACAAAAGTCACTTGAAAAATGTGTTGGTTCGAACGAACATGATCAAATGTGATTATTAGTTCGAATTAACATTTCATATTGTTCGAACAAAAGTATAGTTCGAATAGAAATTTTTTCATTCGAACTTGATTTTGAGACGACATTTTTTTTGTCTCAAAAACAAATTCCTTTTGAACGATTTCGATTGGTTCCGGTTAATTTCATCCCTAAAAGTACTTTTTGGAGATGAAAATCAATTTTTGTCTCCAAAAATTTTCTGAGACAAAATAGAGAAAAAAATTTTGTCTTAAAAAACTTATAGGGACGAAATTTGGGTTTTTTGAGACAATTTTTTGTGTCAAAAAATCAATTCTCTTGTAGTGAGCTAGCGTCACGTAATCACTTTAAAAAAATTGAATAAATATGAAATCTACATGAAGTTTTTTTTTTAATAATAGATTCTATTATTTTTTAAAGTAACTATATAACACTTGTACATTTCACGATTTAAGTAGTATTTGTCACTTTTTCCTTAACGAGGTTTGCTTGCTTAGAGGGGGATAAAAATGTAATATGGTAGCAAAATTGTGGAGCTTAGAAGTCATGTTAGACATCCAATTTGTTCACAAAATTTACTCGAAACTTCATGCGACTCTGCGAGTGTGATTGCTCGGTTTGATACTGCGAACTTGTTCCTAATTTACTCGAACATCCTTCACAGTTAAGTATACCAAATTTACTTTGATGGTGTTAGCTTGAGGGGAAGTGCCATTTTTCACTTTTCTAATGCTTTCTTCCCAGGGTGGCAGGCCCGTGGAAACGTATAAATATAAGAATCAGAATGTCTCAAAAGCGGATTAGGAGTGGCTTGGGTTCCTTTCTGTTTGCTTCAGAATCAACAAAGAATCTTCTCCATTCTTCTCTAATCATCAATGGGTGTCCATTTCCGCTTTTGCTTATATTTCTGGGCTTCCCTGAGCTCCTAAAGCACCTTCCTACCGCCTTTATAGGTCACCTCTCGTCCCTGTTTCGCTATATCATTCAAAGCCTCCCTGCTCGGTGCTCGAATTTTCTTCTTCCATTTCATTCGCAAGTCTCGCTGACCAAAGCGGTAGTCGTTTTCATTTTAAATTATTTACTCACTATGTACACCCCTATATCATTCTGGTTTATTTGCTCGAGGAAAAAAAAAAAAGGATGTTTTAGTTTTAAGTATATTGCACTGTGTTTTTTTTTTAATGGTTCCCAAATACAACCCCCGAAAACCTCGGTTGATTCAAATGATAGCAAATGTCAGATATAGGAATTTAGGAATGGTTTGGGGAAAAAGTTCTGGTTTTATGGGAAACATGACATAGAGGAATTTGGACGTCTCTGCATTTTATTTTTCATATTATTGGCAGCCTAATGATCGGCTGAAGGGAAGTGATATATGAATTTCAGTTCTGGCAATTTGCTCATTTTTTTTCCTTTGTCACAAGTTCTACGATATCAGCAGTAACTTGGACATGAATTTTTCCCCTGGTTCATAGACTCTTTTTTAGTTCGGTCAGAATATTAAACTTCATCGTTCATCTTGAGAAATTCCTTTGTTCTTAACATGTACGGAACTGGAATGTGGCCCATGGGAATGCCCTTTTATTTGTGAATTTAATGTCTTGCAGGATTTTCTCTTGTATATTTCCTGTGTACTTGGGCTATGCTAGTTATGTGGATTAATAAATTCTTCTTAATTATATATAAAAAAAAATTGTGAAGTTAATAAATGCACCACAGCTTTTTAGCAAGTGCTATCTCTCTTTTGTCATAAGGGGAGGTTTTGGGTTCAATCCCATGAATTGAGGTAGGAATGGGGGTTTCTTCTTGATTTGGAGCAGGCAAATTTTCAGTCATGTCATTGCTTATAATTGAATAATAGGTTTTAAAAAATCTTTATTATAGATCATGTGAGTCTTTGTTTTTTGAAAGATTGGCTGGTATATGATATTTCTTTAAGATTAAATGTTTCATGCTATGCTAGTCACATATTTATGTTTGCAGAAATGGTTGTTCCGGAAGTAAACAAGAAACTTCTTGAAGAACTCGAAGACATGGGATTTTCAAGGGCACGAGCTACACGGGCACTTCATTATTTTGGTGAGTATCTATGTGAGATGCCATGTGTTTGTGTGTGTCATTGATGTGAGGTTTCAAAACCTTACATGAGTTTCTCATGGAGAAATATGCAACATAAGTGATCAATTAAGACAAAATAACGGGAGATTTTCTAGGGGTTGTGGTTTGGAGGTCCACAATGCAAATTCTAGGTAGGGGTGAGATCTGATCTCAGTGAGTAACGACCCAAGGAGTGTTATCCACATTTGGGCTATCATCTAAAAGGACTAGTCAAGGTAACAATTAGAGTTAGTTGAATCATTCATGAAGCCTAGTTTCACTTCTTAGAAAATCAATATTTTAATGAACTTTATCATAACTCACCTATTCAATGCAGGACTTAACAGATCCAGGACATTGTAATTTCCCTCACTTAGATACCAGTTGTCCTCGTTAGAGGCCACATTACATTGTAGTGCCTCAGTGCCACATAGCGTTATGAGGACGACTTTGTTTCCACTTGTTATGATCTAAAGAAAGCTGATTGCCCACATCTGCTCTTATACTTTAAAAGGACTAGTCAAGTTTACGATTGGAGCTTTTTCGAAACATTGTATACATCCCAATTCCACCTTGTAATGAACTAATGTGGAAATTGGCATTCGTGCATCTCCATCATAATTTATCCACCCAGTATGAGATTTAACCTATCTGGGGTATTACAATTGATATTGCAGTATGTGGTTTAGTAGGTTAGCATGCACCATGAGGGTATATCAGCAATACATTTTGCCTTGTTCTCATTGATGTGCAGTCCTATCTAGCGATGCTGCTAGTGAAGTTATCTAGCACAGGTAAGGCCACTTCAATTAATTGAAGTTCATGTGCTATTCTCCTGATTTTGAATACAAATGTCTGTTGAACAGGTAATTCTAGCTTAGAGGCAGCTATAGATTGGGTCGTTGATCATGAAAATGACTCAGACATAGATCAGATGCCCTTGGTATGATTTTTATTCTTGATTGTATTCCTGTCTGACATTGCATAGGAATCAACAAAATGAAATCCCTATTTTGGAACTTTTAATCTTTGTCAACTAATGAAGATTTTAGTATGAATTTTCTTTTCACAGTTCTTGTTCCCAACCATTCCCCCTCTTGCCCTCCCTGAGTCCCCACACCCTAGTAGAATAGAACTGGCATGGCTATTCATATGAACATGGTACCTTCTTGTATCTTTTTTTGGGTATATTTCTCCTATAATAAGTGTTGAAAAGCACAACAAAAATTACACCTTTTAATAAAAATATACAATAAAATAGGTGAGATCAAGTTGCATTCTAGTTATTGTATGTGTGGTCATCCTCTTCCTTTTCAATTGACTTAACAATATGTGATCTCGGTTATTGACTTTCACCTTGTCTGTGCCACCTATAAGATGTTGTTAGGAGTTTTATGTAGAGCATATTTTGGCAAGCAATTTTTTGTATTTTTGGAAATATCTAATTTCAGGCCTCTTCTCAATATAGAATTAGAACATGATCACATGGTTTAAATTTCTTTTCTCAAAAAGATGGTTTTTTGTGGGCATATTTTGATTGGCGGTGAGCTGAAGCTTAAAATGAACAGTCTATTGTAGTTTAGCTTGCTTAAGGAAGATCGTTACCAAGGATAACTTAAGGAAATGTCAGATCATTGGTGGGGAGATTGGGTTGTATGTGCAAAAAGAACGGGGAGGATGTAGATCACCTGTTACTTCACTGCAAGATTTGCTCGGGCTATTTGGAATGACGTTGTTAGTAGAATGGGATTAACTTGGGTCATGCCAAGAAGGGTAGTAGATCTGTTTGTATCTTGGCATGGTTCATATGGTATCTCATAAGTCACTACGATATGGAAGATAGTTCCTAATCCTATTTGTTTACCATGGTGCATTTGGAGAAAATGGAACAACAGTAATTTTGAAGATTGCACACGAACGATGGATGAGATTAATACTTTGTTTCTTTGGACTTGTGAAATAGATTTCAATGGACTAAATGTCCTTGATTTCCTTGTATCTGTTTATAACTCTAGATAGGTGTTTGTCTTGTATATGACCTGTGTACTTGGGCTATGGCTTGCCTTTATTAATAAAATGATTGCTTCCTTATATTAAAAAAAAAAGGTTCAGGTAAATATCTTTTTTATATGATTTTTCCTTTATCTTAGTTCGATGTATGTTTATGTGGGTGCTTTATGAGTTCTGAAAAATTGGCTTTATCTATGCTTCTTGCAAGCTCATTGCTTGGTCTCATTCTTTGGAAAGGAGGTGAAGAAAAACATTCAAGTATGCAAATTTGATGCATTTTGGACCTGAAATTGAAATAGAATTGGTCTGGCACGTACTGTCACTACTTTTGCTTGACTTGTTTAACTTCTTCCAGGTAGCAGTGGACGTTGATCTTGATCCTCCTCAAACATTCCATATCACAGAACAAATGAAATTGAAGGCAAAGGAACTAAGGTTTCCTAATAAAAATTATTATTTTTTATGTGCAGGTTCTTCTCATTATCGAAAATCTTCATAGTCTTCTTACTAATTCTGGCTGGATTCTTTCCATGACTACTTATCTTGTCGAGTTTCAGGGATCAAGTACACAAGAAATAGGAAGAAGAAGAAAAGAAATTAGAAAGATAGAGGGAGATGGTATAATGCGGTTATTTTATGGTTTTCTCCCTTCCCTTTGATGATAACTCCTTCATCTTGCTTCTTAGATTATTCTTCTTGCCTTTTCAATTTGTTTATGCGTTTTTATTGCTTTTCTTTTTTTTTTTTTTTTGGTGGGGGGGTGGGGGGTGGGGTAGGGTAGTTGTTATGGAGAGACAATTTAAATGGTGCTCTAGAACATAAGTAGAAAATGTGCCAATATCTTTAAGAGAATTCCTAAAGTGCAATTGAAAACTTTTGAATATAAACTGATATTTAATGGACTTGCCACAGTTTTTTGTCTATTAGATAATCTAATCCTAAGGACTTATAAAAAAAAAAAAAAGATGCAGATAATCTGATCCTAACGCAGTTGTTGGCTCTTGTGAAATCAAACTCTTGTGGTTTTGTTTTGGAATTCTGTTATGTAATTGTTTCACATTCTATACATTTCTTTACTGTAAGGATAGTGATATTATTCTAGGAGAGGATTCGAGCCAGTAAGGATCTCACTGAGACAAAGCGACTTGCTGAAGAAAATGAAAGGAAACGGCCTGTCTTAATCCCATACATTGCTCTTTGCATATAGCAGTTCTACCATCTATGTGTCTATCCCTTTTTCTTCTCTAGATACAAGGGATTGCATTTCCTTCTTAGTTATGTATGAATATCCACACTTTGTTTCCTCAGTTATTTAGCCTTGCGGAAAGTAGAAAATGAAGAGGAGAAAAGAGCAAGGGATAAAGTTTTATGAAAACTAGAGCAGGATAAGGTGTTTTAAAACTTTGGCCACATTTCATTATGCTAATTATAATTATGCAAAGATGAGCTTTAAAGGTTAGTAAATTGTATTTGGTAGATTTCAATCACTAGTTCTTAAAGGCCTTTCCCCTAGGGCCCCTCCATTTCATTTTAGAGAGACCAATTGCTGTGTCTAATGTTTAGCAAAATTAATTATTACTAAACATTTTTGGGCATAACCAAGAATAAGTAATGGGAAACATTGGTGTACATTATGTAAATCATGCTAGTTGGTAGATGTACACTTTGGAAGTTGTGCTAGTTGGGAAATTCAAGATCAATGTTTTCTAAATAGATGGGCTTCTAGATAAATTGTGATTTATCATTGTACTAGAGTAGATGCCTGGAGTTCTGGTACCATGTCTACATGTTATCTCTCGTTAAGTTTAGGAATTTTTATGTATTAAGCCTCACTTGCTGAAAGAGTGTCCAAACCTACACATGAGAGAAAATATGAATGATCAAATATGTTCTACTTTCCAATAGCATCAGCTTTAGAGACCTGTATTATCGATCAGATAAATAATTATACAGTGAGAATGGCAATGAGAAAGTAGAAGAAAGAATTACGGCCAAAATTCAACATAGAAAAGCATACACAAATTTGGTGTGGTATGGCTTAAACTTGCATACCTGGCAAAGACAAATGAAAAGGTTTATGTAGGTGGAAGATGAGTGCAAGGACAACTACTCACGATTGCAAATCTAATGATATCTATTTCTCTCTCTCTGGGACGTAAAAATGTTCCTCTTATGTGCAGGAACAATAGATGAGGTCAATAGTTTTATGTGCCAAACACATGCCCGAAAGATTTGTTTAAGATGGCTGGCAAATTTGAGATGGCATCATAACATATCACTATTATATCCTTCGCAGTTGGTTTAGTACAATCCATACCGAGGATTTCAATTTAATATCTCTGATTCAAGAATTGATATTGCTCTCAAGACTATTGTGTGACTCAAAAAACTGTTCGCATGTCTTCACAAGTAGAAAGAAGGTATCATCTCGGATTGCCTCCAGAAGCGACTGCAGCATTAAAACCTTCCACTCCTTTATTTCTGGAAAAATGGTCAGGATATTTTGAAAGTAATATCTATAGATCTTACCACTCTTTATCTTTTTGCAGAATATATATATATTTTTTAACACTGGAATTACAGGACAAAACTGTTTTAATATTGTTTTTGTTCTTGTTTAAGTTGCAAACCTCATTGCCTGTGAAGTCTGTTACAAAGGCAGAGCACATGAAGGAGTGTTTAAGAACCATTAAGCATAATCACCAGGTAAATAACTTTGCTTTGTGTCCAGCATATTCTGCTGGTAGTGAAAAAAACACAAGTTGGGAATCATTTCAAGAACTAGATCTGGGCCCATGAACTTGACTTGTGTCAAGGAGATGGATTTAACATTGACACAATGATACAATGATAAATGAAAGATCTTTGTATTTTGGAGTCCATTTATTTGTGTTTATCTAGCTCACAATGTCCATATCTGTTTTATTATTGCCCCCTCTAGCTTCCGATCTTTGAACAAGTCCAGACCGGGTTATATAAGTTATTTGATGGAACGTAACTCAAGAAACTTCAAACTATGGGCTGGGTTTCTTGACTATTGTTGCCTGCTGTATACAAAGTTCAAATGGTGGTTGATTTTCTCTCTGCATTTTTTTTGAACGAGAATCTCAAAGAAAATGCATCACAGAAGTGGAGGTTGCCGCCTGCCACCCTCCCTTGTACCACATGCAGCAGAGCAGCAAACCAAGACCACCACACTCTCCTGCAGCAAACATGTAGCAAAGTAGCAGACCCGTCCATCACACACTCCATAGCACAGCTGCGCCACTCTGATGAGAGTAGTTAGTTGGAATTGTTCATTCTTGTAAATAGGACAGTACGATGTCAGAATTGATAGTAGTTTTATTCTTTTATTTTTCTCTAGTATCCTCAAGAATATTACAAAACTTGTATACATATTTTTGGGTTCTATGACACATTCTTTAAATGAGAAATGGCGAAAGTTCATCTCCTTTCTGTGTATTTTCTTGCTTTTCTAACATGGTATCAGAGACCTAGGTATAGCGATCTTCTGATCTACTCCTTCATCTTTCAGGTCTTTTCACAACCACCTTCAGTGCATATAGCTTTTTCTCCTTCTTTTATCAACTTCAATGGCATACGATGCTCCACCCACTCAACATACTCCCATTTCCCCTACAGAAGATCCAACCAAACTTTTTTACCTTCACCATAGTGATAACACTCATATTGTGGTCATCTCACCTCCACTAACAGGAGCAAATTACATTTCCTGGAGCTGCTCCTTCACCCTAGCCATTTCAATCAAAAATAAGTTGGGATTTCTTGATGGAAGTATCCCAACTCCAGATTTAACCAATCTTCTTTACATCCCTTGGTTGTGTTTTAACAATCTAATCCTTTCATGGATTCTTAATTTCATTTCAAAAGACATAGCCTCTAATGTCTTCTACATCAGCTCTGCAAAGGAAGTTTGGAAAAAACTCAAGACACGTTACTCTCAACCTGACAATGTAAGGATATATCAGCTGTATTCAAGGGATCCAATCGGTCAATGAATATTTCACCCAACTCAATGCCATCTGGGAGGAGCTGCACAACTATAGACCACTTCCTTGCTGCTCATGTGGGCTCTGCACCTGCAAGGCACTCGGTTCTATTGGTGAGGTACAAATTTTAGATTATGTTTTCAAATTCTTAATGGGTTTGAATGATTCTTATGAAAGGATTAGAGGATAGATTTTGCTTATGAGTCTCATTCCCTCGGACAAGACTTTTTCTATGATCTTACAAGAAGAGAGGCAAAGGCAGGCATAGACTCTAGTGCTGCCTATTGTTGAATCATCAGCACTTGCAGTGGTCAATAATCAACACAAGATGAGGGAAAAGCCTAAGGTTACATGCCAACACTGTGGGAAAGTTGGGTACATTCGAGAAAAATGCTACAGGCTGATTGACTTTCCACTAAATTTCAAATTTACAAAATCCAAACCAAGCTACTCTAGCAGTAACAATTCATACTTGACTCATTCGGCCAATCAAGTTCTATCTCAAGGTTAATAGAATGGGCTAGTTGAAACACCTCTGTTGTCATTCACTTAGGACCAAGTTCAAAAGCTCATGGCTCTTGTCAATAGTGAGACACCATAGCCCAATCATGGTCAATCATATGCTCCTCTCATAACATAATAGCCCAAATAATCCCACAAACACCACTTGAACATGGCAGGTATACCATCTTCATATTCTTGCACTTTTCTAAATGTTGATCACAATCATACAAAATCATTTATGCATTCTGATGCACAATCAGCACCTTGGATGGTAGACACCGCTGCTACAGATCATATGATCTACTCACCCTTTTTATTCTCCACCATTACTTGTACCACCCAAGCTCATGTCCAGTTACCTAATGGTACTAAGGTTGCTGTCACACACGTAGGAATTGTACAACTCTCAAATGATATTATACTCACAAATGTGCTCTGTGTTCCTTTCTTCATTTTTAATTTGTTGTCTGTCAGCAAACTCACTCATAGTTCTCCTCTATGCATTGTATTCTTGCATAACCATTGCTTTATACAGGTCCTTTTTTCATGGACGACGATTGGACTTGCTAGAAATTACCATGACCTTTATTACCTCCTACCCAGCTCACTCAGACACAAGGCTTCCAACCCCAACTCTAACCTTTTGATGCTTTAATCCAATTCTCGAGTCTACCAAGCCGTGAAACACAAGATTTTGATGTTTGGCATTTTAGACTAGGACATTTGTCAAGTCAGAGGATGAGTTTGATTCAATCTTCTTTTCTTGACGTAAAATGTAGGGACCAGAATCATTGTACTGTTTGTCATTTGGCTAAACAAAAGAGAGTTCCTTTTTCACCTAGCACTACTTTGTCTTCTTCAATTTTTGACTAAATACATTGCGACATTTATATTCTCAACCATCTTTGAAAGGATATCAATACTTTCTCACCATTGTTGATGATCACAGTAGAGTAACATGGGTTTACTTAATGAAATTCAAATAAGAAACTAGACAAACTCTGCAATCTTTCTTTCAAATGGTAGGAACCCAATTCAGCTCTAAAATTAAACAAGTTAGGACCAACAATGGTATGGAGTTTTATATGCTAGATTTCTTCAATTCCAATGGAATTCTCCACCAAAAGACCTGTGTTTACACCCCACAACAAAATGGGGTTGTGGGGAGAAAACATCAACATTTACTCAATGTTGCTAGAGCCTTACTTTTTCAAGCCTATCTCTCATTAAAATTCTGGAGTGATGCTATCTTAACAGCCACTTATTTGATTAATAGGATACCGACCCCAATTCTAAATAACAAAACTCCATATGAAGTCCTATTTGGTTCCTTCCCTTCATATGCCCACTTGAGAGTCTTTGGGTGTTTATGTTATGTATCTACCTTAAAACACAACAGAACCAAACTTGACCTGAGAGCTAAACAGTGTGTGTTTCTTGGTTACGCAGCTAGAGTCAAAGATTATAAGGTTTACGACTTAAATACTCACACCACTTTCATTTCTCGTGATGTGATTTTTCTTCAATCAGTTTTTCCTTTTCAAAAATCTGATTCTACTCTTAATTCTGCATCACCTCCTGATTTGGGTTCCAATCTTTCTTCCATCTCAAGTCTCACCTTGCCACTACCTCTTCCAGATGTCTCTTTTCCCTCTTCTGCTCTTACATCACCTTCCATTCACAACCTTTCTTCTACCGAACCTAAACCTGAACCTGAACATGACCCTCACACTTTTCCCTCACTTGCTCCTAATTCTCATACTCCCTTTAGTTCCTCCTCTGTCCCTCCAGATCTCATCAATCCAATTGATTCCATCCCTTCTCACAGTTCTCAACAGCTTTTCCCTCTTAGGAGATCTGATAGAGTTAAGCATGCACCTTCATATTTGCATGATTATCATTGCCAATTTGCCAATACATCATCACATGATCAGTTGCATCATCCTTCTACCATCCACTTGCTTCTCACCTTTCATACAATAACCTTTCTCATTTCCATAAGTCTTATGCATTATCTCTTTCTCTTACCCATGAACCAAAAACCTATGAAGAGGCTATTGTTTCCAATCATTGGTGTAAATCCATTCAATCTAAACTTGCTGCTCTTGAAGCTAATGACACCTGGACCATCATTCCCTTACCTCTTGGAAAAGGACCCATTGGCTACAAGTATGTTTTCAAGGTTAAGTTGAAGTCTGATGGCAGCATTGATAAAAACAAAGCCCGCTTGGTAGCTAAGGGCTATACTCAGAGGGAAGGCTTCGACTATCAAGAGACATTTAGTCCCATTGCCAAACTCACTACAGTGCGGCTATTCTTAGCTTTTGCTACTGTCCATAATTGACACTTGCACCAACTAGATGTTCATAATGCCTTTCTCAATGACGATCTTGATGAAGAGATATACATGGACCTTCCTCCCAATTTTCAGCTCAAGGGAGAGTCTCAAACAAAGGGTAAGAAACTTGTCTGTAAGTTAAACAAATCCCTTTATGGCTTGAAACAAGCCTCTAGACAATGGAATTCGAAATTCACCTCTTCTCTCATTTCTATTGGTTTCCATCAATCGAAATTAGATTATTCATTGTTCACTAGAAATGATAAATCTGGTTTTGTGGCTCTTCTTATATATGTGGATGATATCATACTGGGTAGGAGCAATTTGGAAGCCATTGACTCTATCAAAAGCTATCTACATACTCAGTTTAAAATCAGAAATTTGGGAGCTCTTAAATATTTTCTTAGGCTGGAAGTGGCAAGATCATTTGCGGGTATTCATATTTGTCAAAGAAAGTACACTCTAGAAATTCTAGAGGATGCTGGACTACTTGGATTCAAACCTGTTAATACTCGAATAGAGTAGAATCATAAGGTATCCCACTCTTCCATAGACTACTTGAATGATGTTGCAAGCTATCATAAATTGATTGGAAGGCTCATATACTTGTCCATTACCAGTCCTGACATAACATATGCGGTCAACATCTTGAGTCAATTTATGGATAAGCCAACTCAAGAGCATCAACATGCAACCCATAGAGTGCTTAGGTAGCTGAAAGGATCAACCGGGCAGGGCATTTTCTATTCTTCCAAGTCAGTTGTGCATCTCAAAGCCTATAGTGACTCGGATTGGGCAGCTTACCCAAAGACACGAAGATCAGTCACGGGTTTTTGTGTATTTCTTGGAGATTCCTTGATCAATTGGAAGTCCAAGAAGCAAGCCACTGTGTCTAGATCATCTGCTGAAGTAGAATACAGAGCATTGGCACATACAAATTGTGAAATTGTTTGGCTTATCTCCTTGTTGAAAGACTTCAATAAGCATCATGAACAACCAGCTGTCCTTTACTATGATAGTCAATCAACAATTCATTTGATCAAAAATCCCATCTTTTAAGAAAGAACCAAACATGTAAAGCTAGATTGCCACTTTGTTCAAGAGAAAGTTCTAGCTGGGATTATAACCACGGTCATGTGGCTTCAAAATTCCAATTGGCAGATACCTTTACTAAGGCTCTGTCAACACATGCTTTTCATTTTCTATTGTCCAAGATAGGTGTTTGGAATATTTATGCCCATCTTGAAGGGGAGTCTCAAAGAAAATGCATCACAGAAGTGGAGGCCGCCACACTTCCCTACGCCAAATATGCAGCAAAGCAGCAGACCGAGACCACCACACTCCCCTCCAGCAGAGTAGCAGACCACGTCCATCACACTCCATAGCACAGCTGTGCCACTCTGATGAGAGTAGTTAGTTGGAATTGTTTTTATTTTTGTAGATGGGACAGTATGATGTCATAATTGACAGTAGTGTTATTCTTTTATTTTTCTTTGGTATCCTCAAGAATATTCCAAAACTTGTATACATATTTTTGGGTTATGTAACACATTCTTTAAATGAGAAATAGCGAAAGTTCATCTCCTTTGAGTTCTTCTATGTGCAAGCTGACGGCGGACGAATTTGCGCACCATTGCTGACGTGGTGGACTAAATTATTTATAAAAAACAACAAGGGAAATGAAATAAGAAGCAAAATTTACCCATGCTTCTGTCATTTTCTCTCCCATCCATGGCGTCTAGCTCCACCACGCGACCACCTCCTCTGCGCGACCACTTTCTTCGTGCGATGACTTACCTACGACTACCATAAACGATGGAGGTAAGAAGATTGCAAACGGTCATGATCAGGGAATGGACTTCATTGCGGCGAAACTCTTGTATCGGCCATCTGCTCTTGCTCATCAGAGAATAAAGGAGAGCCCTCTTAGCTCCGACTTAATCTTCCAACAGGTAAGGTCCAACTGCTGCTGCTTTATCCGCTTTTTACTTAAAAAAGCATATATTGTTGATAAGAGATTAGGTTGCCTGGGTTAAAATCAGTAATTTTTTCCTTTTCAACTCTCAGGCGAGTAAAGTATTGATGTGTTCTGTGTCAATAATTTGTATATAGAATGACATATCTGTAATTTCATCTTATTAAGTCTATTCTTGTAATCCGGTGGTTATTATATGGCCACGTGTTTAGATCATATTCATTAGGGTTATGCCGTATTATGAGTTGATAGTATAAAAGGCCATGTGATGGCCACTGTACAGAGAGAGAAACTGAGCCATATGAGAAGAAAAGCAAAGGGGCTTCGAGAGAGAAATTAGGGTTTGAGAGAAACTTGTAATCTGAAAGGGATTGAGGGAGTTAAGGTCATTCTGATGGCCTGAATCTTGTAACCTACCTCTATTGCGTTTTGAAGCATGAATAACACGATCTCTGGCCAGTTCCCCCTGTGGACGTAGATCCGAAAGGATCGAACCATGTTAAATCCTCATGTTCTTGATATTTTCGTTCCATTTTCTCATTTACAATCTGTTTGTGTTTTCTGTTTGTGATTTCTTGAATCAATCTTAGTATCTTGTTGTTTTATTCGGTTATCTTGTCGAAACCCTAAAGTCAACAAGTGGTATCTAGAGCCTAAGTTGAGATGGGGTCTGCTAAGTTTGAGGTGGAGAAATTTACAGGAAAAAATGATTTTGGTTTATTGCCTATTAAAATGAGGGCTCTGTTAGTGCAGCATGGTCTCCTAGAAGCACTTCTTGGAGACAAGAAGCTGTCTAAAGGGTCCCCAGAGAAACAATCAAGTTCCTCTACAGTAGAAAGGGTTAAACCCGAAATATTGCAAAAGGCACATAGTGCCATTATTCTTTCCTTAGGAGATAAGGTCTTACGGGAGGTAGCCAGTGAAGACTCAGCTGCAGGGATCTGGTTAAAGCTAGAAACTCTCTACATGACCAAGTCCCTGGCCAATCGTCTTCACAAGAAGACAAAGCTATATACTTTTAAAATGACCCCGGGGATGTCTATTGAAGATCATTTGGATGAATTTAACAAAATCATCCTAGATCTTGCTAACATAGACATCACTATAGATGATGAGGATCAAGCTATAATGTTACTGAGTTCCCTTGACAGTTCATATGCTAACCTAAAAGAAACAATTATGTATGGTAGAGAGAGTTTGCCATTAGATGAGGTGCAATCTATATTGCATGCAAGGGAACTTCAGAATAATTCTGAAGCTAAACCTCAGAATGGTGAGGGGTTAGTGGTGAGGGGTTAGTGGCTAGGGGAAGATCTGATAAACGTGGTTATAAAGGAAAGAAGAATAAGAGTAGATCAAAATCAAAAGGAAAACAATTGAAGTGTTTCCTTTGTCATAAAGAGGGACCTTTCAAGAAAGATTTCCCCGAAAAGAAAATAAAAGAGTGTGATAAGATTAAACATGAGGGAAATGCATCTGTTGCATCTGATGGCTATGAGAGTGCTGAGGTACTTTGTATCTCTGAGACTGAATCTAGTAAAGAATGGATTTTAGATTCAGGATGTTCTTTTCATATGTGCCCGTGTAAATCCTAGTTTGAAACTTTCTCTGATTTTAATGGTGAACATGTTATGCTTGGTAATAATGAATCTTGCAAAGTTCTTGGAATTGGTACAATTAGATTAAAATTGCATGATGGTGTGGAAAGGATACTAAAAGATGTAAGGTACATACCTGACCTTAAGAGAAATCTGATTTCTCTTGGAATGCTTGATAAATCTGGTTGCACTTTTAAGTCTGAGTCAGGAGTCCTTAAGGTAGCTAAAGGGTCCTTAATAGTAATGAAAAGGGAGATAAAGAAAGGTCTCTATACCCTGGTAGGTCAAACTATTAGAGGACATGCCTCTGCTGTCCAGAAACCTTTGGATAATAATACTGTACTCTGGCATAAAAGACTAGGGCATGTTAGCCATAAAGGCTTAAAGGAACTCCAAAATCAGGGGTTACTTGGTGACAAAGACCTAGGAGACCTTCCCTTTTGTGAAGATTGTATACTAGGCAAGTCCACTAGAGTTAGTTTCAAACTTGGTACACACTTTACTAAACAAAGTTTGGACTATTTCCATTCTGATTTGTGGGGGCCAGCTAGGGTCAGTTCTCATGGTGGGGGAAATTATTTCCTATCCATTATTGATGATTATTCTAGAAAGGTTTGGGTTTATATCCTTAAACATAAAAGTGATACCTTTAATAAGTTTAAGGAATGGAAAACTTTGGTTGAAAATCAAGTTGGGAGGAAGGTTAAAAAACTTAGAACAATCAATGGACTTGAGTACTTATCAAACGAGTTTAATAACTATTGCCAAAAGGAGGGTGTTGCAAGGAATAGGACAGTAAGGGAAACACCTCAACAGAATGGCCTAGCTAAAAGAATGAATAGAACAATTCTTGAGAGGGTTAGGTGCATGTTGTCCAATGCAAAATTACCTAAAACTTTTTGGGCAGAGGCAGTTAGTACTGCTGTGTATTTGATAAATAGGAGTCCATCCACTGCCATTAACTGTAAAACTCCCCAAGAATTATGGACTGGTAAACCCTCAAACTACAGTAATCTGAGGGTATTTGGTTGTGTTGCTTATGTACACACTAAAAATGACAAACTGGAACCTAGGGTTGTGAAATGCATTTTTGTTGGGTATCCTGAAGGAGTAAAAGGTTATAAGCTATGGATAGAGGAACCTGGAAAACGAAAGTGTATAATAAGTAGGGATGTGACTTTTAATGAGTCACAAATGGCCAGATTTCAACAAGATTCGGTTGAGACTCAACCTACCACTATCCTAGATAAAGTCCAGATTGAGGTGGAGTCTTTGGACTCATTGCCTCAAGAAACATTCATACAGTTTGGAGATGATTCGAGATCTTACTTAGAAAGTGATCAAGGGAAAACCACTGACTCATATAACCTTATAAGAGATAGATCAAGAAGGTTTATAAGACCACCATTGAGATTTGCACAAGCTGATATAACAGCCTATGCTCTCTCTGTAGCACAAGACATTGAAGATCATGAACCAAGGTGTTATAAAGAAGCAATGCATAGTAAAGAATCTAATAATTGGCTTCTTGCAATGCAAGAAGAAATGGAATCTCTTTATAAGAATAAGACTTGGGAAATGGTGTTAAAACCTAAAAAAGCAAAAATCATAGGGTCTAAATGGATATTCAAGAAAAAGGAGGGTATAATTGGAGTTGAAAAACCTAGGTACAAAGCTAGGTTAGTGGCAAAAGGTTTTATACAAAGAGAAGGTATAGATTTCAATGAAATTTTCTCTCCTGTAGTAAAACACAGTTCGATCATATTGTTGTTAGCATACACTGCTTATCATGACTTGTTTTTAGAACAGTTGGATGTTAAAACTGCTTTTCTGCATGGTGAATTAGAAGAAACTCTGTACATGCAGCCCCCTGAAGGTTTTATAAATGAATCCAATAAAAACCATGTGTGTTTGTTAAAAAAATCTTTGTATGGACTAAAACAATCCCCAAGACAGTGGTATAAAAGATTTGACACACATATGGTTGAGAATGGTTTTAAAAGATGCAATTATGATAGCTGTGTATACTTTAAAGTTTCTGATGATGCCACTGTTTACCTTTTATTATATGTGGATGATATGCTCATTGCTTGTAAAGATAAGGGTAAAATTGAGCATGTAAAAGAAATTTTAAAATCTATTTTTGAGATGAAAGACTTTGGACCTGCTAGGAAAATCTTAGGTATGGAGATAATTAGAGATAGAAAAAGGAAATTACTCTACTTATCACAAAAAACATATCTACAAAGAGTACTTAAAAGATTTAGCATGGATTTAGAAAAATCTGTGAGTACCCCAATTGGTCAGCATTTTAAACTTTCTGTAAATCAGTCCCCTAAAACTGATGATGAAAGGGAATTTATGATAAAAATACCATATGCAAGTATGGTAGGTAGTATCACGTATGCAATGGTCTGTTCAAGACCAGACCTTACCTATGCTGTTAGTCTAGTTAGTAGGTTCATGGGAAACCCCACTGGCAAGCACTGAAGTGGGTGTTTCAATACTTAATAGGCTCCTCAGGTTTAGGGCTAAGTTTTGGTGGCAATGTGTTAAGTGGTCAAGAAATCTGTGGATTTGTAGATTCTGATTTTGCTGGAAACTTAAATACAAGGAAGTCCCTGACTGGCTATGTATTCACTGCCTTTGGTGGTACTGTGAGTTGGAAATCTAATTTACAATTAGTTCTAGCTTTGTCAACAACTGAGGCTGAATACATAGCCATGACAGAGGCTATAAAGGAAGCCTTATGGTTGAGAGGTATAACAAATGAACTATGTTTATTTAAGGGTAATCTCACAGCTTACTGTGATAATCAAAGCACTATACATCTCACAAAAAATCAAGTTTTTCATGAAAGATCAAAACATATTGACATTAGACTTCACTTTGTTAGAGATGTGGTTGCAAGTGGTACTGTCAAAGTGGAGAAAGTGCCAACAGAAGAAAACCCAGCAGACATGATGACCAAACCATTGCCAAGATCAAAGTTCAGGCACTGCCTAGACTTGATCAAAATGGAGGAGAGCTGACCAGGGATTAAAAGGTGGGATCTGGCCAGAGATGGGGAACCTTGAAGTCAAATTGATGACAAGGTGGAGATTGATGTGTTCTGTGTCAATAATTTGTATATAGAAGGACATATCTGTAATTTCATCTTATTAAGTCTGTTCTTGTAATCCGGTGGTTATTATATGGCCACGTGTTTAGATCACATTCATTAGGGGTTATGCCGTGTAATGAGTTGATAGTATAAAAGGCCATGTGATGGCCACTGTACAGAGAGAGAAACTGAGCCGTATGAGAAGAAAAGCAAAGGGGCTTCGAGAGAGAAATTAGGGTTTGAGAGAAACTTGTAATCTGAAAGGGATTGAGGCAGTTAAGGTCATTCTGATGGCCTGAATCTTGTAACCTACCTCTGTTGCATTTTGAAGCATGAATAACATGATCTCTGGCCAGTTCCCCCTGTGGACGTAGATCCGAATGGATCGAACCACGTTAAATCCTCGTGTTCTTGGTATTTTCGTTCCATTTTCTCATTTACAATCTGTTTGTGTTTTTTGTTTGTGATTTCTCGAATCAATCTTGGTATCTTGTTGTTTTATTCGGTTATCTTGTCGAAACCCTAAAGTCAACAAGTATAATATAACCAGAGTTGTGTTTGGAATAAACAACTGAGTTTTCTTTCATTGAATTTGGTCCATGTTTTTTGGTAATTGAACAGTGTGAATGTAAATCTCTTTTTTACTTGGTAATTGATTTATTTTAATTGATATTGCCTATTTAACTTCTATTTTGCAGTGGTTTGATTTTCATGTGGTGGAGTTACGCTAGGCAATGTTTAGATCGATACAAAATTAGCTTAAGGATGTAAACTAAGTGACATGACATTCTCGAAGAGGATCTAGAAGATCAGTAGGTGGAATGATCTGCAAGATGACATACAGTTAAAAGTGTTTAGAAATTAATAAAACTAGAACCGATAAGAAATGTTTGTTAGGTTATCCTTCACATAGAAGCAAATTTTTTTTGGGTTTTGTGGTGCCACCATTCCGAGAATTTCACAAAACCGTGTACTGTTCCTGCTGCTTGTTCATAGTCCTGTTCTCCAAGTGCTTGTGCAGGGAAGCAAATGTTGTTATAAATTATCATAATGGATCAGGAACTTGACAGAATACCCACATTGCCGGAACCTATTCTGCAGCACATTCTCTCATTCATTCCTTTTAAGCAAATAGCTCAATGTAGTCTAGTGTCCAAGACATGAAACATGGCCTGGACTTCATTCCCATTTCTGAAATTTGATAGAGAATTGTTTCATAACGTAGAACCCAAGCAACAGAAACTCAAGGAATTATATTATTTTGTTGAGAGAATTTTACTCAATCGCCATAGACAAGAGCTATATATACAAAAGTTTGAACTTTACAAACCTTACATCAACAAGAACTCTTGGCTCTTGTGCAGTTGTATTGGCTATGTGATCAAGCTTAATGTCAAAGAGTTGAAGCTTTACATTGAATCAGGGTATTTTGCTCACTATAGCTTCCATCAGAGTGTTCTAGTTTCAAAATCCATAACCGAGTTGTGTTTATATGGGTGCAACTTAAAGTTATTTAATTCTGGAGATATCAACTTACCCAATTTGAAAAAGTTTATATTTGACACAATTCCTGTAAATGATCAAATAATCCAAAATCTAGTTGATGGTTGTCTTGTGGTGGAATTGTATGCTAGCTAGCTAGTGAACTCACCATTTAGATCTATACTGTTTTGATGCAACTACATAAATTTATTTTCCTTTCTATTTTCCAGCCATCCATGCATGGTGATTGAAATATGCACATCTTATACAAGGGAGGCTTTGTTTCGGGTTTTTCTTTCATAAGAAAATTACATCAGGTAATGAAGACGAAGCAACAACCTGCATTATGGTCTCTTTTACCTAGGAAAGATGTTTGCTCAAAAGTTTACATGAGATACAAAAGATACAAAAAAGTCAGGTTGTATAAAACTAGATTGTTGCCACCACAAAGTTTACATAAAACGTACAAAAAGTGCCCTAAACATTATAGAAAATGACTTAATGATTACAGCTTGTTCTTTCTTTACATGTTTATCATGTATCCTTTGGCACTTGCATAGCTTGGAGATGCACTTGCACAGCTTGGACGCCTTCAAGGAATTTAGAGTTCATTTCTACTTTAGCACTTGCACAACTTGGAGATGTACTCTTCCTTTATGCATGCCTGCCGCCTGATCTCTTCACACCCATCAATGCTCATATTTCTGGGGTCTATTCAAAAGAATTTTCTAAAATCAGTTTGCAAATGGAAATGTTAATATTTTATTGCATATAAATGAGAGCTTAAATGGGTGACCTTCGGGTTTCATAACATCATAACATAAAGAAGCAGCAAACACAAGTTTCGGGTCAACAATTGCAAATAAAATGTTTGGAAGACAGATATCAAGACAACATAGAAGTAATATCATGCATTCTTAAGCATTTTCCATGAACTTTCATCTTAAAATGCCTTTTTGTTGGCTCAAGTTTCCAGTTTCAAGCTGCAGTGCGTCAAAAGTTGGTAAATCATGTTGTAAGGGAGACTTGATTGGTGATTGGTTTCATTTATTTGAGGAAATTAATGGATAAGCAGCAAACTTTTGTAATAAGCCATCTCCAAAAATTTTAAGAACTACTCTTTTTGTGAATTATTAATTTGAATTATTAATTCTCTCAACAAGAAAATTAACAGTGGTTAATGAAGGGAATTAGGCAAAGAGAGGNAATGAGGCCACTTGATTCAGTAGTAGATATTTCTATATAGAAGAAGATATGCAGTAATTATATATCCTTAATTTTTCAATCAATGATGGGTGATCAGCACCTAAATGATATGATCAGTGTATGAGACATGAATATAATTTTGTATTGCTTACATTTTTATGTTACAATGATATTTGTATTAATTGATTTTTTTTTATGTTACAGTGAATGATCATTGGAGTTAGATGGTGAAGCTTTTGCATTATGGATGAGTTTTGTGGAGTTAGATGGTGAATGATCGTTGCAGTTAGATGGTGAAGCTTTTTTTTATGTTACAATGAAGAAGGATGTATATTGTGGAGTTTATGTAACTTATTGTAGAACTTGTAATTATTATGGATAAGACAAAAAATTAAGTATTTTATGTTGTATTTGCTGAAATTTTACAGCCCTATAAGATCCTTCTTTACCTTTGTTTAATTTTCATAGCTTGTTGATTATTCGGTCACTTGAATGCTGTTGTAACTTCACCTGCATCCTAATTAACTTCTTTAGCTACTAGAAACTTCATTGACTTGTTGCATTAGTGATCTATATCAATCCATATCCAAAACGTCATACTGGGATTTACTGTTGAGTTAGGACTTGTTCAAGTGCTGGTTTTTTGCAGGCAGATAAAGTTCTGATGTGGATCAAGCCTTATTTTTTTTTATCGGATCTATCTCAAGTGCTCAACTCATTATTTATGATGGGGAAATCAATTTTATATATTTTTTATGTTGTGTAGTTAATGAGATTTTAATCATCAATATTGAATGGCATTATTTGATCAGTACATTCATAAGAAAATTACATCAGGTAATGAAGACGAAGCAACAACTTGCATTATGGTCTCTTTTACCTAGGAAAGATGTTTGCTCAAAAGTTTACATAAGATACAAAAGATACAAAAAAGTCAGGTTGTATAAAACTAGATTGTTGCCACCACAAAGTTTACATAAAACTTACAAAAAGTGCTCTAAACATTATAGAAAATGACTTAATGATTACAACTTGTTCTTTCTTTACATGTTTATCATGTATCCTTTGGCACTTGCACAACTTGGAGATGCACTTGCACAGCTTGGACGCCTTCAAGGAATTTAGAGTTCATTTCTACCTTGGCACTTGCACAACTTGGAGATGTACTCTTCCTTTATGCATGCCTGCCGCCTGATCTCTTCACACCCATCAATGCTCATATTTCTGGGGTCTATTCAAAAGAATTTTTTAAAATTAGTTTGCAAACGGCAATGTTAATATTTTATTGCATATAAATGAGAGCTTAAATGGGTGACCTTTGGGTTTCATAACATCATAACGTAAAGAAGCAGCAAACACAAGTTTCGGGTCAACAATTGCAAATAAAATGTTTGGAAGACAGATATCAAGACAACATAGAAGTAATATCATGCATTCTTAAGCATTTTCCATGAACTTTCATCCTAAAATGCCTTTCTGTTGGCTCAAGTTTCTAGTTTCAAGCTGCAATGCATCAAAAGTTGGTAAATCAGATTGTAAGGGAGACTTGATTGGTGATTGGTTTCATTTATTTGAGGAAATTAATGGATAAGCAGCAAACTTTTGTAATAAGCCATCTCCAAAAATTTTAAGAACTACTCTTTTTGTGAATTATTAATTTGAATTATTAATTCTCTCAACAAGAAAATTAACAGTGGTTAATGAAGGGAATTAGGCAAAGAGAGGAAGCTCTCAACAACATACAATTTGGGTAGGGATAAAGAGAGCTTTGAGGGAATTTATGGTAACACGTAATAGTCTTTAAGGAAACTTGTCAAACACCTTCCTTGCATAACATGTTATTTCTTTACCGAATACTTCCATCACAGTTCGTTAGTTCCCTTATCACAAACAATACATAATCCACCCAGAACCACCAACAAACATCTATCTCAGATCCTATCTCAGTCCACCCATTTCAAGCAATAATCCACAACAAATTTATTGGAAAAATGTATCACACCTATTTCAAATCATATCTCAGTCCAAATCGATGCTAGATAAACATTATATGAAAAAAAAAATCAAACAAAAATGTGGGGAAGTGGAAAGAGATGTAAAGTTTTGGCACAAACAAAAATGTGCACAAGGGGTATGCAAACGGGGTTGTAGCTACTTAAAACTATATTCAGGAGTACAAGATAAGCATCTATCAGTCCATATGTAGTGATACACCTGATATTTTGATCATTTCAAAATGGAATATATCAGATGGATAAAAGAGTGGTCATCCATGCCTCCAAAATTCTCATTTCAAAAAACAACTATCCTTTTTTGAAAACATAAAAATATATCAAATGTACAAATAAAATGAATAGAAAATAATTTCTTTTCTTTTATTATCTCTCTTTTCTATTTATGAAAATGAAGATTCCATTTTTTGTATGAATCAGCTCCTTATTTTGTAAGGTTAAATTTAATCAACATAAGTAAGACTGGAGTGTCGACAAACGGAGGTTTCATCCAAAATTTGGTATCCAAATGGATTTGCCTCCACCAATGTCTTCTTATTTCCCTCTTTCTACAAACCAACAATCGGTGCAAAATTAATAGATCAAAAGGAGAAATACGTGAAAACTTTTTGCCGTCCAAATTTCAACTTTTTTCGAGTTTCCCTTCCATTTAACCAAAAGTTCTTCCTTTCGTAGCTAGGAATGACACCACATCCTATCAGAAGAGATCGACTTGTGAAAAAATACATAGCATTGAAATCCAGGATAAATTCTATCAGAAGAAAATGATCAACCCGGAGAAATACGGTAAAATTTTCAAAATAAGAAAAACCCATTGGAGATTATCAAAACCAAAGAACCAAAAAATGAAAAAGAAAATCACAAGTAATAGAGGGAGAAAGAAATCTATAAAAGAAAAAGTCAAGAAATTTACCTTCAAGAAACTGAGTAGTCCTAGGCTAGGAGGGGAGGGGGGGTGTTCCAATAGGAACACCAATACCCTAATCTTAATATGCACGCTCGCTCCCTGCCAAATCTTTATCTACTGGGCTTTTTGCCTCAGATGGGGGGAGGGGTTACTGATTTTAGATGGGGGAGGAGCTATTGATGGCAACGATTTTGAGTTGGAGAGAATGCACGTTTGGCTTTTCATTTCCCGCTCTTGCGTCGCAAGATGATATTCGCTTCCCTCCATACGACGCTCAGTAGTAACTCGAAAAATGAAATGAAATGCACCGCTTCATTTGACATGTCAGCATTGGTGCGCAGGGGGGTATGCAATCTGCCTGCAACAAGACTTTTCCATCTCGTTTTCTGTGTATTTTCTTGCTTTTCTAATAGAGAACCCAAATTTTGAAGCTGTTGGAACATTTCTGGCATAGTGGACTTCTTTTCAGTGAAACTAAGGCTTGCTCAACATATGAGCAGAGAGATTTTGGGGATTTTGGTGTATCTGAAATCCATTGGTTAAAGAACTCCACACGTAAATAGTCACTACAATGGATTTCCTATGTACCAGAGTGTTTAGAAGAATGGGCTTCACAAGATAGATTCCTTTCCCAATGCCTTATAAAAGAAAGTATATGCTAATAGATTCCTCTCCACTGCCTTGTAAAAGAAATCATATGCTAAAGATTGCGCGAATTACGTGCAAAAACTTTTGAAAGAAAAATAATGTTTGGAAGACTTTTGGTTTCTTATATTTCAATTATATGTTTCAATGAAACTAAGTCGAAGGAAACTGCACCATTTATAGCCTAATATATTTCTTAGGAAGGATCGAGCTATT